>JANAVB010021796.1:15301863-15449363 GCA_029216955.1 Iris pallida | reverse complement strand
AAACTGCCTTGCACGAGCGTAATTTAGGCTCGTGCGGCATCACGCCTTAGTGAGGACGATCGCTCCTACGAGAGCGGGGCGTGTCAACCACCACCACCGCACAGCCACCCTCGCCGGGCCTCCGCCGTCGTGGCCACCATCGTCGGACAGCCGTGCCGCTCACCATCGTCGTGCGCGCAACAAGCAGCAGCAGCCGTGCTTGCAGCAGTGGCAGCGCAGCAGCTGCAATAGCAGCATGGGCGGCAGCAACGGTCGCCATCGCAGCCGCAAGGCGGCTGCGACGCCGTCACGCACGACCACTGGCCACCCCCTCGGCCGGGCGCACCCCCAGGCGACCACCCCAGGGCCAGCGCCTCCTTCCCCGACGCGTCGCGTAGGCTATTCGTGCGTTTCGCACGGAATCCCGTCGTGACGCGCGAGTTTTGAACTCAGAAATGGCGTTCCGTCGTAGCAAGTTCGTGCATATTTTCTGGTCAATCCGACCGTTGGATCGGCAAACTCTTTGCTTTTTCACAATCTCGGTATATCCATCTTCACTCTTCTCAATTTTCGTCCGTTAATTATGTCGTTTGATACATCAAAACTGGCCACCAAGTTGACACTTTAAATTGTACTATTTTTGGACAGTTTTGTGGAGCCAACTTCGTCAGCTCGTAACTCCGCCGTCGCAGCTCCGGTTGGCACGCTACCAGTTCTTGTGCGCAGCTGGTATAACCCTCTTCCTGTCCCTTAAGTTTTGTTTCATTGTGAGCACGTTTGGTTGGTCGAATTTGACGTCAAAGTTGGCCGTCCGAATTATTAATTTTGCACTTGTTAAATTTTATTTTTGAACCCGGGACTTCGGATTCAATTTCTGACACCACCAGTAGACTCGTAGCATCGTTTTGGCATATTTTTATATAAAGTTTGCTTGATTTGGAGGAGGTGGGCCCTGGCACGCATTTCGGTGCAAAGTAGGTCCTACAGTCCGAGTCGACGGGTCACTTTGAGATTGGCTCATCGAAATCCAGTTTCGGATATACCGTTGAGTTCGTATCGTCATTCTGGACTCGTTGACATATAATTTACTAAGTTTTGAAGTCATCTGCTCCGGCACGCATTTCGGTACAAATCGGATTCTAAATGTCCGCGTCAACGTGTCATTTTGAGATTGGCTCATCGGAATCCAATTTCGGATATATCGTTGAGTTCGTGTTTTCATTCTGGACTCATTGACATATACTTTGTTAGATTTTGTGGACTTTGGTTTCGACACGTATTTCCGTGCAAATCGGATACCAATATCCAGGTCAACGGACCATTTTGTGATCGGCTCATCGAAATTCCATTTTGGACATACCGTTGGGTTCGTATCAACATTCTGGATTCGTGGACATATAATTTGCTAGTTTTTGTAGACTTCTATCCTGACACATTTTTCGGTGCAAAGTGTGTCCAACGGCGGACATCATTTTGACCCGAAATTACTATTTTACCCCGGTGTCTAAATTGGACTTATGGGTAGGCTATCCTAGCTAATTTGACCATTCTTGACACGTTGGTGATATTTATTTTATCATCCGACGACATCTGTAAATTTTTGCTTATGTACCATCCTTAATTTGTATTTAATTATTCTTATTAGTATATATATTTTCATGTTTGGTTTTGTAAAACTCTAAAATAATCCTTGTGTTTCTAAGAACCCTAAGTGTTGGTTTAGATATAGTTTCACCCCACATTGGACTTTTTATGCTAGGTCACCACTTAGCTAGTATCCAGTTAGGAGTTATGTCACACCACTAGTATAATCTTAAATCATAACTTAGAGGCTGAGTTTGTATATCATTATTGACAGGACACTGGACACCTGTATCTTCATATTCTTATTCTTTCTTTTCTCGAGGCAAATACCCCTACAAGCTTATTTACTGCGTATAAACAATAAACTGTGATTAAATCATGTTAAAATACTGCTTCTGGATAACTGCAAGTCATATCTTCACATGTTCTTACTGGTTCTCAGTACATGTCATGCTTTATATTGCTCTGAGTATCCACCATTTTTTAAAGTGCTCTCAATACCTACCATGCTTATAATGCTCCCAGTATCTTTCACATGTTTTATACTGTTCTCGTATCACTCACATGTTAATAAAAACTGTTAGTAGTGTACGTGATCATGCCCCCCTTCTCCGTATGTATTTACCGAGCATTGTTACATTCTATATGTAACTTTGTCGTATGTTCTGGTCCCGTATTTGTGTATGGATATACACCGATGCCGTTATATATGTACACATCAAAAAATTGATATGTACCACTGTACATCCTATATACCTATTAACTGATCACTCACCTGCTACAGTTTTAAACTTTAAAACGAATATGTATTGCCATGATGAAATATATCTAAAACTGGATAAATCAAGATATGCCATGATTACGTTATTTCATCTTTTTCCATCACATGATCAGTATTATATGTTTGCAGTACAAAATACTTGCTCCCGTCCTGACAGGATAACGTTGTAGGTTCACTTTCCGAGGAGGAAATGCTAAGTGATTCATATTATGGCACTGTATTTTAGGACCTGGCCTTAGCTCCAGAAGAGGCCCCAGCGGGGAACCTTGCTTAGATATCTTTTTTTCCATGTGTTTTGAGACCTAGACTTTGGTTTGAACTTATATTTGGATACTGGACTTTGTCTCCAGTTAGATACTTTGGAAGTGTATTATTAAGTCTGTACTTATTTTACTTTCGCTTATAGATGTTGTGTGGTGATGAACCTATTAAATGTGATATTAGAACTGTTAGCTGCTTAGATCCTTTATTGTCTATTCTTAGAACAGCTTACTACGCTTTAACCAAGCGTAGGCTCGACATGGCTCGGCCCGGCCCAACAATTTGGGTAGCGGGTCGTGACAATTTAACACAAACGAAAATGATATTTTGCCCGCGGTTTGTAACTGAACATGTGACCGCCGACCGACATGACGGTCGGCTCCCTGCTATCTCCGGGTCCCACCCGGACCAGGGGGCCAATGGCCGGCCGGCCGACACGTCGGCCGGCGGTCACGTCCGCGATCACAAACTGCGGACAACGTAGCAGCTCCGTAACACAAATTGTCCTTTTAAAAACATTTACTAACTTTACGTTCATTGCACAATTTTATCAAACTTTAACGTTGTATGTGAAAATTTCGTAAACTTGAGAGAATTATTTTGTTACAAGGGTCCGGCTATACACACCCTAAGACTTGCTAAGAACACCCCACATAACTTAAATATCATGTCAAAAGACCAATATACCCTCAAGGCTTTCTAAGAACACCCCACTAAAAAGAAAAAATTCTGCGACAAGCACGACAAATACTCGTCGAACGGACAATGGACTGTTCGATAAGTATTGGTCGAACATGTCTTCTTCTGTTCAACAAATACTGGTCGAACGTGTCTTCTTGTGTTCGACAAACACTGGTCGAACATATTATAATCGAACATGCCATCTTCTGTTCGACATATTCTGGTCGAACGTACACATTATAGTTCGACTGTCGTGGGTCGAACATTCCTCTGTGAGTTCGACAAACCAGGATCGAACCTACCCGTGAATACACCCAATTTTTTTTTCTTTTTTTTGTTTTAACAACAGTTTATGGTCGACGGAGGGGGATCGGAAAGCGGGGGGAGGAGGCGGGTCCGGGGGGGTCGGCGGAGGGGGAGACGGCGGCGGGTCGGGGGAGGAGGAGGGTCGGCGGAGGGGGTAAGGGGAGGGAAGGGGAGGGGAGTATGGGGGTGTGCTCAACAGCAATGGTAGAATATAAATTTTTTTTTTTTTTTTTTTTAAATGAAATGTTCTTAGCAAGTCTTGGGGTGTCAATAGCTGGTCCCTTGTTACAAATACAGAATAGCCAAAGAAACACAGATTTGTAAAGTCACAGTTGATTAGGGAGGAGGGAGGGAGGGAGAGAGAGAGAGAGAGAGAGAGGGACTAGGTGGAGAAGGAGATGTTCTTCCACATAACTCTGGAGCGGAACATGCAGCTCCAACCCCGCTACTTCGGCCCCCACCTCGTCTCCAAGCTCGTCTCCAAGCTCATGAAGGACGTCGAAGGGACATGCAGGTACGATTTCCTCCCGAAACCCTAACCCTAGCCTAGCTAACAGTAGGTAGTTCGGATGCGGCAGCGGCCGGCACGGGTTCGTGGTGGCGATAACGGGGGTGGAGGACATAGGGAAGGGTCTGATCCGGGAGGGGACGGGCTTCGTCACCTTCCCCGTCAAGTACCAGTGCGTCGTCTTCAGGCCCTTCAAGGGGGAGATCCTCGAGGCAGTCGTAACCATGGTCAACAAGGTCTAAATTAACACCCCCCCCCCCTCTCTCTCTCTCTTGATGATGATGATGATGATGACGATGGAGTGGTTTTGTGCAGATGGGTTTCTTCGCCGAGGCCGGGCCCGTCCAGATCTTCGTCTCCAATCACGTAAAATGTCGCATATGATGTTGTTAGGATTTACAAATCTGTTGTTCGGAATGAAGTAGTAGCTTGTTGCTTGGGTAAAAGGAAAATACAACCTTTTCGGAGGTCTTGCAACTTTTGTCAGGAGTAATCTGTAATCTACACTAGTAACAAGGTACAACTAACTGAACACCGGAAATGCTCTAAGGGGCTGTCTGATTGCTCAGAAGTGGCCATTGGAAGTGCCCATTCAGTTCGGACAGAAATTTGTTTTCGTAACATTACTTTTTAACTTGTATTCAACTATTATGAATCAGTGTTGACATGTACTGTACCAATATTTGAAAGCTCCTTGATCTCATAAAATTGCCAATTCTTGTTATCGTGCCCGGAGTTCTGGAATTTCAAATTTTTATACTCGTTATCAAGTGTATTTGCAATCAGTAGGATTAGATAGTAGTGCTAAGTGGTTCTAAAACTCGGCCTAGGCGCCCGATGCTCGCCTAGTGCCCTCCGATGTTCGACTATGCATGTTTTTGGGGTTTATGGATAATTGCCGCAATTTTTAACATGTTTTTTTGAACTGCCTAGAACTAGGCGGCCTCCTAGGCGGACTAGGCGCCCGGTGCCCGGCGCCCGGTGCCCGGTGCCCGGCGCCCGGTGCCCGGTGCCCGACCGACTAGCGTCTAGCGAATTTTACAACCTTGGTAGTTGGTAGTGCTTAGTTATTACTTCGTTCAGTAACAAATAAAATGGAGCTGGCAGTTTACTAAATTTATGTTTTGTCAACTCTGGGGGTTGATGTTTCATCTAATTCTTATTTTTGGCATAAATTGCCTTATGACATTTCACTGGTGTTGAGAGTTTCAGCTGAAGTTTACAATTTTTTTTTCTTCTTCCAGTATGCTTTGGTTCTGTTGAATGACCAGGACGTGAGACTGCAACCGACTTTGAAATATGATTACTTCCATACTCCATTATGAATGCTATTGATTGATCATGCTTCTACTAGCTATTAGTTTCCTCTTATGTTTGATAAAATTGGTCCCTCGTCGCCGTAAATAGGAATATTGAAAATCCTATTTTTGGAATTTTAAATGATGTGATGGGCGAACGACGGGAATTGAACCCGCACATGGTGGATTCACAATCCACTGCCTTGATCCAATTGGCTACATCCGCCCCTTATCTAGCTAAAGTATTTTTTATTTTTTCCATTCATCATTATTGTATTTATTTCTTACCTTAATGATAAAAATAGCCATTTCTTCTTGCATATAGGGGTGTATGCTATTTCTCTAAGTAGGCATCATATAAAATTGATTAGCTGAAAACTTCAAACATCAACATGAGATTACCTAAAGAGTAAGGAGGACCTCTCTAAGTTGAACAGGGTCTGAGAAGATTATTTGACTGAAAACAAATTCAAATTCCAACTTCGTGAGATTCATATTACTAAAATTGAATGATTTTATTTTGCAATTGGTAACATAAAATATAATATATAATATCATGGCAATATGGAATGATACTGATGCAGTTGCTCTACTCTAATACCATTCTTTCTTATCAGTTGATCCCAGATGACATGGAGTTCCAGTCAGGAGACGTGCCAAACTATACGACATCTGATGGATCGGTATGTCTTGTTCTTATATTCTTTTGGTCTTGTGTTAGTCTGGGTCGTACATGATATTTTAGGGCAAAAGGTTTTATCTTATCATGGTATGGAAGGATCTTTAGGT
Source organism: Iris pallida (assembly GCA_029216955.1). Taxonomy (NCBI): domain Eukaryota; kingdom Viridiplantae; phylum Streptophyta; class Magnoliopsida; order Asparagales; family Iridaceae; genus Iris; species Iris pallida. Next base: position 15,443,176 of record JANAVB010021796.1, on the reverse strand, counting down.
AGTAAATGTATTTGAACCAATACTTTATAAAATATGGTAAAGACGTGTCCTTTATTGTGATAACTTGTCTGGTTCACTAAGCCGCATCATAGAAAATGATGAAATTAGTTCTGGCATAAGAAAACACCAGATAATTATACGGCAAATACACTAAGGTGGGTGGGCAAGTTTGAAAGCTTTTGTGATCAAGTATGCCCATCAAATTTTGTATTATAGATCATGAGAGTTCAAGGTTAGCGTCATGCGTATATTTTTAAAAGATGGTTGAATTGAAAGTGGCAAATCTAGATACTTGTCAGTTTGCTATATGGTGAAAGCATTCTTTTCAAGTAGGCTCAAAGGGTTGGTTTGGGGTTGCTTCCACTTTTGAAAAAATGGCAACACAAGCAACTTTTGACAACATCCTTCCCCTTGCTTTCAAAAGCTGCTCCAAATTTGAACCGGCTTTTCAAAAAGAATTTGATAAGCTGCTGTTACCAAACAACTTTCAGGACTGCTTTTCGGGGGGGGGGGGGGGGGGGGGGGTGAAGAAGAAGAGCAGAAGTAGCCGTAGTAAGCGATCCCAAACCCAGCCTTAGGCAATTGCCTCATGGTATGCCTGATATCGTCCAACATCCTATAAACATGAATCTGTTAATGAACATGAACAATCGTTTGATCCAATGTTGGACACAAATCTGATTAAGGAAATTTTTGTGGTTTATCTGACAATGCTTTGGGATCTCATGTACTTTCTAGTTGAATATTGTAAAGGAGAATAATTGATTGATCATTTCGAGAGAGGGATTACATATATATAGCCTTAGGCTAGACCTCCTCCTTATTTTCTATCCGATGTGGGACTACAACCCACTAATATGTAACTCATAACTAACACCCTCCCTCAAGTTGGAGCATAAATGTCGCTCATGCCCAGCTTGTTACAAAGGAACTGAACTCGAGGACCTAGAAGTGACTTCGTAAAGACTATCTGATCGCCGGTCCTTACGTGATAAAATTTTATCATCTCCGTTTGATACTCATCACGGACAAAGTGGATGTCGATCTCAATGTGTTTCGTCCTTTCATGGAATACATGACTGGTAGCAATATGGATAGCAGACTGGTTATCACACTACATATCTGTTTTTTTAGATTCTGCTTCTTTTTCCAGTTTCTGTAGAAGATGATGTAGATATAACACCTCTGCTGTGCTATGAGCAATGGCTCGATATTTCGCTTCTGAACTTGATCGTGAGACCACACTTTGTTTCTTGTTTTTCCACAACACCAAGTTTCTGTCAATGAATACCGAATAGCCAGATATAGACATTCTACCTGTAAGACTAGCACCCCAGTCAGTATCTGTAAAGCACTCAAGATGAGTATGTTCCTGATTTCCCATCCGAATAATTTTTTCGAGATTCTGGGCTAGATAATGCATGATTATGAGAACAACTTGCCAATGTGGAATTCGTGGAGAAACCATAAATATACTCACGACACTTACAACAAAGAAAATGTCTGGGTAAGTCATGACTACCAAGTAGTTGAGTTTTCCAACTACCAGACGATACTGATCAGGATTGATCATCAATATTACTTCATGGGGAAGTAACCTCACCCCTGAATCCATCGGTGAGGTTGTTCCCTTAGCTTGTATCATTCCGGCATCAGTTAGGATATCTAACACATACTTTTTCTGAGACATGACAATGTGCTTCTTGCCCCTTGTGACTTCAATGTCGAAGAAATAATTCAATGCTCCAATATCTTTAGTCTGAAATTGCTCACCGAGAAACTTTTTCAACCCTACAATTCCCTGACTGTCATTTTCGTGATCACGATATCGTCAACATAGACACCAAGTAATATTCCTCCGGCTGATGTCTATCGGTAAAAGACCGAATGATCTTTCTTTGATTCTCATAGTCCAAACTGTGTAACAACATAGGTAAACCGTCCAAACTAAGCACGAGGTAATTGTTTGAGACTGTATAGTGCTTTGCGTAGATAACACACTTTACATTCCCTTGCAAACGAACTATGGTGGTTGCATCACATAAACTTCTTCAAGATCTCCATGTAGAAATGCATTCTTCATATTCAGTGATAGTGGACTGCTAAGGTCAGAAGCACGCACACAGAGGTCATCCTGGCAACATGGAAGAAGGTCTTAAAATAATCTTCATCGTAAGTTTGAGAATACCCTTTGGCCACAAGACTAGCTTTCAGACGGTCAAGAGTGCCATCCGGTTTTACTTTTATTGTGAACACCCACTTGCAACCTACCACCTTCTTACCAGCGGACAAATCCTCCAAGTCTCATGTACGGTTCTCCCGAAGTGCTTTCATCTCCTCTTCCATCGCAACACGCCAACCAGGATATCCGAGTCCCTCCTCTGCAGTATTGGAAATCTAAATTCCATCAGTAGTAGCCACCAAGGACTGTGTATGACTCGCGAGCTCTTTGTAGTTGTCAACATACAAAGGATGATTGCGACAAGCACGACGAGGACGAGTCGGTGCATCAGGTGGTGGTGAAGTAGTGGATCTGGAGGAGGACGATGGCTCTGCAATCGTGGGTACCATTGGTGATGCTTGTGCTGTCGGAGCTGGGGAGACTGGCGATGTCGGTTCTGACTGATCCTATGTTTGCGGACTGTCGGACCGGGAGACTGGCTCGGCATGGGAGGGCACCCTTGTGGGGGGCTGCTCTGTGTGACCGGGATATAACACGAAATCCTTTTCAGGATAAACCTTTGGAACAACACCTGTAGTTGGTGGGAGTGAAGGGAATTCGGTTTCAATAAAGGTAACATCCCGAGATATACCTCTTCAAAGTTTGGAAAAAACAAAGATACCCTTTATGATCTTTTGGATACCCAAGCAAAATACATTTGATTGCCTTAGGATCCAATTTTGAAAGTGTCGATCGAGTATTCAGAACGTAACACAAGCAAGCAAAGATTTTGAGGGGTAGAAAAAACGGCTCACGGATAGGATATAACCGAGAAAAATGAGTGTTGTTGTTTAACACAGTAGATGGCATTAGATTAATCAAATAACAAGCAGTAAAAACTACATCGGACCAAAATTTTTTGGGAGTACGTGCTTGAAACATAAGAGCACGTGTTGTCTCTAGATGATGGCGATTCTTGCGTCCAGCGACACCATTATGACAAGAGGTTTGGTGGATTATGCCATGTCGAGACATGTGAGAATTGAACTCACGAGACAGATACTCACGACCATTGTCACTTCGAAAACATTTAATAGGAACACCAAAATGTGTGGTGATTTCCACATAAAAATTGCACCAAATATTAAATAAGTCGGAGCGGTTTTTCATCAAGTAGATATATGTGACATGTGAGTAGTCATCAACAAAAGAAACAAAGTACTTGAAAGCTATGATACCATGTAAAGAAAAATAATTGATTGATCATTTAGCGAGAGAGATTATATATATATATATATATATATATATATATATATATATATATATATATATGAGGCTAGACCTCCCATCTTATTCTCTATCTGATGTGAGACTAAAACCCACTAATATATAACTCACAACTAACAAATATTGACACCAATGTGCAAAGTGCAAACATAGCCAAATACCTATTGAGGGTGGACCTGACTGTCTACTAAGCTGGTCATGTCGGATCAAACTTTTGTCATCTTTAACCCAGACCTGGCCTTTTGTTAATCAGGTTACGTGCGTTGACCAATTCATAACCGAACCCGTTTATACCTCACCTAAACCTGCCGAAGTAGATGGCAGGTCAGGTCAAAACTACAGTAGAAGCATTGCTTCAACTATGCTTAACCCAAAATGTTTTCCCTGGAGGACTCTCTACATTATCCTATACAGAATGATAGAAGTTTCAGTTCTCATGCTAGTTAGTCTTATAGTGTGTGACATTTCTTTGTTCCATATCAGGGGTAAATCTGATGACAGAAAGCGTTTGTGGGCATTTTGTTCTGTTTGCAAAGGCTTTGGGCTTATTTATTCTTGTTTGAGATCACTTATGAGTAAGTCTAAAACTAATGGTGAAGATGATTAAACAATACAGGAGGGAAAGGACATTAAAAGTAGAAGTCAGATTGAAAGGGATTAAATGAGGTTTTCATTCTTCTCTCTCCTGGTTGAGAAGAGGTTCCAATCACTTTCTAGCCGACCACCCCTCCTTTTTATAAGAAATTCATAAAAGAAAATGTGTACCCTATTTGTTCCGCATGCTAAAAGAACAAAGTCGGGCTTAATCAAACTAATAAGCTTAAGTTTGTAAATAATTTCAGAAAAGAATGTTGATGATCTTTTGTGATAGGCACCTCCTGAAGCTAGAGCATATTCCTTGGGCTGTTATCCTTTGGTCCACATTTAATCTCTTCCCTTAAGAAGACTATGGAGGTGATACCACCGGGTTTTGGGAATGTCATGTTGCCTCTTCAGTAAAACTACAAGTTTCTGTAGTCTGCACAAGTTTTGAGTACTTATTTGTTGAAATTTAATTCAGAAATGGCAGTGTTCGTGAAGTGATTCTTTCCAGAGAAATTCTCACTTTATGTACAAAATCGCTCATTGATCAGCCGCATCATTGATCTAGCCATTTAACCTGTTTCAGTTATTCAATTATTTTATTTTATTCAGCTCTCTTATGAACCATGTCCTCTGTATCAATAGCAAGTACCATATCTTTCTCAATAGACTCAACCTATGTTGTTGCACGAATATTGATACGAATACGGACATGATGGATATGGATCAAGACATTTTCAAGTATATACAAAAGTAGTTACCTTTGTTGCACAAATACGAACAAGGACATGTACAAACACAATATGGATACAGACACATTCTGGATGTGGACACCATTTTACTGTGCCCATGCAACATAGGCTTCAATCCAAATTCATTTGAGTATACCCTAGTTCTACTAGCTCCTTCAACTAATATATATCACTCCTAATTTGCATCTATTGGTCTCTGTTGTGCATGTACAAAATAAGCCACCTGAGACTCTTATCCTCAATTGGCACTAGTTGCTGCTTCTTAAGCTTAATCTTTGGACATGTTTATGACCATTGTCCAAGTATCAAACTTTGTTGGTCCCATGGTTCTATTAAGCGATTTCATCAGTCCAGCTCGCTTACTTTTTAATCAAATTAAGCATCCGAGTAATTGCAATTATAAGGTTACCTGATTTTTTTTTTTTTTTTTGGTTACCCATTTTATTCACCTAATATGTCATTAGTCAGACTGAAGATAAGTTCTTTAGAACAGTGGCCGGTCATTTCTCATTTCATTAAGTTATACTTGAAGCGGCATACGATCTGTATGAATAGTATGCTTTACCATTAATAATTCAATTCTTTGAACATAATAATACGACCTTATTAACTTCATTTGGGTCTACAGAACTTGTACTCCAGTTTCTTTAAGAGTGCAGACAAAATCCTCTTTTCTATTAAATGTTTGGTAACCCCATCTTACCACTTGTCTTTTATATTCTTTGCAAATTTCCTTATCTATTAGTCACATTTTCATGACGTTGACCAAGATTAGTATGTTATGTGTGCAATATATTCAAAACTTGAGAGTAGATAATCGAATACATGAAGATATAGTTTCTGAATTCTCCCATCTAGATACTTTTGGCTACAATATTGTTAATCAAGAGGACTATTTCCAGCTCAAACAAAAAGGAATCCAATCAAATTTCTTGATATATTCTATGAACTAAAGGAATTGGCACATATCTCTTTGCATATATTTTCATTTATGTTTCAACCTTGATGCAAAAACTTAACTGTCATAGAATGGATTTACCGATTTACCTTTTGTGATTGGTTCCAACATTTATCAATGTCTGAACTCATGCCATAATCTTCATTTGACAATGCTCATTGCAGGTAAAAATTCAAAAGGACAGTGAGGTGCGGTTAAAGATCATCGGGACTCGTGTTGATGCCACAGAAATTGTATGCCTTACTTGCCTACTTTTTAAAGAGTTTTGTATCTTCTAGATGGTCTGAGCTGCGGTATCATTGTGTTATGTGCTAAGGATATAGTTCGAACCTTGCCTCGTGACTATAAGCATTTTGATTTCATTTCTTTAGATTTTATGTAGCAAGTAGCAAAAGAATTGTCGTGTAATATGGGACTACGTGATGTTAGTTTTGTGAACTGCTCTACCTCCATGCTTCTACCCCATAATAAAGTGTGAAAATAATCCGAAACTCCCACTAGTATCTACTTTTTGTGAACTGGGCCTAGTGTGGAACCAAACCTTGTGCCACAGTATTCCAAGGAATATTATCAAGGTAACTTTTACATAATATATAAGAATGATATAGCACTTATTGCTTCTCTGTAAGAACAATCTTCTCGTTTGGTGGAGAAATATGAGTTAATTAAGGGTAATTCATATTATCAAGGTCCACAAAGGATGGATTGACAAGTCCTAGTTTTATTTTGTTCATTTTTTTTGTTTTAGTAATAACTTAAAGGTGGTTTGTAAGATCTCTCTATATGATGAAGTTAAGTGGACACACCATTACTGTGTTGTTGGCTATTAGTCTGACTCAGATATTTAGTCGGCAAATTTAATTTTAACTTTGTATTATGTTTAGTTGGCAAATTCAAGATTGGTAGGATGGATACAGTCATGAAAATTTGATATGGTATGGAACACAACATTTACATAGTGAAATGGACAACCTTAAATAAAGTGAACCATGACATGAACGAAGAATGATACAAGGTATTAATGATTTGTAAACCTAAAAGCAAGGTTTGCAATGTTGGTATTAAATGATTTGTGACCCTTCTTGTGAGTATCCATATTGGCAGTTTCATTATTTTCGACGGTTTTGGATCTGAGTTTTGGAATACTTGTTTCGGGAATCCAATAGATAATAACAAAAATTACAAACTAGATAAATATTTGGTAAACATAAGCATAATCTTATGTATTATGTGTTATTTTTTGTTAGTCTTGAATAGAATAATATTCAACGTTGTTGAATCCTTTAGTTGCAATATATAATGTTGTTTATTTTACTTGCTTTTTAGACAAAGTAACCCAACAATAAATAGCCTTCATTGGAATAAGATTAATACGGGTCATGTTGTGAATTTATAGATACACAAAGTCACAGATCGAAAAAATATGATAATGCTTGGACACACTGTAGCATGTTGATCTTAGGCATCGACTAAATAATTATGTCGACATTGTTTTTGTCGTACCTCTCCCTTTTTCTTTTAATTTTTTTCTTTATTGAATTGATTAGGAAAGAGAGACCCAACTTTGGTATCGCCTTGCATCGGTACCGAAGTGGGGCGTGTCAAAACAATATGATACGGCTCGTTCATATATTCATTTTAAAGGATGATGGCAAATAAAGGAGTATATTAGGAAGAGCAAAGTGGGAACTCCTGAAGTAGAAATGGACTTCATAACTAGACATAAAATACGAAATCTTATTTGCTGATTCAACGTGCGCAACTGAAGTTTTGTACTTGGTTCCATGCTCTCTGGCTGATTGGCTATAGTCTATATGCTCAAATGTTTCTAGATTTGTTAGTCTTATTTTTGAAATGCCCTACCTGGCACATTGTCAGTAGTGGAGTTAGTGTGCATCCTGTTAATTTATCTTTTGCATCATGAGTGTTTGCTTCTAGAATCTGTTATTATAGATCTCAATTCTGGAATCTGAGTGTTGTATCACCTGCTCTTATCTAACTGCAGTTTTGCATTGGCACCATTAAAGACGATTTCTTGGGAGTAACCAATGATCCTGGAGTAGCACCTTGACGAGGCAAAGCAAAATATTTCCTCTGAAGCGGATTTCAGTTTTAGGCATTAGCTGATGTTGTGCAGGCAATGAAGCGCAATGATGTTCGACCGCCTCCAGTTAACTTTTCTGTCCAATTCTTATAATATTTCGACGAGAGAGGTCAACATTGTCCTGTAGGATGGAACATCCTATACATTGATTTCTACTCAACATAGTATGGTTGTATCACATTATCAGATGCTATTGCCACACTTCCTGAGATCCTCGATGACTAAATTCAAACAATTTTTTCTCAGCTGCACTTTACCTTTTCCTTATAGACATCTTATAAATAAAGTTTCTGCCATATCGTGATTGTATTAGTTGTGTTGTTTGCTGATTTCATCCATTTTTTTTTTCATCAACTAAGTTTGAGAGGATGATCTGAATGACGTCCTTATTTTAATCTGTCACATCACATGACCTACTTGTCATACACAATATTTTTCGGCTCATCGAGATGGATTTGTATAACCCTCTTCTGACATGGGTTGAGTTTTGCTGGAAGCTTCCGGAATTTTTTATAATGTTGTGGAGTATTCTTAAAGACTCACGAAGTCTCCGTAGCTTTGTAGATGTTCTAGAGTCAATATTGTAAAGAATCCTGCTATTTGGCCCGTGGACGGGCCAGACCGTCCGCCACGTGGCACTTTCCCATTGGCAGGGCGCCGACGTGGGCCCCACGTTAACAGGGGGGAGGCCAATGGGGAAGTGCCACGTGGCGGGCGGGCTGGCCTGCCTGCGGGCAAAATAGCTTTTTCCTATTGTAAATATGTAGGCTCTTGAATATTCTTTCGAATAATTTTTGGAATATTCTCATTTCAGAAGTTTCATGTCAGTGGGAGGCTTATTTGTTCATCATCACCAAAGAAGTTGTAAAATCTCTCTAATATAGTGAAGTTTTCAATATTCCAATTTCTCTCTTTTGTTCCATATTTTTTCATTCTCGCGTTAACGATCTAGCTAAGCGTTTGGAGAGGATCCTCGAGAAGGTAGTTCGTGCGCCAAACGGAATGAGATACAGGCAAAAACAAAGTCCGTGACCTACTGTATATTTGTTAGTATTTGCTACAGGCAGAAACTAGGAGGATTCTATTTCTTCAGGTCAATTTAAGCTCTCTTTATCGATGGTCATTGATTAAATTCCGTGAGATTTGATTTCTATCATCTATGTGATGTCATGCAACAATAAGTTCTATTTTGTTACTATGCTAGCTTATCCTAGTTCTGCTTAGTATCTGAATGAATGTATGCCTCTCTATCATCTATACTGTTATATAAAAGTTGAAAAGTTTCAACTTTCACGATTTCTAAAATTTTCTTATTTCACGATTTCTATCATCTATACTGTTATTTCTAAAATATTCTTATTTTAGCTTACATTATTTAATTAGTTCAGAAATATAACTAGGAGTGTAGTTGTAATTATAATATAGTCATCATTAATGTCCACTACCATTATTAATACCCACTACCATAATAAATACTTACTATTCTCTTTCCACCATTATTTTTTTTATTTTATAAAAATATAATGGTATAAATATCAATTTTTTATATATCTCATTCCCTCAAAAAACAAATTTTTTTCAAAAAGATTCGCAATGAAATCATTATTTTGCTTTGAACATAAAATATTCGCAATGAAATCATTTCTTTTTGAAAAAATAAAGGAACTTATTAAAAAACAAAGCAAAATAAGGAACTTATTATCAAAAAACATCATTATTTGGTATAACTAGGATGTTTTATAATAAGTTCTTTATATATCTAATTCCGTTCCCTTCTATAATAATTAAAACATCAAAAAAACAAATTTCTCATTTTGCTTTGAAATCATGCAGGCCCACTCCTTTTATGTCCTCTTTCCTAGTGACAAGTTGGACCTCTAATCCACTCTTCAATATTTCACACTGACAAGAAACCCACTAAATAATGACTTCTTCCAAATATAATAGTAAAATCAGAGTGGCGCAGCGGAAGCGTGGTGGGCCCATAACCCACAGGTCCCAAGATCGAAACTTGGCTCTGATAATTTTTCTTCTCACATTATTTTTGGGTTTTGATTTCCCCTCTTCTTCTAATTGTTGCCTGTTTTTTGTTTTGATTTCCTAACTTCTTGGCACCGGCCCGGGGTCCTAGTCGTTGCTAGAACTTTTTTTTGAGATGTCCGCGATGCGCATAGGATTTTGTGCACGCTGTATTGCATGCTTGTTGGGCCCATTGTCCCCCAACTCCTACAAAATAAATGGAAAAAATAATACGCTCTCGTGGCTCAATCTACTGATCTTTCGCCATCCAGCCAGGATCTTATACCTCTCCTTGGTGACCACAAGAGCCACTCGAGTTCGGTAGTCGCTGTTGGAATTTCATACTCCTTTACGTCTAAGTACTTAATTACTTATCAGTAAGATTTGAAAAATATAAAAAGTCTTAAATATCAATTGTAATTCTTAAAATGCTCCGATTTTTTAATTTCCAATTTAACAACAAATCAAAATGAAGATTTGTCTTTGCCGGTTGCCCACAATGGTCATAAAGTGTGTACCAAGGATATAACTAGTACTACACAATACAATACAAACACATATTGGTTTCGGCGTGTTGTGTCTCTCATCACGACTTTCGTCTAGGTCGGTTCCAAAATTTTGGGTTTCTATATATACTCCATATTGTATCATCTTCGTAGTCTAAGAAACACTAAAATATTGGATAAATATCACTTTTGGTCACCGAATATTTCAAATGTTTAAGTTTTAGTCACTCCCCATATATATTTTTGGCCATGGAGTGACTAAAACTTAAAATTTTAAAACATTCGGTGACCAAAAGTGATATTTCTCCCATACAATTTCATGTATCAAAGTTGAATGATATTATATCTTGGTCTAGATGCTTCTTCTGTATCAAATTTGTATGATCTTATTTCTTATGGTCTAGACACTTTTCTATTCTATGAGAAGTTGGCTTGGTTGCATGATTTAAACCGCACGATCAAAAAAGGATTCAAACGAGAGGACGTGGTTCTTAACATAGCATAATGGAAGAAGAAGATTCAAACAGACCGCCCATAATTTGGGATAACTATTTGGGTTAATTGTTTTAACTATCCCTATATTTTACACTTATTAAACGAACCACCCCTGCTTTCAAACTAATTACACGGATCCCCTGTCACGACCCGATCCCAAGATACTGGGTCCAGTCGGATCATGTCCAGCCTGCACCGTTGTGAGACGGCGGCAGTAAGCTGTATCAAGCAGTAGCAACACAAGCAGAACATTCTAAAATATGAAAAATTTAAAACATTTTTATTTGAACTTTGAATTAGAACTAAATGTCTACTGAAGCAAATATACAAACAGATAAAGCATTCAGTTATTACAACTTTGTTCTTTTATTATAACTTTCAAACAAAAGAAAGAACTAGATGACAAGTGCGACTGAAACTCCTGGGCTCCCTGTCCGGGCTCAACTACCTCCTCAGAACCCAGGTTGGGTCCGTAGTAGGAACTAAAGGCAAGATCCTCGTCGTCACAATCACCTAAAAATATTGGTCTCCAGTCAGGAGGGGAGCAAGAACATATATCCACATCCAACATTCTAACAAATAATGAATGATGCAAGGGCAGTTTAAAAGCATTATTATATGTTTTCTAAATAATAATAAAGAGTCAGCCAGACAATGAAATCTCAAGAGCGACAATGATGCAATCTACAATGATTCCGTCACGCCCCAGTACCGAAATACGGAGACGGACTAGGCCAACTACTCCATATGAGGTATACAAAAGTCATATGGCGATCATGGCTGTCAAGAGACAAGGGGGTGCATGCTACATTCAAGTCTCCTATGGTCTTACAGAGCATCTATGTCTCAATCATTCAAAGTAAGAAAACATCAATTAATGAACATATGAGATAAAGCAGTAAGGCGTCCCCGACGCTTCATCAAAATGATCATGGGGATCTAGCTTTATAAGTGAGCTAGCCCAGAGAGTCATAGGTACATAAAAGTATTCAGCTGCAGTCTGATTTAATTACAATTATGCAAAGGACAAAATATCCAGATTAGCCAGCTAAACAGGTGCCGGTGGCTAAACGCCAGAACATAAGTGATGAAAACTAGAGTGGTGGAGAAGAAACCCACTCAAGTCCCCCGACAGCCATGTTCCTAGTATGCACCATTGACGTCAGAGAGGAAGGTCGGATCCTCAGGCTCTGCTACGTGATCTGGCCAAACAAAGTCAGCGGGGTCAGCCCCGAATAGCAAGTACCACAAGGGAGCACAAAAGAGTGAGATAAAATTCAAGCAATAATAATAATACTAGTAATAATAAAAGCTTATGGTCGTAACCTCGGTCCACAACCTGTCCTAGCATGATAGACCAACCCAACAACCAAACAAAGACATGGGTTGGACCACGCACCATGACAGTCCATGTCCCTCGGCTACTAATGAAAGACACAAGGCACAGTCAAGTCGTTTTTCAAGCGACTATTCATTCTTGCGGCTTTCTATATTTGGCGGAGTTATCCCCACGATACTGATTAAAGGGATCCTCAGGTCATGTCAACCCAGCAGGGCTAGCCAAACCATTAAACACATAGCACATTGATTATGCACCGGTCCCCCAGAGGGCTACCGCGCTAAAACATATAACACATAGCTCGTAGAAGTCGGATATAGCTATCCGCTATAGGCGAATGAAACCATATCCATGGAGGCCAACCCGACACGTCAGGACTGGACCTGGGGTGGCTAGTATGGCACGATCTCGGGATTCTTTCCACCCAATGCATCTACCAAGTTAGTTGCCTAATTAATCCGTAGGTTATCCTCGGAGTTCACATGTCGTGGTCACATGCTCACTCCCCTAGATGTCGTATATTGTACGAGTACCCCAAGAAGGGATCCGTACTGGCTCATGGAGTCATACATATATATCCCTTTCTTGGTGTAATGCAACACACAACACATACCACGTCATTGCTACCGACCATTCGCTATGTAAATGCTGGACTCTTGGAGGTACTGGCAGGTATCTCGAAGAAACACTTAGCACATTGGATAGCACCTCGGTGCTTACATAGATTGTACTATAGTACACATATAGGTTATCCAGCACTCGTATAGGTAGTCAGATCAGGAATGAGAACCAAGACACAAGGACTCATGCGGCCAAGGCTCATGCGGCCAAGCTGCATGCGGCCAGACTACCTGCGGCCAAGACTCATGCGGCCAAGACTCATGCGGCCAGCTGCATGCGGCCAAACAACATGCGGCCAAGGGTCATGCGGCCAAGCAATGAAGTCCGCAGGACTTCATGCGGCCCAAGCTCATACGGCCAAGCAATGAAGTCTGCATGACTTCATGCGGCCCAAGCTCATGCGGCCAGACTACCTGCGGCCAAGACTCATGCGGCCAGCTGCATGCGGCCAAGGGTCATGCCGCCAAGCAATGAAGTCCGCAGGACTTCATGCGGCCAAGGGTCATGCGGCCAAGCAATGAAGTGCCCAAGCTCATGCGGCCAAGCAATGAAGTTCACAGGACTTCATGCAACCCAAGCTCATGCAGCTAGACTACCTGCGGCCAAGACTCATGCGGCCAAGCAGCATGCGGCCAAGGGTCACTGCTCATCTTCTCTAAAATTCGAGAAGATGGGCCATGGAAGCCATGGCTTCCAAGCTCCGTCCATCCTCCGATTTAAGTCGAAAATTGGATTTCCATAGGTCAAAATGGGGTAGAACGAAATTTTCTACAACATGAAACAACTAGATTTTGAAAACAAGCAAGTTTAATAGATCAAAACCAAGAAAAACCAAAATTAACATAAACTTAGATCTACAAGAATCTATCCTTCAAAACCGAAAATACCAAGTACTAAACTTGTAGAGGATGATAAGAAGAACAATATAGATAAATAATATCAAAGAAAAACTCAAGGATGAAAAATACACAAATCTCCACTTTTGAGCAAGTTGTACTTGCCTAAGTGGGTTGGTGGTTGAAGGAAATGAATGAGAGAGTGAATGAGGAAAGAGAGTGTGGAAGAGATTATTTATAGTGGATGAGGGTTAGCTTAAGAAAAAACCCTAATCTCTAAATATGCTCTAACCATTCCACTAATGACATGCTTAAAGGCTACATGCAACCATTAATAAATAATAAATAGAATTATGCACATGCTAAATACATGATACCATGTACAGGATTCATGAAAGAATACGTATACCGGGATCGGTGAGTGACATCTCTACCCTCCTTAGAAAATTCTATCCTCGGAATTTCTGCCAAGACAAGATAGAGAAATCAAAGCAAGCAAGATACTAATTACAAGGCTAACTATGCATGCAATCTCATCAATTTTAATAGGCATTAGAGAACAATTCTCCACCCTAGTAGGTGCAACAGGGAAACATAATACAAAGACATAAGGATAAACATACCTTCTGAGTCGAACAAGTGCGGATATCGAGATCTAATCTCGTCCTCGCGCTCCCATGTCGACTCTTCCGGTGAGTGATGGCCCCAAGCGACGCGGACAAGATTAATAGTCCGGTTCTTGAGCACCTTCTCTCGCCGATCCAAAATGGATACAGATTTCTCCTCGTAAGTCAGGTCGGTACCAACGACCAGCTCGGAATTATCGAGGATGTGACTCAAATCTGGGACATACTACACAACTGAGATACATGAAACACATCATGTACATCATGTAGCGAAGGCGAAAGGGCAAGACGATAAGCAACATCGCCTACCCGAGCGAAAATATTAAATGGACCAACGTATCTCGGACTAAGCTTTCATCGGGTTCCAAATCTAATGATACCCCAAGTAGACAAAATCCGAAGAAACACTTGGTCTCCAACACCAAACTCTAGAGGCCTACAATATTGATCTACCCAGTGTCGGTGTCTATCCTGTGCAACATGAAGCCGCTCTCTGATCAACTTGACTGTCTCCACTGTCTGTGTGATCATCTCCGGTCCCAACAATTTTCGTTCTCCCACATCGTCCCATGCCAGAGGGGACCTGTATTTTCTTCCATATAATGCTTCGAACGGTGCCATCCGGATACTTGCCTGATGACTGTTATTGTAAGAGAACTCTACTAAATGAAGATGAGCTTTCCAAGTTTCGCCGAAGTCTAAGGTACAAGCCCGTAACATATCTTCCAATGTCTGAATGGTTCTCTCTGACTGTCCGTTCGTCTGCGGATGATAGGCTGTACTGAACCTCAACTTGGTACCCAAACTTTGATGCAAACTCCACCAAAAGTGAGAGGTGAACCGTGTGTCTCAATCTGATACTATGCTGATTGGAACACCATGCTGCCTCACAATCTGCTTCATATACATTTCTGCCAACTGCTCAGTAGACTATCCTACTCTGAAAGGAAGAAAATGAGCAACCTTTGTGAGCCGATCCACGATTACCCAAACTGCGTATCGACCGGTCGAAGATCTAGGTAAATCGGTCATAAAGTCTATCGTGATGTGCTCCCACTTCCACTCCGAAATAGGAAACGGCTGTAACAATCCTGCTGGTCTCTGCTGCTCTGCCTTTACTTTCTGACATACCAAATATCTGGACATAAACCTCGCTATCTCCATCTTCATGCCATTCTACCAAAAGTGCTGCTTCATATCCTGGTACATCTTTGTGCCTCCGGGATGAATGGAATAAGGAGAACTATGAGCCTCTGACATAACTTCATGTCGAAGGTCTCCACCTGGTACACAAAGATGGTTTCCGAACCTAAGTGTACCATCCTCATGGATTACTAACTCCTTTCTGAGACCTGACTCACACTCTGATCGAAGCTTCTGGATCCGCGGATCCTCTGCCTGGGCTGCTCTGATCCTCTCTACTAAAGTAGACTGAATCTGCAAACTGGCCATAACTTCCGTATCTTATGGCAAGATCACTTCAATTCCTATTTCCTGAAGATCTTCCAAAATATGCCTCTGCGAGGTTAAAATGAATGCACCACCTCTTCTGCTCAAGGCATCTATTACCACATTTGCCTTGCCTAGATGATACTGAAGATTTACATTAAAGTCCTTCAGTAATTCCAACTATCTTCTCTGTCTCATGTTCAGATCCCTCTGGGTGAATACATACTTTAAGCTCTTATGATCAGTATAAATTTCCACTCGATCCCCATATAAATAATGCCTCCATAACTTAAGCGAGAACACTACTGCTGCTAATTCCAGGTTGTGAGTCGGATAGTTCTTCTCATGATCTCGAAGCTGTCGAGATGCATATGCTATCACCTTACCATGCTGCATCAATACACACCCAAGTCCCTTCCCAGATGCGTCACAATACACTGTAAACCCTCCCGATCCTACTGAAAGTGTCAAGATCGGGGCTGAGATTAATCTCTTCTTCAACTCTTCAAATGATGTCTGACACTTTGCTGACCAAACAAACTCTACATCCTTATGCGTCAAACGCGTCAAGGGTGCCGAAATCCTGGCGAAGTCTGCCACGAACCTTATGTAGTAACCTGCCAATCCTAGGAAACTACGCACATATGCTACTGTCTTCGGAACTGGCCAATTCTCTATTGCCTCAATCTTCTTCGGATCTACTGACACTCTTGCTCCAGAAATAATATGTCCCAGGAACGAAATACGATCCAACCAAAACTCACATTTACTAAGCTTCGCATAAAGTTGATGCTCTCTCAAGGTTTACAAAACTGTCCGAAGATGTTTCTTATGTTCTTCTTCACTATTGTTTATAGACGAGGATGTCGTCTATAAATACTACTACAAACTTATCCAAATATGGCATGAAGATGCGATTCATCAAATCCATGAACACGGCTGGGACATTAGTTAGTCCAAATGGTATCACCAGAAACTCATAATGTCCATACCGCGATCTAAATGCTGTCTTGGGTATGTCCTGCTCCCGGACCCTCACTTGATAATATTCAGATCGAAGATCAATCTTACAGAAGACACAGACCTTATTCAATTGATCAAACAAGTCATCAATCCTTGGCAACAGATACTTGTTCTTCACGGTTACTGCATTCAACTGTCGATAATCAATGCACATTCGTGTCGATCCATCCTTCTTGGGTACTAAAATTACCGGTGCTGCTCAGGGCGATTCACTGTCCCGGATAAACTACTTCGCCTTCAGTTCTTCTTCATGATGGTACAACTTATCCAACTCTGACTGCGATATCCTGTAAACTCTGCCGACTTTAGGCTCCGTTCCAGGATTTAACTCAATGCAAAACTCCACATCTCTCACCGGTGGTAAACCTGGAAGCTCATCTGGAAACACATCAAGAAACTCTCTAACCACTCTTGGAATCTGCTCCTGCTCTGCCAGTACCGCTGCAACTATGCCCTGGGGTTGACCCTCCAATGATCGAACAAAGACGAATTCCTTAATGCCAGGTACATTAAATACTACCCTATATTTTCGATAATCTATCGTCGCATGACTGTCTCTCAACCAGTCCATGCCTAGGACAACGTCAAAGTTTCCCATAGGGAACTCAATCAAAGATGCGGGCAATAAATGCCCATATACTACGACCGGACATGCTATACACACTCTGCTAACTCCTACAAACCTATTACCAGTGAGTATATTCATCCTCTCTAGCAATGCCTCGAACTCCATTCCAATACGTGTCACAAATCGTGCAGATATAAAAGAGTGGGTAGCCCCAGAATCAAACAATGCTACTGCAGGAAAAGAGATAACAGAAACATTACCTGCAACTACGTCGCTTGAAGCGAGTGCATCCTCCAAAGATAAGGTGAAGGCCTAGCCCTGCCCTTGCTGAGCTCCTTGCTGCTGTCTTCCTCGACCATGCTGTTGCTGCGGCCTCTGTGGGCCTTCCTGGTTCTGCGCCTGGCAAAACATCTGAGCCTGCATCGGCAGACGCTGGGCTAGCGGCCTTACGGCTAATGCTGGTCCTCTGTTGGGTACTGCCCCTGGAGATGGCAATGCTGGAAACTGCTGAACTGGCCCTCCTGGCCTCTGCATCATAGGACAATTGGCAATCCTGTGGTCTGGACTGCCACACCTCATGTATAATCCGTTAGCTAAACGACACACATCCCTAGTGTGCCCTCCCTTACAGCAGTAAGTATATCCAATGGGTGCCCCCTGGCGCTGCTGCTGGTTCCTCGGCTGCTGATGCCGAACTGGTGCTGTTATCTCTGATACCGCCGTCCTTTACGGCACTCCTAACTTATGAATACGGATGCCAGGTGCTGGCGTCGATGTTCGCTGCACTGCTCCTCCGCCACTACTTTGGAGCTTTTGGCCCCCATGTCTTGTCGCCAACCTCTGTTGGGTGAGTTCATGCCTCCGAGCTGCCGTTAAAACGACATCAAAATTCTGATAGTCGTGTCCTTCTACTAGCTGTAGAATCTCCAAATGAAGTCCTTGCTGGAACCTCATCGCCTTCTCGGGCTCCGTAGCCACCATCGTCGGTGCAAACCGACTCAGTCTACAGAACTCCGCTGCATATCCATCCACCGTCTTACCAGCCTACTTGAGACTGATAAATCTCTGCTGTAGCTCATACCGCGCTACCACGCCAAAGTACTTATTCTTGAATCTGGTACTGAAGCTATCCTAAGGAACAGGACGCTTCATTCCAACCTCTTACGATGCCCACCAGTCGTGGGTGAGATCCTGAAGTAACACTCTGACTTGATCAACCTTCTCTTCTTGTGGAACCTTTGCTGCGGTCAATATGGCCTCAATATCCTGAAGCCAAGCATTCGTCGTGATGGCATCCTCCTTGCCGTCAAAGTATCTCGGGTTAAGTCGATAAAAACTTTTCGACGCTTCCGAATCATTCCTGACACTTCTCTCAAGGGCTAATTGTAACCCCTGATTCAGTAGCACATTCTGTTCCTGCTGCTAGGTCTGCTATTGCTGATGGGCTGCTACCTGATGCTGCTGAGTGGCCAGGAATCCCTGGATGACCTCCAGGAGTGCTGCAACATCATGTACTGTCGTCGCTGCCGGCACCGCTAGGGGTACAGGAGGTTCTAGAACTTACGGTTCCACTGGCTCTGATATCACTTCCACTCGAATTTGGTCAGGAGAAGGTATTCTTTCCTGCTGCTGCCCCATCGAGCCATGCTCTACTGGACGTTCCTCCATGTTGGCATCGCCAGCTACTGAGAAAGAAGCACCCCAATAGGGAAAGATACATGATATTAAGTAACAGGACGGGGAAGATTCGAGGATGCAATTTAGGTTATCAATCAAGGTGAGGAAAGAGAAATCGAGGCAAGAGATTCAAAGAGAATAAATTTTGATTGAGATTCCTATAATAGTAACACCCCACAAGTCTAAAAATCAGACCTGCATGGGCCACCAATAAAACCTTATCACGCCCCAGTACCGAAATACGGAGACAGACTAGGCCAGCTACTCCATATGAGGTATACAAACGTCATATGGCGATCGTGGCTGTCAAGAGACAAGGGGTGCATGCTACATTCAAGTCTCCTATGGTCTCACAGAGCATCTATGTCTCAATCATTCAATGCAAAAAAATCAATTAATGAACATATGAGATAAAGCAGTAAGGCGTCCCCGACGCTTCATCAAAATGATCATGGTGATCTAGCTTTATAAGTGAGCTAGCCCAGAGAGTCATAGGTACATAAAAGTATTCAGCTGTAGTCTGATTTAATTACAATTATGCAAAGGACAAAATATCCAGATTAGTCGACTAAACAGGTGCCGGTGGCTAAATGCCAGAACATAAGTGATGAAAACTAGAGTGGTGGAGAAGAAACCCAATCAAGTCTTCTGTCAGCCATGCTCCTAGTATGCACCATTGACGTCAGGGAGGAAGGTCGGATCCTCAGGCTCTGCTACGTGATCTGGCCAAACAAAACCAGTGGGGTCGGCTCCGAATAGCAAGTACCACAAGGGAGCACAAAAGAGTGAGATAAAACCCAACCAATAATAATAATACTAGTAATAATAAAAGCTTCCGGTCGTAACCTCGGTCCACAGCCTGTCCTAGCACGATAGACCAACCCAACAACCAAACAAGAACATGGGTTGGACCACGCACCATGACAGTCCATGTCCCTCGGCTACTAATGGAAGACACAAGGCATTGTCAAGTCATTTTTCAAGTGGCCATTCATTCCTGCGACTTTCCATATTTGGCGGAGTTATCCCCACGATACTGATTAAATGGATCCTCAGATCGTGTCAACCCAGCATGGCTAGCCAAACCATTAAACACATAGCACATTGATTATGCACTGGTCCCCCAGAGGGCTACCGTGCTAAAATATATAACACATAGCTCGTAGAAGTCGGATATAGCCATCCGCTATAGGCGAATGAAACCATATCCGTGGCGGCCAACCCGACACGTCAGGACTGGACCTGGGGTGGCTAGTATGGCACGATCTCGGGATTCTTTCCACCCAATGCATCTACCAAGTTAGTTGCCTAGTTAATCCCTAGGTTATCCTCGGAGTTCACATGTCGTGGTCACATGCTCACTCTCCTAGATGTCGTATATTGTACGATTATCCCAAAAAAGGATCCGTACTGGCTCATGGAGTCATACGTATGTACCCCTTTCTTGGTGTAATGCAACACACAACACATACCACGTCATTGCTACCGCCCATTCGCTATATAAATGCTGGACTCTTGGAGGCACTGGCAGGTATCTTGTAGAAATACTTAGCACATTGGATAGCACCTCGGTGCTCACATATAGATTGTACCATAGTACACACATAGGTTATCCAGCACTCCTATAGGTAGTCAGATCAGGAATGAGAACCAAGACATAAGGACTCATACGGCCAAGGGTCATGCGGCCAAGCTACATGCGGCCAGACTACCTGCGGCCAAGACTCATGCGGCCAGCTGCATGCGGCCATGCAGCATGCGGCCAAGGGTCATACGGCCAAGCAATAAAGTCCGTAGGACTTCATGCGGCCCAAGCTTATGCGGCTAAGCAATGAAGTCCGTATGACTTCATGCGGCCCAAGCTTATGCGGCCAGACTACCTTCGGCCAAGACTCATGCGGCCAAGACTCATGAGGCCAAGTAGCATGCGGCCAAGCAGCATGCGGCTAAGGGTCATGCGGCCAAGCAATGAAGTTCGCAGGACTTCATGCGGCCCAAGCTCATGCGGCCAGACTATCTGCGGCCAAGACTCATGCGGCCAGCTGCATACGACCAAGCAACATGCGGCCAAGGGACACTGCTCATCTTCTCTAAAATCTGAGAAGATGGGCCATGGAAGCCATGGCTTCCAAGCTCCGTCCATCCTACGATTTAAGTCAAAAATTGGATTTCCATAGGTCAAAATAGGGTAGAACAAAATTCTCTATAACCTGAAATAACTAGATTTTGAAAACAAACAAGTTTAATAGATCAAAAAAAAAATCAAAATTGACATAAACTTAGATCTACAAGAATCTATCCTTCAAAACCGAAAATACCAAGTACTAAACTTGTAGAGGATGATAAGAAGAACAATATAGACAAATAATATCAAAGGAAAACTCAAGGATGAAAAATGCACAAATCTCCACTTTTGAGCAAGTTGTACTTACCTAAGTGGGTTGGTGGTTGAGGGAAATGAATGAGAGAGTGAATGAGGGAAGAGAGTGTGGAAGAGATTATTTATAGTGGGTGAGGGTTGGCTTAAGAAAAATCCTAATCTCTAAATATGCTCTAACCATTCCACTAATGATATGCTTAAAGGCTACATGCAACTATTAATAAATAATAAATAGAATTATGCACATGCTAAATAAAGGATACCATGTACAGGATTCATGAAAGAATACGTATATTGGGATCGGGGAGTGACAGATTCAATAGTGATTTGAGCGTATAACAATATGTGACCGGCTGGTAGATTAAATGTGTATACTAACATTGGGCATAATGCTAGTATACGGTACGACTCAACCCCCTGTGCAATAGGGGTTAGCGCGAGAGAGTCAATATTAGTAACAGGGCTTTGGTCACAGTTGCTATACTACTTTCCAATTTCTGAGTCTATAAGTCAATCAAGCAATCAATTTAGGGTCCGAGAGGGGGCCCGTGAGTCAGTGTCGATACAGTATATAATCCTATTAATACAGTGCATTTAATTATTAATTAAAATGCAAACATGAATAGTGTAAAACTTGCCTTGGTTTTTTGATTCTTGTAAGGGAGATAGGGAAATACGGTCTCAGACTTAGGCCCCGGAACCTACATTAATTAATAATCCGGTTTAGAAACCATTCTAAGGGTCTTAACTAATAACGCCAACGATTAACTTAACGATCATTTAATTATTAACCAAACTTATATATTTAGAAAAATAAAACTATAATTATTTTTAATACTTTTAACCACGTATTATATTTGGTAACTGAAAATGATTTTCTAATAAAACCATTTATTATAAATAATGTGAGAAATACTATATTTTATTTTACTAGTAAATAATAAGTTTTTTCCTAAAACTAATATTCTAATTAGATTTGCTTATATAAAATACTCAAAAAATACCTTTAACATCAATTAGTGTTTCATTTACATAAACTAACAATAGTATTTTTAATAGATACTTTTAGATCAAAGTGCCATTTTTAATAGTTATAAAACTACGAGAATCATTTATTTGGAAATAAATAATACTTTAGAAATATACTAAAGGATAGTAATTAAATAATTTAAACTTTATTTTAATAAGACGATAGTACTTAATACTTGCTAACTAATCATTTAAACGAGTTTTATTACAAGAAAACATTTGTATTAATACTTAATGAGAAAACGTTTAATCACACAGATAATTACATGATTTACTAACGAAAATAAACTAACATTTATCATATATATATATATATATATATATATACATATATATATATATATATATATATATATATATATATATATATATGGCCGTGGGGAAGAGAGCGGGCTCTCCGCTCTTGGCGACTCCGCCCGCCGGGATTCTGTGGCTTGGCTGGCCGTCTGCCGGGGCCGACGGTGCCTCTACAGTTCTTCGCTCCCCTCGGAGGCCATCCCTCCTCCCTTGGATGGCCGACCCCCGCCTGGCCCTCGCCACCGTGGTTTCCTTCCCCATCCCCCCTCCTCGTCGGTTTCCCGCCACCAGGTCCCCCCTTCCCTACCGACGCCCGAGGCGGCCCCGGCACAACCGGGCTAAGAGCAGCCCCCCGCCGGCTGCTTCTCCGTACGTTGCGTCCTCATCTCCATCCTCGCCGGTGCCCCCCGCTGTCACGCCCCAGTACCAAAATATGGGGACGGACTAGGCCAGCTACTCCATATGAGGTACGTAACGTCATACGGCGATCGTGGCTGTCGAAAGACTAGGGGGTACATGCTACAATTAAGTCTCCTATGGTCCCACAGAGTTCTATGTCTCAATCAATTAAGTCAAATTAGCAATTAAATGAACATTAAAGATAAAGCAGTAAGGCGTCCCTGACGCTTCATCAAAATGATCATGAGAGACTAGCTTTATAATTTAGCTATCTCAGAGAGTCAGGAGTACAAAATTATACACAGCTACAGTCTGTTTAATTACAATTATGTACTGACACAAAATATCAAGTAATCCGGCTAACAGGTGCCGGTGGCTAAACGCCGCAAAAGTATAAACATGAGTGGTGGAGAAGAAACCCACTCGAGTCCCCGAACCGCCATGCTCCTAGTATGCACCATGGATGTCAGGAAGGAAGATCGTGTCCTCTGGCTCTGCTACGAGATCTGGCCAAACAAAACCAGCGGGGTCAGCCCCGAATAGCAAGTACCGCCAAAGGGGCACAAGAGTTAAGATTAAAAACCCAACTAATAGAATGACTGATAATAGTAATACTTATGCTACTATTATAGGGTAGCACGACATCCTCGAACCCATATGGCACCCTTACAACCAAACAAGGACAAAAGGTGCCGCATGGAGTCGGGACGTGTCGTACTCTATAACTTTCACATAAGTTAAAAAGGTATAAACCATAAAATCTCCTGATCGTGACTTCGGTCGATAGCCTATCGTAGCACAATAACCAACCCAACAATCAAACAAGAACATGGGTTGGATCATGTACCATGATAGACCATGTTCCTCAGTCATTCACAGAAGTAGCACTTCACAACCAGAATAAGTCTTCCGTTCATAACTTCGGTCCACAGCCTGTCATAGTACGATAACCAACCCAACAATCAAACAAGAACATGGGTTGGATCACGCACCATGACAGTCCGCTTCCCTCAGTTATTCACGGAAGGTAAATAGGAAACATGCAAGTCGTTTTTACGGCCAATCAAGTCTACGAGTTTCTACTGGAACGAGGTTATCCTCGCGTCATGTTATTAGAAAATCCTCAGATCGTATCTTTCCAGCAAGGCTAGCCAACCCAGGGGTTCGCGTAGACAGGTGTCATGGAGCACAGGTCCCTCGTGAGGCCACCTTGCCAAGACATATAATATATAGCAGGAATTAATCGGATACAGTCATCCACTCGTTGCGGATGACACAGTATCCGTGGAGACTAGCCGGCGCGCCAAGACGATATCTCAGGGCGACTGGTGTAACACGATCTCGGGACTCTGCCCTCCCCATGCATCTAGTATATTTAGTTGCCTAGTTTAACCCTAGGTGAAATCTTGGACTCTTATGCTGTGGCCTGCATGATTATCCTCCTAAAGTCGTACTTTAGTACGAGTACCCCAAAGAGGATCCATGTCAATCAGTATGTCAACATGTGCAACCCTCCTTAGTGTAATGCATCATTACAAATACGCCACGTGGAGTTACGAGTCATTTGTCGAGCATGAACAAGAACTGGGATATTCAGGTACATGTATCAGGTAGGAACACTTTGTTCTCCGGGGTCACATCAATGCTCATATCATGCTCAGGACAAAAGGCGTAAGGATATAAAATGGGCATATAATATCTAATAAAATATCAAAAGTATACGCACAACAAGGCAGCGTGCGTGAAAAGTCACGCCGGCTCAAGGGAAAGAGCAGCGTGAAAAGTCACGCAGGCTCAAGGGAGAGAGCAGCGTGAAAAGTCACGCAAGCTCAAGGGAAAGAGCAGCGTGAAAAGTCACGCAGACTCAAGGGAAAGAGCTGTGTGAAAAGTCACGCAAGCTCAAGGGAGAGTGCTGCGTGAAAAGTCACGCAGACTCAAGGGAAGAGCAGCGTGAAAAGTCACGCAAGCTCAAGGGAAAAGCTGCGTGAAAAGTCACGCAAGCTCAAGGGAAGAGCTGCGTGAAAAGTCACGCAGACTCAAGGAAAAGAGCTGTGTGAAAAGTCACGCAAGCTCAAGGGAGAGTGCTGCGTGAAAAGTCACGCAGACTCAAGGGAAGAGCAGCGTGAAAAGTCACGCAAGCTCAAGGGAAGAGCTGCGTGAAAAGTCACATAAGCTCAAGGAAAGAGCTGCGTGAAAAGTCACGCAAGCTCAAGGGAAGAGCTGCGTGTCACGCAAGCTCAAGGGAAGAGCTGTGTGAAAAGTCACGCAAGCTCAAGGGAAGAGCTACGTGAAAAGTCACGCAAGCTCAAGGGAAGAGCTGCGTGAAAAGTCACGCAAGCTCAAGGGAAGAGCTGCGTGAAAAGTCACGCAAGCTCAAGGGAAGAGCTGCGTGAAAAGTCACGCAAGCTCAAGGGAAGACACGCTTCCAACAGAAAACGTGCTCAAACAGGAGCACACTGTTCACTGTCTTCTCCAAAACAGCAAGAACACCATGGCTGAACCCAAGCTTCAAAGTATCATAACTTGGCCATCCGAACTCCAAATCCAGATTCCTAAAGCTCCAACTTGGGTGAAACTGAATGCTCTTCCACATGGAAGCATCAAAAACCCATAAAATCCAACTAAAGTAGATCAAACCATGCAAAATCCGAAAATGATTAAAACTTAGATCTACAAAAATCAAAGCTTCAAAATAGAAATTTCCAAGTTCTAAACTAGTATAGATTGAGGAGAGGAACATGTTTTGGCAAATAGTTTTGTAAGAATCATTAACAAAATAATGGATCCTTCTCTTGAGCAAGTTGGTACTTGCCTTGGTTGATGGAGGAAGTAAATGAGAAGAAGTAAATGAGAGGAGAGAGAAGGAGATGAGTTATATATATAGATCTTGGACCCATGGGTTCATGATGAACCAAAGGGTTCATGATGAACCATGGGTGAACCAAGAATAGGTTACCCAAATGAGCCAAAACTGTAGGCCCAAATGCAGAAAATAAATTAGGAAATAATATTTTGTCGAATATTTTTGGGAAATGCATGAAGAAATACTGCATAATAAATATCGTATAAATTTAAGGTAAATACAATTTATGGGTTTACGTATTAAAATACGTATTCCAGGATTGGGGAGTGACATCTCTACCCTTCTTAGAAAAATTCCGTCCTCGGAATTCCAGCCAAGACAGGATAGTGAAATCAGGGCACGCAAGGTACAATCATATATATAAGTTAACTATCATAGCAGTTATTATCATACATCACAAAGTGCAAAATAAGCAGGTGCAGAAAATCATGGAATCGTGTCAATAAGGTGCATAAATATACCTTATTAGTCAAACAAATACGGATAACGAGATCTGATCTCGTCCTCGCGCTCCCAGGTTGACTCTCCCGAAGAGTGATGGTTCCAAGAAACACGGACAAGGCTTATCGTCCGATTCTTGAGTACCTTCTCTCGCCGGTCTAAAATAGATACGGGTTGTTCCTCGTAAGTTAGGTCGGTACCAACGACTAACTCAAAATGATCGAGGACGTGACTCGGATCCGGGACATACCCACGTAATTGGGACACATGAAACACATCATGTATGCCAGTTAACGAAGGCAGAAGGGCAAGTCGATAAGCCACATCGCCTACCCAAGCGAGAATCTTGAAAGGACCAACGTATCTTGGACTAAGCTTTCCCCGGGTTCCAAATCTGATGATACCTCGAGTAGGCAAAATCCGCAGAAACAGTTGGTCGCCAACTCTGAACTCTAGAGGCCTACGATGCTGATCTGCCCAATGACGATGTCGATCTTGTACAACTCGAAGGCGCTTTCTGACTAACTTAACTATCTCCACAGTCTGCGTGATCATCTCTGGCCCCAACAACTTCCGTTCACCGACGTCGTCCCATGCCAAAGGGGACCTGCACTTCCTTCCGTACAATGCTTCGAACGGGGCCATCTGAATGCTAGCCTGATAGCTGTTGTTATAGGAGAACTCTACTAGATAAAGGTGATCCTTCCAAGATCCGCCAAAATCTAAGGTACACGCCCGTAGCATATCTTCTAATGTCTGAATGGTTCTTTCTGATTGTCCGTCAGTTTGTGGATGATAAGCAGTACTGAATCTTAACTTGGTTTCCAAACTTTGGTGCAAGCTCCGCCAAAAATGGGAAGTAAACCGCGTATCCCGATCTGATACTATACTAACTGGAACACCGTGCTGCCTTACTATCTGTTTTATGTACATTTCTGCTAGCTGTTCAGTAGTCTGTCCAACTCGAAAAGGAAGGAAATGAGCGACCTTCGTGAGTCGATCTACTATTACCCAGACTACATTCTTGCCAGCTGGGGATCTAGGTAAACCGGTCACAAAATCTATCGTGATGTGCTCCAATTTCCATTCTGGGATAGGAAGCGGCTGTAGCAACCCTGCTGGTCTCTGCTGCTCGGCTTTCACCTGCTGACATACCAGACACTTGGATACAAATCTCGCTATCTCTCTTTTCATGCCATTCCACCAAAAGAACTGCCTGATATCTCGATACATCTTCGTTCCTCCTGGATGAATGGAGTAAATAGAACTATGAGCTTCGGACATAACCTCTTGCCGAAGGTCTCCACTCGGTACACAGAGTCTGTTTCCAAACCTGAGCGTACCATCTTCATGAATCACTAACTCCTTCCTACGGCCTGATTCACACTCCGACCGCAACTTCTGAATCTGTGGATCTTCTACTTGTTCTGCCCTTATCCCCTCTACTAAGGCTGACTGAATATGCATACTGGTCATTCCTCCTATATCCCTTGGCAAAACTACTTCGATTCCCATACTCTGAAGGTCTTCTAGAATATGCTTCTGCGAGGTCAAGATAAAGGCACTGTCTCTCCTACTCAGTGCATCTGCAACTACATTCGCCTTGCCTGGATGATACTGAAGATCTAAATCAAAATCTTTTAGTAGTTCTAACCATCTTCTTTGCCTCATGTTCAAATCTCGCTGCGTGAATACGTATTTCAAACTCTTATGATCAGTATAGATCTCTACCCGATCCCCGTATAAATAATGCCTCCACAACTTGAGTGAAAACACC
This sequence comes from Iris pallida, assembly GCA_029216955.1. Classification (NCBI taxonomy): domain Eukaryota; kingdom Viridiplantae; phylum Streptophyta; class Magnoliopsida; order Asparagales; family Iridaceae; genus Iris; species Iris pallida. The sequence continues at coordinate 15,414,987 of JANAVB010021796.1, read as the reverse complement.
ACAGCTGCTAACTCCAAATCATGAGTCGGGTAATTTTTCTCATGGTCTCGAAGCTGTCGAGACGCATATGCTATCACCTTTTCGTGCTGCATCAATACACATCCAAGATCCTTCCCAGATGCGTCACAATATACTGTAAAGCCTCTAGCTCCTACTGGAAGCGTCAAGATCGGGGCTGAGATCAATCTCTTCTTCAATTCTTCAAATGATGCCTGACAGCTAGCTGACCAAACAAACTCTACGTCCTTGTGCGTCAAACGCGTTAAGGGCGCAGAGATCCTGGCAAAGTCCGCCACGAACCTTCTGTAGTAACTAGCTAATCCTAAGAAACTTCGCACTTCTGCAACCGTTCTCGGGACTGGCCAATGCTCTACGGCCTCAATCTTCTTCGGATCCACTGACACTCCTGCCCCAGAAATTACATGCCCCAGGAACGAAATGTGATCTAACCAAAATTCACACTTGTCAAGCTTCGCATAAAGTTGATGTTCCCTCAATGTCTGTAAGACAGTCCTAAGATGTTTTTCATGCTCCTCTTCACTGCTGGAATAGACAAGAATGTCATCTATGAACACCACCACAAATTTATCCAAGTACGGTAGAAAGATGCGGTTCATTAAATCCATGAATACTGCGGGGGCATTGGTTAGTCCAAAGGGCATTACTAAAAACTCATAATGCCCATATCTAGATCTGAATGCTGTCTTCGGTATGTCTTGCTCCCGGACTCTTACTTGATAGTATCCTGACCTAAGATCGATCTTGGAAAAGACGCTGGCCTTGCTCAACTGGTCGAACAGGTCATCAATCCTTGGTAGTGGGTACTTATTCTTCACTGTTACTGCATTCAGCTTGCGGTAGTCGATGCACATCCTCGTCGACCCATCCTTCTTGGGAACTAGAATCACTGGCGCGGCCCAGGGCGATTTACTGTCTCGGATGAATCCCTTAGACTTCAACTCTTCTTCATGTTGATACAACTTATCCTGCTCTGACGGCGACATTCTGTAAACTCTATCTGCAATAGGCCTTGTTCCAGGGTTCAACTCAATGCTAAATTCTACCTCTCTGACTGGGGGTATCCCTGGGAGCTCATCAGGGAAGACGTCGAGAAAATCTTCGACCACTCTCGGAATCTGTCCTGGCTCTGACACTGCTGCTGAGATGACGCCTCCGGCCTGATTCTTCAAGGTTCGAGTAAAGATGAACTGCTCCATCCCAGGAACACTGAATATGACCCTACCTCCTCTACAATCAATTGTCGCATGACTGTCTCTCAACCAGTCCATGCCAAGAACGACATCAAAATTCTCCATAGGGAATTCAATCAATGATGCGGGCAATAAATGCCCACACACCTCCACCGGACACGAAAAGCGCACTCTGCTAACTTCTACGAGCCCATTGCCGGTGAGTATATCCATCCTCTCCGGCAATGCCTCAAACTCTAATCCAATCCGTGTAGCATATTGTGCAGAGATGAATGAGTGAGTAGCGCCTGAATCAAATAATGCTACAGCGGGAAATGAGGTGACGAGAATTTTACCTGCCACCACGTCACTAGACGCTAGAGCCTCTCCCAAGGATAATGTGAGAGCCTGGCCCCGCGGAGCCCCTTGTTGTGGCCTTCCTCGACCATGCTGTTGCTGTCCCTGAGGGCCTTCGGCTTCCTGTGCCTGGCGGAACATCTGAGCCTGCGTTGGTAGACGCTGGGCTAGGGGCCTTACTACTAATACTGGCCCTCCACTCGGGGTTGCCACCGGAGCTGGCAATGTTGGAAACTGTTGAGCTGGCCCTCCTGGCCTCTGCATCATAGGACAAGTGGAAATACGGTGGTCTGCACGACCACACCTCAAACATAAGCCATTCGCTGACCGATACACCTCCCTCGTGTGCCCTGCCTTCCTACAGAAGGTACAGCCCTGGGGTGCTTCCTGATGCTGCTGCTGGTTCCTCGGCTGCTGATGCCGAACTGGCACTGTATTAGTTGACACGGCCGTCCTCCGCGACGCTCCTGCATCATGAATACGTACACCGGGTGCTGGTACCGATGTTCGCTGCATTGCTCCTCCTCCAACCTGGGAATGAGATCTCTTCTGACCTCCTGTCCTCGATGCTAACCTCTGCTGGGTAAGCTCGTACCTACGAGCTGCCGTCAAAACAGCATCAAACGTCTGGTAGTCGTGTCCTTCCACAAGTTGCAATAGTTCCAAATGAAGTCCCTGCTGGAACCTCATAGCTTTCTCTGGCTCCGTTGCCACCATTGCTGGTGCGAAACGGCACAATCTGCAGAACTCTGCTGCATACCCATCTACGGTCTTGCCTGCTTGCTTGAGACTGATAAACTTCTGCTGGAGCTCATATCGAGCTACTACGCCAAAATACTTGGCCTTGAATCTTTCACTGAAGGTGGTCCAACGAACATGGCGTCTTATACCAACTTCTTCTGATGCCCACCAGTCGCGGGCAAGATCCTGAAGTACCAGTTTGACCTGATCAACCTTCTCATCATCTGGAACCTTGGCCGCCACAAGAATGGCTTCAATGTCTTGAATCCATGCATCCACAGTGATGGCATCCTCCGTGCCATCAAAATACCTCGGGTTCAAGCGACGGAACCTTCCTGATGCTCCCGAGTCAACCCCGGCACTCCTCTCAAGAGCTAACTGAATCCCCTGGTTCAGCAACACGTTCTGCTCCTGCTGTCGAGTCTGTTGCTGTTGGTGAGTGACAAGAATCCCTCGGACAATCTCTAGAAGTGCTACGGCATCTGGTACTGCCGTCGCTGCTGGTGCTGCAGGAGTTCCAATAACCTGCGGCTGCACTGCCTCTGGTCCCACTTCTGCTCGTGCCTGTACTGGAGAAGGTTCTCTCCCCTGTTGCTGCCCAGTCGAGCTATGCTCTTGCTGCTCTGCCTCATGGGCCTCACCCGCTACTGAGAATGAAGCACCCCTATAGAGAAAGGTATAAGATTATCAAGTCCGGACAAGGAAGATTTTGAGGATGCAAGTCAGGTTAGAGATCAAGAAAAGGACAGAGAATTCGAAACAGAATTTCAAGGGGAACAAGTTGTGATTGAGACTCCTAATAATTCGCAATACCCCACAAGTCTGAAAATCAGACCTGCATGGGCCACCACTAAAACCTTGTCACGCCCCAGTACCGAAATACGGGGACGGACTAGGCCAGCTACTCCATATGAGGTACGTAACGTCATACGGCGATCGTGGCTGTCGAAAGACTAGGGGGTATATTCTACAATCAAGTCTCCTATGGTCCCACAGAGTTCTATGCCTCAATCAATTAAGTCAAATCAGCAATTAAATGAACATTAAAGATAAAGCAGTAAGGCGTCCCTGACGCTTCATCAAAATAATCATGAGAGACTAGCTTTATAATTTAGCTATCTCAGAGAGTCAGGAGTACAAAATTATACACAGCTGCAGTCTGTTTAATTACAATTATGTACTGACACAAAATATCAAGTAATCCGGCTAACAGGTGCCGGTGGCTAAACGTCGCAAAAGTATAAGCAGGAGTGGTGGAGAAGAAACCCACTCGAGTTCCCGAACCGCCATGCTCCTAGTATGCACCATGGATGTCAGGGAGGAAGATCGTGTCATCTGGCTCTGCTACGAGATCTGGCCAAACAAAACCAGTAGGGTCAGCCCCGAATAGCAAGTACCGCCAAAGGGGCACAAGAGTTAAGATTAAAAACCCAACTAATAGAATGACTGATAATAGTAATACTTATGCTACTATTATAGGGTAGCGCAACATCCTCGAACCCATGGCACCCTTACAACCAAACAAGGACAAAAGGTGCCGCATGGAGTCGGGACGTGTCGTACTCTATAACTTTCACATAAGTTAAAAAGGTATAAACCATAAAATCTCCTGATCGTGACTTCGGTCGATAGCCTATCGTAGCACAATAACTAACCCAACAATCAAACAAGAACATGGGTTGGATCATGTACCATGATAGACCATGTTCCTCAGTCATTCACAGAAGTAGCACTTCACAACCAGAATAAGTCTTCCGTTCATAACTTCGGTCCACAGTCTGTCATAGTACGATAACCAACCCAACAATCAAACAAGAACATGGGTTGGATCACGCACCATGACAGTCCGCTTCCCTCAGTTATTCACGGAAGGTAAATAGGAAACATGCAAGTCATTTTCACGGCCAATCAAGTCTACGAGTTTCTAGTGGAACGAGGTTATCCTCGCGTCATGTTATTAGAAAATCCTCAGATCGTATCTTTCCAGCAAGGCTAGCCAACCCAGGGGTTCGCGTAGACAGGTGTCATGGAGCACAGGTCCCTTGTGAGGCCACCTTGCCAAAACATATAATATATAGCAGGAATTAATCGGATACAGTCATCCACTCGTTGCGGATGACACAGTATCCGTGGAGACCAGCCGGCGCGCCAAGACGATATCTCAGGGCGACTAGTGTAACACGATCTCGGGACTCTGCCCTTCCCATGCATCTAGTATATTTAGTTGCCTAGTTTAACCCTAGGTGAAATCTTGGACTCTCATGCTGTGGCCTGCATGATTATCCTCCTAAAGTCGTACTTTAGTACGAGTACCCCAAAGAGGATCCATGTCAATCAGTATGTCAACATGTGCTACCCTTCTTAGTGTAATGCATCATTACAAATACGCCACGTGGAGTTACGAGTCATTTGTCGAGCATGAACAAGAACTGGGACATTCAGGTACATGTATCAGGTAGGAACACTTTGTTCTTCGGGGTCACTTCAGTGCTCATATCATGCTCGGGACAAAAGGCGTAAGGATATAAAATGGGCATATAATATCTAATAAAATATCAAAAGCATACGCACAACAAGGCAGCGTACGTGAAAAGTCACGCCGGCTCAAGGGAAAGAGCAGCGTGAAAAGTCACGCAGGCTCAAGGGAGAGAGCAGCGTGAAAAGTCACGCAAGCTCAAGGGAAAGAGCAGCGTGAAAAGTCACGCAGACTCAAGGGAAAGAGCTGTGTGAAAAGTCATGCAAGCTCAAGGGAGAGTGCTGCGTGAAAAGTCACGCAGACTCAAGGGAAGAGCAGCGTGAAAAGTCACGCAAGCTCAAGGAAAGAGCTGCGTGAAAAGTCACGCAAGCTCAAGGGAAGAGCTGCGTGAAAAGTCACGCAGACTCAAGGGAAAGAGCTGTGTGAAAAGTCACGCAAGCTCAAGGGAGAGTGCTACGTGAAAAGTCACGCAGACTCAAGGGAAGAGCAGCATAAAAAGTCACGCAAGCTCAAGGGAAGAGCTGCGTGAAAAGTCACGCAAGCTCAAGGGAAGAGCTGCGTGAAAAGTCACGCAAGCTCAAGGGAAGAGCTGCGTGAAAAGTCACGCAAGCTCTAGGGAAGAGCTGCGTGAAAAGTCACGCAAGCTCAAGGGAAGAGCTGCGTGAAAAGTCACGCAAGCTCAAGGGAAGACACGCTTCCAACAGAAAGCGTGCTCAAACAGGAGCACACTGTTCACTGTCTTCTCCAAAACAGCAAGAACACCATGGCTGAACCCAAGCTTCAAAGTATCATAACTTGGCCATCCGAACTCCAAATCCAGATTTCCAAAGCTCCAACTTGGGTGAAACTGAATGCTCTTCCACATGGAAGCATCAAAAACCCATAAAATCCAACTAAAGTAGATCAAACCATGCAAAATCCGAAAATGATTAAAACTTAGATCTACAAAAATTAAAGCTTCAAAATAGAAATTTCCAAGTTCTAAACTAGTATAGATTGAGGAGAAAAACATGTTTTGGCAAATAGTTTTGTAAGAATCATTAACAAAATAATGGATCCTTCTCTTGAGCAAGTTGGTACTTGCCTTGGTTGGTGGAGGAAGTAAATGAGAAGAAGTAAATGAGAGGAGAGAGAAGGAGATGAGTTATATATATAGATCTTGGACCCATGGGTTCATGATGAACCAAAGGGTTCATGATGAACCATGGGTGAACCAAGAATAGGTTACCCAAATGAGCCAAAACTGTAGGCCCAAATGCAGAAAATAAATTAGGAAATAATATTTTGTCGAATATTTTTGGGAAATGCATGAAGAAATACTGCATAATAAATATCGTATAAATTCAAGGTAAATACAATTTATGGGTTTACGTATTAAAATACGTATTCCAGGATTGAGGAGTGACACCCGCTGCTCCGCCACCTCCCTCCACGGCAGTGCCTGCCTTGCCGTGGCCTCCCGCGCGCGCTAGGCCCGCCCTCTCCGGCGGTCCCGGACCCCCTCCCGCGGCTCCGTCGACATCCGTCTTGGCAGCGCCTGCCATCTAGTGGCCTCCCGCACGCGCTGGGCTCGCCCCATCCGGCGGTTCTGGAGATGGAGCGCCTCCGGTGCTTCCTCCCCTAGCCGCCCCCGTTGCGGCGCTGGCGTCTCCTCCCTTCTCGGCGTCTCCTCCTCCCGTCGCCCCCCTCTCGTGGCCCAAACCTCCTGTTGCGGCGGCGCCAGCCGCTTTCTTCTCTCTCCCGTGGTCCGCGCCTGCGCGCTTCCCGGTTCCCAGCGGCCCCAGCCAGGCTTCCGCCTTCGCCACTCCCTCGTCGGCGTGCTCTCCTGCGCCGGTGGTCTCCCCCTCGTGGGCCACGGTGGCCGCCCTTCGCCTTCCGTTCTCGTCCTCCTTCCCAGCCTCCGAGCCGTGGCCATCGGCGAGCTCTGCCCCCGCTTTGGCCTTCTCCACGGTGTCGGTCGACGGGCCATCATCGGCGGTGACGCTCCCGTCGTCGCCCGCTCCCCGCTTCAAGCTCCGCAGCTCCCTCCGCCGCTTGCCGGCAGACCCCACCCCCCTCTAGGTTTCCGACCACCGGCCGTCCGGAGGTCGAGCCCCCCAGCTCCTCCCCTCCCCTTGCCGGCGAGGCCATGCTCCTCTCGTGCCCGCCGCCCGCCCTCCCCTCCCTGGCCGCCTTGCGGCCCCCCGCCCGGCGGCAGTCCTCCTCTTCCTCCCCACGGAGGTCGAGCCTCCCCTCCCCCCGTCAAAGAACCCCCCTGGTCGACTTCCATCGTCGGCGCAGGACGTTCCCTCGGCCTGCCCGTCGGACCTCCCGCCTACGCTCGCCTTCTCCCGCCTCCTACACCGGAACCGCCTCCGTCCGCCTCGTTGGGGGGGGGGGCGAGGCTCATCGAGCCGCACGCCCTACCCACCCCCCTTGGGCAGACCGCCCACATTGGTCTCCGTGCTATCCTTGGGCCGTGAGCTATCATCCATCACACCAACGCTTCGTGCGCTGTGCACCCGGGTCGGTTTCAAATTTTGGAATTTTCAAAAGTTTGAAAATTTCATGTTTAGTTTCCTATTCCGGGGCAGCTCAGCTGACTTTTCGTTTATATATATATATATATATATATATATATATATATATATATATATTAATATATATATATATATATATATATATATATTATATATATATATATATATTTCTATATATATATATATATTTATATATATAAATATTATTTCTAATGCTGGTTAATGATGGTTGTAAGCTAAGAATTTTGCTAAGGGTTCCACCCTCACCTTGTAAGAACTTGGGCTATCTCCCGGTTCTAACCTCTCCTTTTCCTATTCAATGAAGGCTTCAGCCATTGTTTAATATATATATATATATATATATATATATATATATATATATATATATATATATATATATATATATATATACACACTAACGATTATAAAGGCATAAATATTATTATTAGCAATACTAATCTAACCATTATACATTAATCAATTTAATTAATTCTATTAATAATCACAACTCAAATTAGGAAACTAAACTATCCCGGAATTGACAGAGCTTTATTCTGTCTATTTCGATCGGGCAGAAAATAAGGTTTCTTTTCTGGAATTAAACACAAAAGGTCCAGGAGGCTTATCGAAAATTTGACGTAGGAGAACCGAAGGGTTGCCTCGGCCTCAGGGTCGCACAAACACGACGAGACACGGATGCACATGCGCATGGCACGCTGGTGTGCGCCGACGGGTTCCGGCGGGAGGCTGGCGGCCACGGGGTCGCCGGTCGGGCGCGGGGATCGGCAGTTGGGCACGGGGATCGGTCGATCGGCGGGCGTGTCAAAAATGCCTCGAATGAGGTGTTGAAAAGCTCGGGACGTCGCAGGGAGCATCGGGACGTGATCGAAATTGGGGAAGATGGAGTGTGGATAGAGACAAGGAGGGTTCATGAAGGTTGGGAGCTTCTGTGGAAGAGAAAGGAGTTTCTGAAGAGTTGTACGTGAAAGAGGAAGATGTGGCTACGTAGGGGGGTTTCGGCGGGTGGAACGGATCTGAAGAGATTGGGGAGTGGGTTTGAACGGTAGAAATTAGTCCATTGGGTTTGGGTTAGCGGGTTGGATTATAGGGTTTAAACCAATAGGTAATGGGCTTAAACCAACTAAGGTCAATTAATCAATCTAATAATACAATCAATAAAATTTTATAAACTAATATTCCGACTATATATATATATATATATATATATATATATATAATAATAATAATAATAATAATAATAATAATAATAATAATAATAATAATAATAATAATAATAATAATACACACTATTCTATAATTACTAGCCGAAAATATTATAATCCATTTATTAATTAAAATCCAAATTTATGGGTTTTACATCCCCCTTACAGTTTCTATTTTCTATAAAAACTAATAACACTGACCATCCCTATGGTTAATAAAATTTATAAATGAGAGGGGTGGTCGGTGTAAGAATATGGTCTATGTAATACTCATGAAACATAGAAAAGTCAATGTAATTAACCCTAAATGTTTTATTTTTCTTGTTGCTAGCTGTTACCAAAAGGGTAGGATTAAGCGTCTCCATGGCCAAAAATATATATGAGGAGTGACTAAAACTTAAACATTTTAAATATTCGGTGACAAAAAATGGTATTTACCCACCAATGAAGATACTACTGTTGGATTATTCAATAATATGGGGCCACAGATGTAAAATTAATTATGTTGGGCCATCTAAATAATTAAGACAAATTAAAGTGGTATATTTGGAAAATTGGCTTAAGGGTATGATTGTCATGGAATTAATGTGTAGATACCGGAGATAAATCTAATTTAATGAGGGGCCAAATTAGAAATATCAAAACATATAAATATATGTATTTATTAGGGTTATGGTCCCCAACTTATATGACCACCAAAAGAGAGGTTTTCTCTTTTTTTTCTTCTGCATCCCCATCAACAGAAAGAAAGAGACAAAGGATTCGGATTCCTCTTTGTCATTAAGGGTCGTAGCAAGTTGGAAGATCGAGCCCCACAAAAGGACGGCCGCTTCAAGATCCATCAAGCCTAGCAATGGATTCATGTACGCTTCCGTAATTTAATTTATGTTCTTCATCTCATGAATCGACATGGTACAATAAATTCTAACAAGTGGTATCAGAGCCTCCATGTTTGATTTATGAGATCGAAGTTTCAGAATCAACTTTTGTTATTCAAGAACCCTAGATCATTCATGTGATTTAATTTAAAGTTCTGGTTGTTCAAAATTTTTTTTATGATCTACCGAGCATTTATATACGTTTTTTATGTATAAACGTTGATGCCTCTCGAGAAGCTGTTATATTGTGATAATTATTCGAAAGCCAACTGTTTTATTTTTCGGGTGAATTCTTTCGACGATAGACTCCCAACCAACCAAAAATTTGTGCAGCTGATGTCCTATATTATTGTTACACATGATCGGACATGATCAGACAATATTTCTTTTGTTATTCCAAATATGGAATATCGACCAAGTTTTAAAAGCTTCAGAACCTGTAATGAAAAGCCCAACATGATATGGTTCTTCCTTATTCATTGTGCTCTATTTTTTATATTCATTGCACTCTAATTTATTTATTTTAAGAGTTTCAATGGCATCTAGCAGGTGGTTCTTCTTGGTGAAGTATCACCAACATACCGTTCATAAATTTTTTTCAACTATTTTTTCATGTTAGGATTCAGAGAACACATTCGGTTTGAGCAATCAATATAATTTTTTTTATTGGATATTCATTCAGGATTTGAGCCACTGTCACATTTATTTAATTGTATAGTAGATGCTGATCCAAATGATCTATTTTCTCTTATAGATTAGTTGTATCTTGTGGACTATGTCTATAATAAGCCCTTGTGAAGTAATGCTTTCTTCTTTGGAACTTTTGGATACGAAGTTATGTGAAAAAGAATATGAATTTTGTGAGTCCAGTTTGGAGCATCGTTAGCATGTCCTATATATTGTTGTTGTCCTTTGGATGCATATTTTCAGCATAAATTTTATTATATTGATAATGTTTAGTTTAGTCCATTAATAAATTCATGCTTTAAGTAATGTAAAGAGATTCACATGCTTATGATTATCATATTTGAGTTATAATATTTTAAATATACATGTACATAAAGTTTTGGACATGATTCGATTTTGTAAAATTTAGTCAACATTCAAATTTTTTGTGCCTTTTATGACTAGCAATAGTTGTCCAATATTTTAAATTGACCCATTGAAACAAGATGTCGCCAAAGTGACCTCTCTTGCATAGATAGTATATGATGGATGTTGGATGTTTGTGTGTGTACATTCATACGAGTATTAGCCGGCCCAAAGGAAGGTTAATACTTGGCCAAATTGCACACATACCTGTGGTGATAAATGTGTGACAATTATAAGGTTTACATGTGAATAATAACCCGATCCAAAGATAGGCTTATTATTTGACATGACTTATTGTCAACGTTTGATCACTACACCAAGAGTACCACTTACAGTTAATATCACTGTCCAAAGACTTGATATTAATGATATACTAGGTATCTTGAGATGGGATTCACTATTATTTGAATTTGTTTGACTATATTTTATTATTTGGTTATTAATTAGAGCATGTTTGTTTTGTTGTTTTGTTCTCTTTACAGTTAATGTTGCTACAATATCTGCCAATAAAAATAAAATTTTCATGTTTAATGGAATAAGCTTTAAGGACAAAAAGAAAAAAAAAAGAATATAGTAGCTGCTAAGGGACCAGCTCAAATGAAATAACAATATAAAACTAAAGGTGGTTTCTTTTGTGACAAGTCGGGACACATAAAAAAATGTACAAAGTACCACGTATGACATATAAAGAAAAGTATATTTCTAAATTTGGTCTCTTTTGAGGTTAATTTAGCTTTAGTACCAAGAAACTCATGGTAGTTAGATTCTGGTGGGACTACCCACATTAGTGTTCTAGGCAAGGTTACCTGAGTTACCGAAAGTCAATTGATGGTGAAAGATATATCTATGTGGGTGACAACAATTCGGTAGAAATGGAAGCAATAGTACATTTTAGGTTATTATTAGAAACCGATTATTATTTGGATTTGATAGACACTTTTATTATACCGTCTTTTAGACGAAATTCAGTTTTGGTTTTATTATTGGACAAATCTGGTTATCATTGTTCATTTGAAAACAATAGGTTTAGTCTATCTTCAAATTCAAATATTATTGATAACGTTTCCCTTAAGGTTTATGATAACCTATATTCAGTTAAATCTATTGCATCTTATAATGAAACCTTGCAAGTGAAGTCATATGGTACTAAATGCAAAATTAACAATATTTTTTTAGCCTTATTATGATATAAGCATTAGGTCACTTCTCTAGAAATAGAGTTGAACGATTTGTGTCTGATGAGATTTGGATTCCATTGACTTTATAGACTTTAATGTTTATATTGAATGTGTAATGGGAAGACAGACCAAAGTTAAATTATAAGCAGCTACTTTATTGGTTATACTACAGATCAAGGGGTTGATAATTATACTATCCCACATTAAGAAATTTTTTTAGATGAGAAGTGTAATATTTTTTGAGGATGTTGAGTTTGGGGAAGAAATAAAGTTAATGACATTGTCTTTGAGGAGGAATCGATTGCGATTCCTACTATCACTTTTGACGATGTGCAAGATTCTGTACATGTCATTGATCAAGAAGTGAATTCGGAGCCTCAATAAGACAATGTCGAATTACCTCTATAAGTCGATGTTGAGCTACCTCAACAAGAAAACATTAAGGCACCCCCCCATTCAAGATAAGATAATTGTTTCTGAGGAACAAACTCAACAACCTCAAGAGAAGAGGAAGGAATTGTTTTTTTTAAAGAGACTTTCTCTTCGGTTTCTTTGAAAGACTCTTTTAAAATAAATCTAGTACTTGTTGTACATTTTAATATTGAGTTACATTAAATGGATGTCAAAACAAAATTTCTCAATGGTAATATTGATGAAACAGTTTATATGGTGTAACCAGAAAACTTTGTGTCGAAAGAACCAAAGAATATGGTTTGCAAATTGACAAAATCTATTTATGAACTCAAGCAAGCTTCTCGTCAAAGGTACTTCAAGTGATTATCTCGTTTGGTTTTGAGATGAACACTGTTGAAGATTGTGTGTATCACAAGTTCAGTGGAAGTTGGAATAATTTTCTGGTTTTGTATATTGATTAAAATATTCAATGCAAACCAGGTGACACCTCTCGTTAAAGGAGACAAATTCGGTCTCAATCAAGTGTCCTAAGGTTAGCCTTAAAATTAAGAAAATACAATAGATTTTTCCTTCATGATCAGTTGTAGGGAGTCTAATGTATGCTCAAGTATGTACGCTTCAGGATATTACGTACATATTAGGATGTTAGGCAGATATTTAAGCAAATATGGATGGATCATTGGGTAGTAGCTAAACTACTTAAGTAATTAATAGAGAACAAGAAATTATATGCTCTTTGTAGGAGATCAGATAATTCTGGAGATCATAAGGTATTCCGACTCCGATTTTGTTGGATGCCAACACAGCAGGAGATCCACATCAGGTTATGCTGACTAATAGAGATATATTTTGGATGAGTGTCAAACATGCACTCATAATTTCTTCTACCATGACAGCAAGGTTTATAACATGTTGTTAGGCATCTATTCAGGAAATATGGTTGCAAAAATTTTGTCAAAGGCTGCGCCTATAGTACGATGTTGAAAGACCTCATAAATTATGGCGTGACAATAAACCAGCAGTACTGTATTCCAATAACAACAGAAACTTGTATAAGTCAAGAATATTGACATAAAGTTTCTATTTGCCATAAAAAAAATCAAAGACAGGTATTACAGAACACTGAAATTGATTGCAAACTCGCTTGTACGAAGAGCCTAGAAAGAAATCCTAGAAAATAATCTAAGTACAATTGTTTAGTTTTGATTCTAGGGGGTGACGGTGGAGGCTCGAAAAAGTGCTATTAATCTGCCTTACTCCGTGGACTATCTGATGCAGTCCCTAGCTCGTGAAGAAATTATATTTTTTTCTTGAAGGTTGCCACCCTTTTGCAGGGGAGTGGCACCCTGCTATTTATAATAGAATGTATGTTGGGCCGCATAGACAGCCTGCGGCCACGTGGCTGATTAGCATGCGAAGATTCACTCTTTGGCTGCCATCTGTCGATTTGTTGGGATTTTGTTGCAGCAAATCTGGGTAGTTAGGGACTTGGTCAGATTGCCACGTGTCCTGTTGCGGGGAGCTGCATAGTTTTCTCAGTCTTCGATCTGTATTTTGGCCGCATAAAGCTCATGCGGCCTGGATCACAGTTACTCTTGGTTGCATGAAGTTTGGAGATTTTGGGGCCGCATAAGTCTGAGCCGCATGAGGTTCATGCGGCTTAGATGATACTCTTCTGGCCGCATGAAGACATACGAACCCTGTTTTTGGGCGACGTCTCACGTCTTATCTGTTTGTTGAAGTGTCAGAGCTGTCATTTTTGTCAGTTTTGTCAGGACTTGTCAGCTTTATCAGTCGGACTGCTCCTTTTGGTCGCATATCTTCATTCTGCAGCTGTTTGTCGACGGGCCGCATATGTCATTGAACCAGTCATACGACTTTCCTTCATGCGGACCTGTTTGACCTAAAGTACCTATACGGCAATTTATAATCCGCATGAATCCCATATTTTTCATGCTTCTACAAGATCCTCTTTAAAGTTTTTAAATTGCAAATTTGGAATACTTTGAATAAGAAGCATGAAAATATGTTAAGCCGTAGGGAGTCTTCTAGTTGCAGGAAATTTTTTCGGACTGCAGAGAGATCTTGAGTCACAGGGAAATCCAGCCGCAGAACAAATCTTGAGCCACAGGGACACTTCGGGCCGCAGAGAGCCTGCCATCTGTCACTGCTGTATTTAATTTTCTTGATTCGGTTGTGGATCTATTTTCGAGATGAAGTCGACGGTTACTGGAGATAAAGTCCCCAAACGTCGTCATTATCTCTAATGATCTCGAGAACTGAAGAGACGTTCGATGGTTATTAGGGATAAAGTCCCCAAACGTTGTCTTCATCCTTAATGATCTCGAGAATCGAAGAGTCTCCTTTCAGCAACTCTATAAATAGGAGTCATTCAGAGAGAGAGAGAGAGATTTTTCTCTTTCACCTTCTCCTCCTTCGACTTCACCATACTTTCTGCTATGGCTCTAAAAGCTTCTAGGTCGACTGGTGCGGTGGCCAAAGGGAAGAGACTAGCTTCTCCGTCGAGAGCGGCAGACGCTTCTTCCATTCATTCTGACGTGCAACTTCCTCTCAAGAGTAAGGATGGTGAGCAGATGATAACCAAAATTTTGAAAGGCCATAGCGCATATTTTCATGCGAGGGCCTGTCATATACTACCCCTGCTTTAAGCCTAGTCGGTGCATGCCCTATCTCATTTGGACCATATGTGTTCTGAATGATAGTGCCACATGGACTGAGCCGCATGACTGTTGTTCATTCGAAATTGAACCGCACAAGTGCCTCCAGATTAATCTGTATGAATATTTCATGACCGAGCCGCATAGGTGCCGCATGAGCACTTTATGATCGGGCCGCATGAATACTGTAAGGTTGGGCCGCATGATTGCCTTGTGATTGATCCGCACGAGTATTGGGCCGCATGAGTTTTTTATGACTGAGCCGCATGATAATAACTGAGCCGTATAAATGCTGTATGAGTACTTCATGAAGCCGGCCTCACGACTTTGGGTTGTATGAGTTTTGTTTTGGTTGGGCTGCATAACTGGCTAGGCCGCATAACAGAGTTCTTTGTTTTCTTGGTGCTAAATCTCCTTTTTCTCATGTTTTTGTAGGGATCTGGCTAGCAAACTTCTTCTGGACCGGTGTCGACGATGAAGTGAAAATATAATATTCTGGCGCCTACATCAGACAGCTCAAAACTCCTCATGCTTCGAAAGAGTTTTCCCCACGCCTTTTTGGCATATACATCAAACAACTCAGGACTCTTCATGCTTCGAAAGAGTTTTCTCCAGGTGGTAGGAAGAGCCTTTATACCTCGGAGAGTTGTGTTGGCCCAATGGTTGTATCATATTTTTGAATATGGTTAATATGTTAAGTTTAGCATTTCATTTTCACTAATCTTTATACTATCGCTACAGCATTCCTACTTATACTTATACCTTTAATGATATGTGCCTATTGGTTTATATATTAGTGATATGAGCTTATCTATCTTAAATTTAATCGGGTTGCCAAAATCAAAACTATATTTTTGATTGTGGTCATTCAATTAAGTTTAATCATTATGATATCACTAACATTTATGCTATCACCTTAGCACTTATACTTAAACTCAGTATTGTCCTAATGTGCATTAAATTTATCATACTTGCTACTATGTATATTGCTTTGTTCGTCTAACATGTATATGCAGAAAAGTAATAAGCAAGATAAATATGGACATATGCAATGAAGAAATCATGGTGGGCCAAAGACGACGGATCCTACTAGATTTCTCTGAACCACCCGACGACATCTCCGGAGCCACGCACTCGGGGGTTCCGCTGCCTGGTCAGCGTACAGGGATCGAGGGAACAGTGCCCCTCGTTGGGGATTCGGGGGCGAAGCCCCCGAAAGGTATTCAGTTTTCACAAACTGGATATCTTTGGACAGCTGCCGCAAAGGGAAAAAGCCAACATCTATCAAGGAAAGAAGCCATGCCATGCCATCATCATTTCAAGACTCTGAAGAAGCCTGTACCTGCTAAAATATATTTGGAGTCTGTAATGAGTCTTAAGAATAATTGTAAACACAAGAAATAGATGGCAAAATCGAAAGCTAGGGTAGAAATTAGCCCTGGGTCATTTTCGGATGAAAACCGGCATACCGACGGTATACCGGTCTATACCGACGGCATACCAATTTTGTTCACAGAAAGTTTCTGTCTATAAAATTGGCATACCGACGGCATGCCGGTCCATACCGACGGTATACCGATTCAGTAACGTTTGAAATTCCAATGGTCGGATTTCGAGCATTTAATGATCCCAACGGCTATATTTCTAGCTATTGTATTCCAGACCGGTATACCGACGGCATGCCGGTCCATACCGACGGTATACCGGTTCGCTGACTGAAAAGTTTGCCTTTGAGCTCTTTTCAATGCTTTGGTTATAAATAGCCTTGAACCCCTTCATTCAAGGTTGATGCTTTGAGCCTAAAATTTTTTAAACCACCAAAGCCTATCCACAAACAACTCTACAAAGCTTTCATTTGCCATCCACAAATTGTGTTAGAGTTATTGAGTTGAAAAGTAAGATATTCATCTTATTGTAGAAGGAGATCAAAACCTATTGTGAAAGATTGAAGTTGGAGAGTCTTTGTATCCAAACTCTCGATTAAAGTTGGAGAGTCATCGTATCCAAACTCTCGGTTGAAGTTGGAGAGTCTTCGTATCCAAACTCTCGGTTGAAGTCGGAGAGGCCTTCGGATTAAAGCTCTCGTGTAAGAAGTTGGTGAGTTTTTCGGATCCAAACTCGTGTGTAACTATTTACTCAAATATTGGATTAAAGTCGAAGAGAGTTCCGGTACTGGAGTGCCTCTTGGGAGGATACCAGGATATATCGTGTGTCGGTATTGTTATTGCTTCTTCTCTTGCACTTATATTTTTAAATTGCCCATTAGCTTGTGCTAAGTGCTTGATTAGTTAGCTTGACCCTATTCATCCCCCCTCTAGGGTTCCTACAAGTTGGATGGTGGTCAGGCGTCGTTATAAACGTCCTGCCTTCACGGCTCTCCAAGTAGGCAAAACCACCGCCAGGGACCATGTTTTGAAGGTATAGTCCTTCGGAGGAGCGGGGCTAAGGCATCCACAACACGGAGAGAAGGATAGCATGCTATATTTGCCCTCCTTCCGGCAGCTCCTTGGAGATTCAACAGCTTTGTTTGCTTCTCAGCAGTAAAACATGACTTCCTTCGAGGACCACGAAACTACTTGAAGACGAAGTGCTGTCAAACCAAACTATGTATTGCCAGATTTTTCTTTCTTTGATGTCGATGTAGTCCTATGAATGTAATTGATCTTGAATAAGCAGAGTATGTTCACTCCATTCTTTATTCATGGTATTTTGTGGTGCTTGTACTAGAGGGCCTAATACAGTATTTGTAAAGGACATCCCACTGGGGGATTTTTTTGTGTGGACCTATTGCCCTTTTGTGCATCTGAAAATACGAGCAAATAGATTTGAATGATATTTTGTGGACCTACTACTCTTTGGTACACCGATGGTGCGAGTAATAGATTAGGATAATTTTTTGTGGACTTATCACCATTTTTGTGTACTGGCGATGCGAGTATTGATAATAAGTGGAGAGAAAACCAACATATTTACTCAGAGGTAATGAGGACGTGGTAAATATGGGTCTGAAGTAGAGCCTCCCTACTCAGAGATAATGAGGACATGGTAGGGGTAGGCATAATAGGGGTACACAGAACAACTCAGAGGTGCTATCAACGTGAAAGTTCTATGCATTGGGTGATTTGTTTGTGATGGATGGGAAAACAACTCAGAGGTAATATAGACGTAGTTTTTTTTCCTTATCGGAGGAATTTTGTGGACCTATTACCCTTTTTGTGCACTGATGGTGCGAGTAATAGATTAGGACAAGTTTTATGGACCTACTACCCTTCTGTGTACTGGTGGTGCGGGTAATAGATCTTGAGGCGAACTTTTGGTGGGGAAAATCTATGACCAGGAAGTTCATAGATATGACCAAGAGATAAGATATGAATTCATTCGGAGTAGTCAGAGAGTAAGTTCAGTGGTACCTGAGGGTACATAACTCAACAATCTGGGAGATTTGAAGTCAGAGTGTAAGTTCAGCGATACCAGAGGGTATATAACTCACAATCTGAGAGATGAAAAGTGTCGCTTAGACAGTATTTCTTGAGGAACTTGCCGTTGATGGACATCATGAGCAAGTCTCCATTTTGTTTTGCGAGACGGTACGCGCCGATGGAGAATACGGTTTCGACGATGAACGGACCCTCCCATTTAGGCTGGAATTCGTCGAAGGTCTTATGAGTCATGACCATTGGTCTGCGAGTGGCCAAGACAAGATCGTCGACTTGGAATATTCTTTGTTTGACTTTCTTGTTGGAAGCCCGAGAGATGCGCGCTTTGTAAAGCTCTATGCTTTGTTGAGCTTGTAAACGCTTCTCATCTAATGCTTCCAACTCTTGTAGCCATCGGTGGTAGTTATCGTCCGCTGTTAACTGGTAGGTAAGGGCCACTCAAAGCAAATGGATTTGATTCTCCAATAGGAGGACTGCCTCGCTCCCGTAAACTAAGGAGAACGGTGTATTCCCTGTAGCCGTTCGAATTGTCGTGCGATACGCCCATAAACACTCACCAAGCTTTTCGTTCCAGTCGTATTTGTTTGCAGACACAAACTTTTTGAGGAGCTTGATTATGGTTTTGTTGAAAGTTTCAGCCAGACCGTTGGCCGATGGGTTATATGCTGTCGAGGCCATGTTCTGAATCCGATTTTTGTCACAGAATCGATAGAAAGTGTGGCTTGCGAACTGCGGACCATTGTCGTAAATAATCCTCCGGGGCAGTCCAAAACGATAGATGACGTGATATTTTATGAAACTAATCACATTCGATGTCTTAACCTCTGCCAATGGAACAGATTTTGCCCATTTGGAGAAGTAATCGATGATTGCAAGTATGAACCGATGCCCTGTAGACGATGGTGGGGTAATTGGCCCAATGATGTCCATTCTCCATACTTCGAATGGCCAAGAGGCCACTGTCGGATGCAAGAATTCAGATATCAAATGTATAAAATCTGTATGAATCTGACAAGCCTTGTATTTCTTTGTATAATCAACTGCATCTGTAACCATTGTGGGCCAATAATAATCCATCCGGCGAAGACGATCTTACAATTTTGGGCCAGGTTGATGAGCCCCACAAGTACCGTCATGAGCTTCACGTAGGGCTTCTTTGGCTTCTGCATTTGACAGGCATCTTAGTAGTAGCCCATCGTAAGATCGTCGATATAACATTTTTGTCTCCGTATCGTAGAAGAATCTGAGGGAGCATATTCTGATTGAAGTTGCTTCCTTCACATTCTCTAGCAGAATTCCATAGACCGCAAAGTCGATGAGCCGGCATCTCCAGTCTTGTATTTTGTTGATTATCTGGGCGGAGTAACTCATACCCAATTGAAGATTGTTCCTGGGGCAGACCAGTTCATGTCCTATTATGTCGACTAGATGATGAGTATTATTTGGAAGCGCCAAGGAAGCGACGAAACCTGCTAGAGCATCGGCTTCGATATTTTGGAGCCTAGGAACGTGTTCTATAAAGAACCCCTCGAAGGTTGCAATGATGGCAATTGCTGTCTGATAATAGGGAATCAGGTCCTCATTGCGAACCTCGTATGAACCTCGGATCTGATTAACAACCAACTGCGAGTCGTCATATGCTTCCAGGTACCTAATCCCCACTTTTTTACGAGTTGGAGCCCGATGACTAGAGCGTTATATTCGGCTACGTTGTTCGAACAGGGTTCTGTAAGAGAATACGCCCGAGTGACTACTAATCCCGAGAGAGAAATTAATACCACCCTGACTCCAGCGACGATATCACCTTGTGGCCCCGTTCTTGAAGCACCATCGAAGAACATTCGCCAGATAGCGTCGTACGAAGTCATGTTCGAGGTGACAACTTCATCAGGAATTTCTTTATAAATTATGGCAGTTTCTGAGCCGGGATGAGCTGCTAAGAAGTCAGCCAGGGCTTGACCTTTAATAGTCTTCTGCAGAACAAAAACCATGTCGTATGGGGATAATAGTATCGCCCAGGTAGCTAGACGAAAACTGAGTGCGCCTGGCTTGGTCATGAGAATCCTGAGGGGATTAGCTCGTAAAACAACATGAATGGTCTGCCCTGTCATATAGTGTCATATTTTCTGAATGGAAAATACTAGGGCAAGGCACTCCTTCTCCACGGCGGTGTACCTATATTTCGGTCCTACCATCATCCGGCTGAGATAGTAAATGGCTTGTTCATGTCCCGCATCATTATTTTGTGCTAGCAGAGCACCGAGGGAGTGTTCCATCGCTCGTACATAGAGCAGAAAGGGCTTTCCGGCGACCGGGGCTGCCAGAATTGGCGAATTCATCAGGTACTCCTTAATATCATCGAAGGCACGCTGGCATTCATCGTTCCATACAAAAGAGACACCTTTTCTCATGAGTTGAGTGAATGGTTGACATCGCCCTAAGAGGTTAGATATAAACCTCCTGATGTAGGCTAGTCTTCCCTGAAGGCTGCGAAGTTCGCAGAGATTCCTTGGTGGATTCATCTCCAGGATTGCCTTTGTTTTGTCGGGATCTATGTGGATGCCCGGGAAGGTAATGACGAAGCCCAAAAACTTTCCGCTGGACACCCCCAGGAAGGACTTATGGGATTCATCTTCAGGTTGTGTGCCCGCATGAGGTCGAACACTGTCCTCAAATCATGTAAATGATCGTCTTTGGAGTGGCTCTTAACGGCGATGTCGTCAACGTAATATTCCACCGTCTTGTGCAAATGATCTATGAAGATGACACTCATAGCCCATTGATATGTTGCATCGGCGTTCTTCAGGCCAAAGGGCATGACCGTATAACAATATACGCCGATCGGCGTTCGGAATGACGTATGCTTCTCATCATCAAGAGACATCTTGATTTGATTGTATCCTGAAAAGCCATCCATAAAGGACATGCGCTCGAAACCACACGTGTTATCGATCATTATGTCGGTGATCGGGAGAGGAAATTCATCCTTAGGACATGCTGCATTCATATTACAGAAATCGATGCAGATTTGGATTTTTCTGTTCTTCTTGATGACTGGCACTATGTTGGCTACCCAGTCTGGGTGCCGCTCTTCACGGATGAAACCGCTAGCTATAAGCTTATTTACTTCTGCTTCAATAGAATTTATGATGTCCGGGCTAAACCGTTGTTGCTGCTGTTTGACTTGTTTTGCGTCTAGATAAATATTGAGCTTATGAAGTATAATCTTGGGATTTAGCCCTGGCATGTCTTCATAGCTCCAGTCAAAGATATCGATGTATTCTCTGACGAGTTGTAACAACGACTCCCGCTCGTCGTCTGTCAGACCTTTACTGACGAAGATTGGCTTTGGAGAGGTTTTATCGCCGAGGTTAACTTGCATAACCTCATCCTCAGTAGGAGGATCATGAAGTTCGAAGCATTTCTCCCATTGTGCATCTAGTTGCTGGACCCACGGCTCCAACTCAAGTGGTTCAAGTAGATCTTCGTCTTCATCTTCGATATCAGCGGATGTCATATTGACAGATAATGTTTGTCTGAATATATCCCCAATACTGCTATCGGAGTCGTAAATGGGTGACTCGGACGAATGAGAGTGCCACTCGCATTCTTCATCAGAACTTTCGGACGTTGTTGGTGGAGTAACATACCCGAGGCTGCGTCTGGATTTGAGATAATGATCCTGGGGTTTCTCTGCCGGTGCCGGCGGCTGTAGAGGCAATCACCAACCACTGCCATGATTTAGACTCGGGGTAGCCTCCATGTCGTACTTCTGCTTTTGTATAAAGTATTTGGCTTGAGGACTACACAAGTAGATGTAGAAGCATGGAATTTCACAAACAGAAAGCCCATGCGCCAGACACTACATGCGCCAGAACTCAGACGAAGAACTTCACAGCAAAGTCAATAAGTATAGACATTTGAAGAAGGACTTTTTATTTATAAAAGTCTATTACATGTCTAGAAAAGGTTGTACAAAGGAGAATTTCTACAAAGGAAAGATCCTAAGTCTACAGCCAGCGGCCACCACGCGCCTCCAGTTAGGCGCAGCAGTCATCATGCGCTGCCAGTCACCATGCGCTGTCATCAGGCGCAGCAGACATCATGCGCCTCCAACCAGGCGCATCCCACTATATCTTCAGCAGCTCAGTCATGTGCATCCAGCTCAGTTATATGCATCCCTTCAGCCAAATTCTTCCAGCCAGGCTCACCTGGCCGAGCAGAGCCCGGTTATGTGCCGCTCTTCCAGCCAGGCTCACCTGATAAGTGCTTCGCCAAGCAAAGCATTTAACCCTCTGGCTGGAACCAAGGAAGAGAAGAGCACCGCAAATGCTGTGGCCAGGGGAGGCTTCAAAAGAGCCTCCAAAGCCGAAGGAAGACCGTGATCGAAACCGCGGCTAAAGGAGCAGCTTTCGACACGATCAAAGTGGGGAAACCCCACTTTGAAGGAAGAAAGAGCCTAGCACCGCCATTCCGATCTACGGCTCTTCCGGAATAACGGGGACAAGGCCCGAGCATCCCTATCTTTGGATGCAACAGGCACCTTCCGCCTGCCTCGGAAGCCCTCGACTCCGTCTTTTTGATGTAACAGTCACCTTCAAGTGCATCGAAGACAACACAGCGTCTCATCTTCACCCTCGGGAGCACTTCGTCAACAGAATGCACCCGTATGTTCAAGTTCATGTTGGAAGTACGTGAGGGAATGAGAAGCAAATCTTCTCTCCATGCCACTATTTATAGGCCGGGCAGATCAAACCCACGCGCCAAGTGGATGGCCCTTCGAATCCCGTGCAATGAATTTACATTAAATGGATGAACCGGACGCCTTGAATTCAGCCAAACGGCTATTTATGGCACTCGAAGAGCGAGACAGCCGCATCATTAAAAGACATGTCCGATGCGCCAGCCAGACAGTGCATCACACGGACGCGCCCTTCGGCATCAGGCGCATCACACAGACGCGCCTTACAATACTCGGCGCATTACAGAAGGTGCGCCCCCACACATCTCCATACCGAGTGGAACGCCAACCGACGTGCCCACTCAGCTGTCCATCGAACGTCACCAACATTAAATGCTGAACTGACAGAGTTGGCAGCACGCCTCCCAAAGTCTGAACAGTTGACAGCTTTTCAGAAAACGAAGCGTCGGCAACGTCAGCATCATCATGACTTTGTTTCGACGGCTACTGCCACGTGGCCACTCCACCAATCGCATGCGCCTCTACGGCCATGCGTCCAAATCAGCATGCGCCTCAAAAGCCATGCGCCTCAGACTGTTCTCTGATTCCGAAAGACAGAAGGAAAGTCGCCTGCATGCGCCTCAAAAGCCATGCGCCCCAAATGGTTTGTAACTCCTAAAGGTTATGAGCCGCAGCCTCCTCCTGCGTCCAATCCAAGGCGCAGCCCACCAGATCACTCCTCTCCACCAAATCCGAGATCTTCGAACCATGAGTCGACGACACATGTCTTTTGACTCAACTCATCCAAGATTTCAGCAATGGAAAGATCTTCTCTCTGCTACGTGCCGGCTCACAACAGCAGTATGAAGAGTTCTCCCCCTCGATCAGGGCGCAGCATCCGTGCGCCTCCATCAGCAACCTCCACGTGGCATCCCCACATCGGCGCATCCTGCATGCGCGCATGAGCAGCCAGCCTGCAAAACTATAAATAGAAGGGTCATCTCCTTCACACACACACAGAGACTCAGAATAGACAAGACTCAAAAAGAATCCACAAGAGAGAATCACCAGAGAGGCAGTCCTACACACTCAACGTCTTCCTCCTCTCAGCAAGCTCCAGCACCCAGAGCAATCAACACCTTCAGAGAACCGATAACTGCCGTCAGCCGGTCAACGGAGTCCACGCATTACCACTCGCTCCATTGGCACTAAGGACCCAGCTTAAACAAAAGTGTACTCCTAGGACTACATCTAAGTCCTATATTGTATCACTGTTCTGTTTGTATTAAGATTTCAATCAAAACAATTTTAATGGCAAACAAGCTGGCGACTCTGCTGGGGACTTCTTTCTCCTCTACCGAGAAGGTTGTGTCACAGGCCGACGACGTGAAGGTGGGCTCCTCCCACAAGACGCTGGTAGTGCGCCTCAATCAACAGGCGTATGAGGAGTTCATTTCTGAAGGAAGTGCGAGTCCTTCGAAGCGGCTGTCGAAGCCGAAGAAGACCCGCGCAGTCTGGGTGCGCAAAGTCGATGCCTTGGGCACCACCGTTGAAGGGGATGCGCCCGTCCAGCCTTCCCTTCCTGCTGACGTCCTCAGCAGTCAAGGTGCGCCCGCTGATGCAGCGCATCTCTCGGGGAAGCGTGTGGCTGACCACGTTCCCCAGCCATCTTCCTCTCAGGCGAGGAAGATACGTCGACGGAGCAGGGGCGCAGCCAATGCCCCGTGCATTACTTCTGATGCGCCACAAAGAGCCTCTGTCTTTGACAGACTCACTCGCTGTAACGGCGAGGAGAATTTGGATGCTGAGTACTATGCGCCCCAGCGGGCTAGTACGAAGAAATCCAAGGCGGCAAAGGCCATGTGCCACAAACGTGCTATGCCAGCAGCCGGCCAGAGGCACGCGCTTACAATCACGCGCGCTGCCGATGGCAAGCTGTACAAGGTTGACTCAAGTGCTTCTGCACCAACAACGAGTCGACCTTCAAAGTCCTCATCTCGCTTG
Source organism: Iris pallida (assembly GCA_029216955.1). Classification (NCBI taxonomy): domain Eukaryota; kingdom Viridiplantae; phylum Streptophyta; class Magnoliopsida; order Asparagales; family Iridaceae; genus Iris; species Iris pallida. The sequence goes on along the minus strand of JANAVB010021796.1, from coordinate 15,390,119 downwards.
GGCACATTCACTGCGTGCACAACTAAGCCGAGAGAGGCAAACTCAGTGGTCTTGAACTCCCGCGCCTCCTCTGGTTGTGCGTTTGAGGTCCGTTCAAGTCACTTCAAATGCTGTGGTTCCCCCACTACTGATCGTGATGCCTGCTTGGTATTAGATCAGGGGGCGCAGCACTCACCCGACCACCCCGGCGCTTGGCCCTGCCATGCGCCTGAGAGGGGTGTGAGGGTAGCACTCTCCTCCAACGACCTGTGCAACGTGATCACTCACAAGCGTCGGTCAGGAGAGTTGACCAACAAGCACGATGCGCCTCTCACGGGGCACACTTGTGCAGTGGTCACCATCAACTGCTGTTGCAAGACGGCAGTACCGCCAAAGCAGTCGGTCTTCCAACGGCTACAATCATCGACACCCCTCCGACATCGCCTTGGGACGAAGGTGTCAGCAGAAGAGGAGCTAAAGGTTGCTTCATGCAACGTGATCTCCAACTCCTCATCTGTCCGGAAGACGACTGCCAATTCCTCGTCTTCATCCAAAAGCCAGTCGAGGAAAACTAAGGCAGCTGTCTCGACCTCTGGAGTGTTCGAAGGCACTCGGTCGAGGAAGAAGTTCTTGGAGGAAGCTGGGGGTAGTCAGACCCTTGTCGAGCCTCCTTCCGAAGACGAAGATGTCCAAAGCACAGCTGCGGCGGATCTTCATCAAGGCGAAGATGGCCTCCCTGAAGCCCCTCAAAATGACGATGTCCTCCAGGACACCGCCGGGGGTAGTGCTGGAAACGAAGAGGCCCTTCAAGACAGAGCTGAGGACAGTCAGGCCCTTGCAGATGTCGAAGACGAACTCCAGAATGTGGCTGGGGGTGGCCAAACACCAGGAGAAGTGACTCCCCCACATGAGAGCGAGGCTGAGAGCGAAGCCTCAACTAATCCATCCACTTTCGGCCGTGTCATGACAGTATACATGACCGGGGGTGATCTTGAGACTGATGCGCCGCCACAGGACATTGTCCAACGCATAGACTCGTTAGAGGGAGGACTCAAAACCCTCTCTGCCTCAATGCAAGCACTGACTCAAGCAGTGTTTGAAATGCGGTCGGCCTTGATCAGGACACCTTCAAATGGTCCCGACCCAGGAGCCAATGGAGAGTCGAGTGTGCCCCTCCAACGGACACCCTCAGACACAGAAGCACCCCGGACGTCGGAGCCCTCAAACGCTCTACTCCAGGTGGTACCTCCTTCCCCGACTCCTAGCTCCACGGAGGACGTGGTCGAAATGATCAAAGATCTGCGGGAGCGCTTCGAGTCCAAGAACAGGCAGGAGGAGCGCCAGAAGATGGGCATTCCCCAGCCTTATCCCCTTGAGTGGAACAAGGTGGTTTATCCCCCAAAGTATAAACCATAAACACTCACGCCATATGACGGGAAGGACTCTCCACGACGGTACCTGACATACTTCCAGTCGCAGACAGGGCATCTTCCGAAGGAGGACGCCCTCCTCACCAGCATCTTTGTTGGGGTCCTGAAAGGGGTGGCGTATGACTGGTACTGCAGCCTCCCCGATAATTCCATATCGTCCTTTGACGACCTGACACGCCTCTTCCTGGACCGCTTCTACGACGGTGGGAAGGACATGACGATGGCGTCTCTCATTGAGATACGCCAGAAGGACAAGGAAACGGTTCGGGCATTCATCGAACGCTTCCGTCAGGCCTGCTTCAGGCTACCTCCAGGCATGCCAGAGCATGCGCTTCTCTTCGCTTGTAGTATGAACATGCTGCCTGCAGTAAAGCTCTGGCTTAACTCTACTCCCCCTCCCGACTGGAGCTCCCTAATCATCGAAGCTGAAGCTGCAGAGAAGAAGGCGGCCAATGCACGTCTTCTGGGTGTTAGCTTCCCCGCCTTTGACGATAAGGGGAAAAAGTCCGCAATCAACAACTCCGGACGAGAAACAAAGGGGAAACAGGCATTGACTGTTAATGCCTCGAAGGGCGCACCTGCGCCTACTCAAAAGCCTCCACTGGCACCGAGACCCAAGGAGGTTTATTCATTCAATGATGACGACACCCTGCAACTCTTTGAGATACTGAAGCAGGGCGACAAAATCAAGCTTCCGGACCCGAAGCGGCCCGATGAAGTCGGGAAAGTGGACAACCCGAGGTACTGTCACTACCATCGATTTGTCGGACACCCGACTAAGGACTGCTACGTCCTCAAAAATTACATCCAGCGCATGATCAATGCGGATGTAATCTCCGTCGACTACGAAGAGAAGACGGTGTCAGCTAATGTGGTGTCACTTCAGTTCGGCACCTTACCGCCGACTACCACACAAGATGGCGTCGTCCCCATCCCTAAGGCGACAATGGAGGTGGTGAACTTGCCACCCACCCGTGACAATGTGAGTGGACTTGTCCCACTCACCACATCTCGAGGAGAGGTCCTCTGGGTTCACCCTGACCTCGTCTTCGAGGTAACTCAACCGGAGGTACGCCCTACCTCCAAAGCAAAAGGCAGGAAGATCAAGTCTTGCCGCACGATCTCTTCTTCAACGGAAGAGGCGCTTCCTGTGCAGACGCGTGCACAACAGAACTCCCAGCCCGGTAAAGCTGCCGCCGAAGTGGTGCCTCCTGGCACCATCCCTGAGGAGGGTCCATCCAAGCCCTCAGCAGCCAATAAACAAAAGCAAGTGGAGGCCCGTTTCGACAGACCTCTGCAGAAAGAAAATGCTTCGGGGCTAGCCAAGCCCCACAATTTTGACATTCTGGCGCAACTAGCCAGTACTCCTGCACGCTTGTCTTTGTTCGAGCTCCTGCGTCTCTCCAAGGACTCCCGAGAAGCTCTCTGCGAAGCTCTGAAGGATGCCGAATCCTTTCTCAGTCAAGTCAAGCAGCCTGAAGACCTCCAAACTACTTGTGCACACTGTCATTGTGCGGATGAAGTTATCCCAAACATAACCTTCACCCAACAAGACATGCTGCTCAAGCATCACCGACATAACCGACCGTTGTATTACACAGGGTACATCGGTTCGGTAAAGGTGAGCAGGATTCAGATCGATCCGGGGTCTTCCCTAAGCATCATTCCAAAGGCGCTGCTATCAAAGCTGGGGATCCCAATGTACCGGCTGGCGCCCTCCAATACGACCATCAGTGGCTTCAACGCTAGCAAGAGCGAGCTACTGGGCAAGATCCGGCTGAAGTGTCACATCGGCAGCCTCAAAACTGAGGTGACTGGTTATGTGGTGGATGCCGAGGTTAACTACAACATCTTACTCGGACGACCATGGTTACATGAGTACATGGTGGTGCCCTCCACGCTCCACCAATGCATAAAATATGTATCCACCAACGGCGTCATCCGGACGGAGTTTGCAGATATCGATCCCTTCAAAGGGATTGAGGCCTACTTCACCGATTCCGACTTGTACAAGCCCATTGACGAGGAAGAAGCCAATGACGCTGATGATGAGGCAGAGACGGCAACAGAGCCGGACATGGAGCCTGAGACGACTTCCGACGCCCCCTTGAAAATCCGTCTGAAGGGGAAACCGTCCCAGAAGGCGCCTCCAATGAGTATCAAGCTATCAGGAAAAGCGCCGGCTCGCGAAGCTCCCCTGAAGATACGCCTCAAGGGAAAGCCATCTCAAACAGCGGCTCCCCTGGTGGTAAAATTACAAGGGAAGGCGCCACTCATCGGAGGCGCAACCGAGGCACCTCTCAAGGTGCGTCTTAAAGGCAAGCCGCCGCAGTCATCCAAGATGCCGGAGAGGGCTCACATAACCCTCTTAGATCCTAAAGTCAGAGCGGTGGAGGACTCTCCTGATCCGGCCCCAGTGCTTACAGATAAGGAGCTTGGCGAATACATCTCCGCTGATGTAGACGCACCCTCCTTTGACAATGTAATCCCACGGGATAAAATCTCGTACTTTATCAATAATAGAGTGTCTTTCAATTATTCTTGTCTTCCATACTGGAATGCCATGTATACATTAGACAACGCTCTACGGTCGTTGCAAACACAAGTAACGACCGTCTACCATAATCAAATAGTCCCGTCTCAAGGAGTCTTCATAGTCCCTCCACGGAGCCGAGACCAAGGCACCATCATCTCGGGCAAAATCGAGCGTCGTCGGGACCTCCCGTCAATCGAGCCCGAACCTGATACCGGCAGAGTACAAGTCTATCGGTACACAGATGCGGCTAAGCACATCATCCAAAAGATGGGCTACGACCTGAAAAGCAACAAAGGCTTAAACTACGGCAAGGGTCGGCATCTCCCTGTCCGGCTTTCGATGCCCAATAGAAAGCCACAGGATTACTATAATCGGACTCGACGGGGTTTAGGCTATGTCACGCCGCCATCAACTCCAGAGAGTTCAGACGCAGAAGACGTAGAACATTCCCACTCGTCTGAAGCATCGACGTGGGATTCCGATACCAGTATCGGATCAGTCTTCAGGAAAGTGCTGTCAGCTAACATGACATCGGCACAACCTCAGAAAGATGAAGGCGAAAACCAACCGCCGGAACCCTTCGAAGAGGAACCCTGGGCTCAGCACCTAGGAGAACAATGGGAGTCTCGTTTTGAGTTACGAGAACCTCCCACCGAAGACGAAGTCGAACAGATCGACCTCGGGGATGGGTCTTCTTCTAAACCCATCTTTATCAGCAAAAGCTTGGAAGGAGAAGACCGAGAATCTTTAGTCCAACTGGCTAAAGTGTATATTGACGTCTTCGCCTGGAGCTACGAAGACATGCCGGGTCTCGATCCACAGATCGCGATGCATAGGTTGAACATCTTACCAGATGTCAAACCTATCAAACAACAACAGCGACGCTTCCTTCCGGACATCATGAACGCCATCGATCAGGAGGTGGACAAGCTCTTGACCAGTGGCTTCATCCGTGAAGAACAACACCCGGACTGGGTAGCCAACGTCGTCCCTGTCACCAAGAAGAACGGGAAGATACGAGTCTGTATCGACTTCAGGGATCTCAACTCTGCTTGCCCGAAGGATGAATTCCTGCTCCCAATCACCGATGTAATGATCGACAACACATGTGGCTTTGAACGCATGTCCTTCATGGATGGGTATTCAGGCTACAATCAAATCAAGATGTTCCCCGATGACGCAAAACACACGTCATTCAGGACTCCGAAAGGTGTTTTCTGCTACACAGTAATGCCCTTCGGCTTGAAGAATGCCGGTGCAACATACGAACGAGCGATGAGTACCATCTTCCGTCAACATCTTCGCAAGACAGTTGAGTGCTATGTTGACGACATCGCAGTCAAGAGCCGCCTCAAAAGAGATCACCTACAGGACCTGAAGACGGTCTTCGATCTCATGCGGGCACATCAACTCAAAATGAACCCTGCTAAATCCTTCCTGGGGGTTTCTAGCGGCAAATTCTTGGGCTTTGTCATCACGGCAAAAGGCATTCATGTCGATCCCGAGAAGACTAAAGCCATCCTCAACATGGACCCTCCGAAGAACCTTCGAGAACTTCGGGGCTTACAGGGACGTCTGGCATACATCCGGAGGTTCATAGCAAACCTCTCCGGTAAATGTCAACCCTTTACTCAGCTCATGAAGAAGGGAGTCTCTTACGTCTGGACAGAGGAGTGCCAAAAGGCTTTCGACGACATCAAGGCTTACTTGACAAGCCCGCCAGTCCTAGTGGCACCTGTCGCCGGCAAACCCTTCCTCCTCTACGTCCGTGCCATGGATCATTCCCTCGGCGCTTTACTCGCTCAAAACAGCGATGCAGGCTACGAGCAAGCAATCTACTACCTCAGTCGAACACTCATCGGGGCCGAACACCGGTACAACCCCGTTGAAAAGGAGTGATTGGCTTTGGTGTTTGCCATTCAGAAGACTCGTTATTACGTCTCGGGCCAGACAATTCACGTTATCTCCCGAGTCAATCCACTCAGAGTTCTCATGACGAAGCCAGGGTCATTAAACTCCCGGCTGGCTACATGGGCGATCCTACTAACGCCATACAACATGGTGTTTGTCCCGCAGAAGACGGTCAAGGGTCAGGCCCTGGCTGACTTTTTAGCTGCACACCCCATCCCAGAGTCTTCAAAACTCTATGAAGATATCCCGGATGAAGTCCAAGAATCAAACGTCACTGAAGGAAGCTCCGTTTGGCGGATGTTCTTCGACGGCGCTTCAAGAACGGGCCCCAACGGCCAAATCATCGCAGGAGTGGGGGTAGTCTTGGTCTCCCCCGATCAGCTGGTCATCCAGCACGCATATTCTCTTTCGAAGCCGTGCTCCAACAATGTTGCTGAGTACAACGCACTCGTCATGGGACTCCAGCTAGCACAACAGCTGGGGGTGGATCATCTGGAAGCCTACGGTGACTCGAAACTCGTCGTAAACCATATTCGGGGGCAATACGAGGTTCGCCATGAAGATTTGATCCCTTACCATGAAGTTGCATTGAACATCATTTCAACCTTCACTGGGTTCTTCATCGAACATGTACCCCGTCTACAAAACTTGGAGGCTGACGCTCTGGCTGGCCTCGCAGCCTCATTGGCCGCGCCCCTTGGGACTCAACACTATGTCACGGTAACTGGCCGAGACTTGATTTGTCCCAAAAACAACCTATGTTTGCAAATGGCTCACGCCGTGCCGACAAACACCGATGTTAATGTCCGAGACTGGAGATTCCCGTTCATCGACTTCGCCGTCTACGGAATCCTTCCGGAAGATCCAAAGGAAGCCGTCTCAGTCAGGAGACGCTCTCTTCGATTCTACTACGATACAGCCACTAAAATGCTGTACCGACGCTCCTTCGATGGGCTCCTCCTTCGATGCCTGTCTAACGAAGAAGCAACCGAGGCTCTTCAAGAAGCTCACGACGGAACTTGTGGAGCTCATCAACCCGGTCCTAAGTTGCAAGATCGACTGCGACGTATGGGCTACTACTGGCCAACCATGGCCGCCGACGCAGTGGAATATGCTAAGAAGTGCCATGCATGCCAACTTCATGCAGACTTCATACATACACCGTCTGAACCTCTACATCCTATGGTCGCCTCCTGGCCATTCGAAGCCTGGGGCATGGACATTGTAGGACCAATCATCCCTCCTTCATCAAGAGGACATCGTTTCATCCTGGCCATCACCGATTACTTCTCCAAATGGGCGGAAGCAGTCCCACTAGCGGAAGTAAAAAGCTCCAGGGTGGTCAGCTTTATCAAACACCATATCATTTACCGTTTCGGAATACCCAGGCAAATCATTCATGACGATGGTCCCCAGTTTATCAGCCACATTTTCAGCAGGTTCTGCGACAAGAATCGCATTCAGAATGTGGCCTCAACCGCCTACAATCCGGCAGCAAACGGATTGGCCGAGGCGTTCAACAAAACTATCGTCAGGCTACTCAAAAAGGTCATGTCATCCAACAAACGCGACTGGGACGAAAAGCTTGGCGAATGCCTTTGGGCCTACCGTACAACGGTACGGACCCCAACAGGCAACACTCCATTCTCCCTGGTCTACGGGAGCGAAGCAGTACTGCCTCTCGAGATACAGATACCTTCGCTCCACGTGGCAATCACAAACGATCTCACAGAAGAAGATAATCAACGTCGTCGTCTGCGGGAACTGGAGGTACTTGACGAAAAGCGTCTCCTAGCTCAATAACGCATCGAACTTTACCAAGACCGTATATCACAGGCTTTCAACAAGAAGGTCAAGCAAAGAACTTTCCAAGTTGGCGACCTGGTTTTAGCAGTCAGAAGGCCAATGGTGTTAACTCACAAGACACCAGGAAAGTTCGAGCCCAAATGGGAAGGACCCTTCATCATTGAGACGGTATACTCAAACGGTGCTTACCGCCTCGCCAAACCCAATGGGGACTTATTCATGATGCCCATCAACGGCAAGTTCCTAAAGAAGTACTATTCTTGACATCCTCCAAGACATGTATTTCCCCAAACAACCTCTTTTCACAAAAATCAAACGCTTCCGGAACCCAGCTGTTCCGTGGCATCCTTCCGTAGAAAGATAACCACGTCCACATTACCTCTGAGTTGTCTCTCTACATCCTACAAAGCGGAACCTTATATTTCGTGAGCTTACGCTATCCTTCATGTTTACCATGTCCACATTACCTCTGAGTAAACATCCCGTACAAACAACTCCTGTGTTGTCGTACATTGATCGCAGAACTTCCATGTCCACATTACCTCTGAGTTGTTCAGCGTATCCCCCAGAATCATTCCTACCATGTCCATAAATACCTCTGAGTAGGAAGATTCTATCATTTGAACCTAATGATTGCCATGTCCACATTACCTCTGAGCAAACATGTTGGTTCCTTCAAACTTATTATCTGTACCTAAAAACCAAGGTGCGCAAAAGATAATAGGTCCACATAAATCATCAAGTTCATGAGATCAAAAATGAACACATCACAAAAAAAAAAAAAGAGATAGTGTATTTCTTTATTTTTCAAAGAAGGGAGTACAGAAATACGCTATTTCCCCAGCAAGAGTTGCAAAAACACATAAAAAGAAGAGAAGCTACAGTCCCCGATCCTCTCCAGGGTGGGATGAAAGCTCTCTGACTCGACGTCTCAGGTCGGCAGTACGAGTTTCCACAGTCGCCTGGACTCGCAGCTCGGCTTCTTGACGCATTAATCCGACAGCCTCAGCAGAAGTTTTACTTTCATACTTCTCATCAAGCTGTCGTCGCTGCTGAGCCAAAGCAAGGGTCCGCTGAGTAAGAGTCGCTTCCTCCTGCTTGAATGCCACGTGTTCAGCCAGGACACGATCAGCTTCTAGTTGAAGTTGGGCCCGCTGGTCTTCAAGACGGCGCATCTGAGCATCAACCTCTGCGATGTTAGCGCCCACCGCAGCCCGCTTCTCCGTCGTCTTCTCCATAGATTGAGACAACTGCTCCGTCGCAGCCTCAGTCCCAGCCACTTTACGCTCCCAACTGCTCACATCGGCCCGATGGGAAGCCTCGATTTCAGCAATCAACTTCCCTATCTCTGCATCTATCAAGACAGAGAGGTCATTTCGTTGGATGTGCTGCAGTTCCGCGAGCCGCTCGTCCAGCTCAATCACCGAAACCTCCAGAATTTCGGCCATATGGTCATGGCCTTGGTGAATACGGATCAGTTCGATACAAGGCATTACCAAAGCCTTTGCTGTCGCAAAGCTCCCCTTGCCATCCATCACTGCAGATACTCCTTTCTCCAACATTTTGTACACTCCCTCGACGAGGAACTTCACATACTCGTCGGCATCCGCCAGCACCTGCGGCGTCATAGCAGGAGTTGGGGGAGCTACTACAGTTTGCGGACCGGAGGAAGATCCGCCAACCTCGATCTGAGAGGTTTGAACCTCGGCAGCAATAGGCTCTTCATCAACAGGGGCCAGACTGCTAGCCCGAGGAGCCGAAGGAACAGAAGGAGCCGGCACATGCGTCGTGATAGTACCCCAAGTGGAAGGAGCAACAGAGGGTTCCACACCCTTACCCTTCTCAAGCCCGGAGACATCACCGACGTCAACGGCCACCTCTTATACCCCCGACGTTCTTTCAGCATCAGCTACCTCCCCCGGCAAAACGGGGAGATCAACATTTATCTCCTGGCCAGCCCCAGGAGACACGACCGGCAGAAGGGTCTCATTCTTCTCAAGTCCCTCTACAGGGACAGAATCTGTCGCTACCGCCTGATCGGTAGCCATCTCTATGTCTATGGTTGAAGCCAAGGAAGGATTTGGCAATGATTCAGCCGACATCCCCTCATCATGACAATGAGGGGAATCAACCCTCTCCTCTATCCTCACTGCTTCTGCTGCCCCCGCAACAGACTCCTGCAGCTCCGGAGCGATGTCATCGGAAGATGATGAACTCCATTCCTCTTCATCACCAGGAAGCTGCGCACTTGCTAAACCTTCGATATGTGAAGCCTCCGCTGTGGCCTTCGTCACCTCGGAAGCTGCTGCACCCTCAGGGTCCCTCCTGACATAACCCGGGGATACTGGAACCTCCACGATGACAGTATCCTCCGGATCTTCCTCCATGAGAGACATCATTGTCGGCGGGATATGCACTCCAGGCGAGCTCGCCATCTCTTCTCGCCTACTCCCACCCGACTTTGGGGTACGAGATTTTCTTTTTAGCGGCTCCTACAAAAGAAGATCAGGCCTCGTCAGTGGCGGAACCAAAATCAGATTTAGTAGGATGTCCTTACCTCTTCGGACGCCGAATCCGATGACACCGTCGGTAACGATACCTTCTTCTGCTTCTTCGACACAAGAGATTCAGCCCCTGTATCTGCACATCGTTTCGATCGATCGCCAGAAGGTTCTGCTTGTGATGCGGAGGGGGCACTCCGTTGACCCACCCCTGACGGATGATGCGGCCGGGCCTTCACTGGCGTATCCCCAGTCGCTGCTAACTGGGTGCCTGCGATAAGGCTGGTCTCCCTGTCATATCCGGAGGGCGGGGCAGCCATAACACAGTAAAATTTGGCGGCCGAGTAAAGAATGGGCGGCCGCGGATCGGGGACGGGCAACGTAAAACGAGCTCCGGTACATCCGACATTATAGTAATGCCAAGCTCGTGCACCATCCAACAAACTTCCAACATACCCCAGGATATTACTGGGGTTATCCAACATCATCTGAGCATAACCAAATTGCCGCGCAAAGCGGCTCGGCAAGTATGGTTTCAGGTAGCACTGATTCCTGTTCCGGTACACCAGATGGGACGGCCGGATACTTTGCAACCAGCGGAATCCCCATTGAGGCAGAGTGGTGGTACCTTCGCCCAGGTCTCTTAAATCCTCGTTGGCCTCAAAACCCAAATAGATGGGACCAACTTTGGTGATCTCCCAACTCTGAAGACGGGATAAAACCTTTCTACAAATCGGGACACCAGTATGCGACCAGCTCCTCCGATGGAAACGACGAAGGAATGCATCTCCAGCCATATAATCTCCTTCTGAGCCTGGGCTCATCATACTGGGATGATGCAAAATCAGCCATCCCATCAAATAGTGAAACGGCAGTTCAGCGCGCGGAAAGTTATTGTTTCGGCCTCTATCATGAATCACATTTCCAGCAAACTCTCTCAAACCTCGCTGCAGGTTACATACCATTGCGGGGAGAAGAGCCAAACGCCGGCCGAAAACCAGCTTCACGGCTGGCAGGATTAAGTTTCGGGTCATCCTCTCTACGGCACCGGATCCGCCCGCGAACACGCAATCCCGGAGCCATATCATCAGGTAGGATGCTAACACCGCCTTGGGTGACATCCGATAAGCAAGATGCCAGAAGCAGCTGTAGGAGCGTGCATCTGACTGCTGGTCCTCATTTCCTCGGGGATTTTTCTCCCCTAACCTGCTCATTTCGGACAACACTTCGCTACGAGAGAGCGCCGGTGGAGTGGAAAATTGTGAGGGATCCTTCTTGTCTTGTTTAAAGACATAATCTCTCCAAGCGGTCACATGAGGCTGCGTCCCGTTCCTATCCCACCTCTGCATATAGTAATGATGACTCGCTACTTCCTTGAAGACGGCCGTCATCTCCTCAGCCCTGTCCCCCAGGACTTAAAATTCCTCATTGGTCGGAAAGTACTCTTCATAGGGTTCCGACCCCCAAGGGAGTTTAGACATCTCATACATCTCATGAAGTGCGAGCCCTAATTCTCCTACCGGAGTAAAGAAGGTCCCGGTATGGATATCAAACATCTCCAGGAGTGCGAGGAACATGTGCCTATTAAGGTCAACACCCGCCTGGGTAGCACGGATCGCGGCAGTCAACCCGATCTCTCGGAGCTCAGTCCGAAACCGCGACAAGATCCAGAGCGTCAGTTTATCCCATTTGAAGATGTAATGGCACCAACCCTCCACCCGAAACTCTCCTGTCGGGTAGGAACGTTCCATCAAAAACATACGATGTGTAAAAGTCGAAGCACTATAAGCAAACGTATCAATGGGTACATCACTGTAGAGGCTCCCAGGACGTAAAGTCCGCCAAGTGTAAGAAGACCCAGACCGTACAACGGTCAAAACATCCCTTTGGTCGGAAGTAGAATCAATTTGGATGACACCAGTCACCGCTCCCCCCTGAGAAGGGGTAAGCTCCCAAGACATTCTCCTCTGGGAAACAAGGCGACAGAAGGACGTCAAAGGCCACTGACGTTCAAGTTGCTTAACAGTCATATGCACTCCATTCGCAGTAAAGAACCAGTCCTCCTTGACCTTCAGTACTGACGAGTCAGTAGAAGTGAGACGGTCTCCAAACAGGAACTCAGGCTTCAGGAAGGTCACTTTATCAGATGTGGAGGGTTTAATAACTCCACGCTCCATCATCCGTTTGAGGAACCAATACTGCTGTTCACGGATTAGGGTCATTCTCTCAGGAGGCTGATCCAGCATAAGAGCATCTTGAGCAGGGTTTATCACTTCCTCGTTATGCTCTACTCCCATTTGGTTGAAGGCAGCCTCCAAGAAAACTTTACTCAAAAGCGGGATTGCCATCGACACTAGTAAAAGATCAGAAAAAGTCAGAAGAGAACACACAAATGTGTCTAAAGGAGAAAACTGCGGCGCATCTTCAGGGTTTGAACCCATGCGCGTCAGCAGTATAGCCTTGGCGCATCTTCAGGGTTTGAATCCATACGCGTCAGCAGTATAGCCTTGGCGCATCTTCAGGGTTTGAACCCATGCGCGTTAGCAGTATAGCCTCGGCGCATCTTCAGGGTTTGAACCCATGCGCGTCAGCAGTATAGCCTCGGCGCATCACCAGGGTTTAAACCCATGCGTGTCGGCGGGCAAAGACCGCGGCACATCATTAAAGACTCAAGGCCAATGTGCGTTGGCGTACGGACAATGAGACTTACCAACCACCTCCGGCCGAACTTCGACAGGCCGACGAGGAACGACAGCCGCCGCAACTTCCGCGGACTCCTTCGCTTTCTCCTTTTCCTTGCCGGCAGCACCGCGAGGAGTCTTGGGAGCCATTCTCTCGAGGAAGGAGAAGTTAGGGTTTTTGAAGAAGAAACTCTAAAGAAGCAGAGGCACAGAGAAGAAGAACCCTTTCTCTCTCCAACTCTTACCTATTTATAGGGCTTGGTCGCACGCGTGAACAGATGACGTATGATCTCAGCCGTCGCCTCGGGTTCTGGATAGCAGCAAATAAAACCAAAAGATCATCATTAATCTTTTCGGTTACCGAGGCATCATCATTAACTGAGAAGAGCATGCGCCCGAAGAGGCATGCGCCCAGAAATCATGCGCCCTGACCTCCATGCTTCTTATTCAAAGTATTCCAAAACTTATTCAAAAGTTTTGAAAACTTTGAAGGGGGTCTTGTAGAAGCATGGAATTTCACAAACAGAAAGCCCATGCGCCAGACACTACATGCGCCAGAACTCAGACGAAGAACTTCACAGCAAAGTCAATAAGTATAGACATTTGAAGAAGGACTTTTTATTTATAAAAGTCTATTACATGTCTAGAAAAGGTTGTACAAAGGAGAATTTCTACAAAGGAAAGATCCTAAGTCTACAGCCAGCGGCCACCACGCGCCTCCAGTTAGGCGCAGCAGTCATCATGCGCTGCCAGTCACCATGCGCTGTCATCAGGCGCAGCAGACATCATGCGCCTCCAACCAGGCACATCCCACCATATCTTCAGCAGCTCAGTCATGTGCATCCAGCTCAGTTATGTGCATCCCTTCAGCCAAATTCTTCCAGCCAGGCTCACCTGGTCGAGCAGAGCCCAGTTATGTGCCGCTCTTCCAGCCAGGCTCACCTGATAAGTGCTTTGCCAAGCAAAGCATTTAACCCTCTGGCTGGAACCAAGGAAGAGAAGAGCACCGCAAATGCTGTGGCCAGGGGAGGCTTCAAAAGAGCCTCCAAAGCCGAAGGAAGACCGTGATCGAAATCGCGGCTAAAGGAGCAGCTTTCGACACGATCAAAGTGGGAAAACCCCACTTTGAAGGAAGAGAGAGCCTAGCACCGCCATTCCGATCTACGGCTCTTTCGGAATAACGGGAACAAGGCCCGAGCATCCCTATCTTTGGATGCAACAAGCACCTTCCGCCTGCCTCGGAAGCCCTCGACTCCGTCTTTTGGATGTAACAGTCACCTTCAAGTGCATCGAAGATAACACAGCGTCTCATCTTCACCCTCGGGAGCACTTCGTCAACAGAATGCACCCGCATGTTCAAGTTCATGTTGGAAGTACGTGAGGGAATGAGAAGCAAATCTTCTCTCCATGCCACTATTTATAGGCCGGGCAGATCAAACCCACGCGCCAAGTGGATGGCCCTCCGAATCCCGTGTAATGAATTTACATTAAATAGATGAACCGGACGCCTTGAATTCAGCCAAACGGCTATTTATGGCACTCGAAGAGCGAGACAGCCGCATCATTAAAAGACATGTCCGATGCGCCAGCCAGACAGTGCATCACATGGACGTGTCCTTCGGCATCAGGCGCATCACACAGACGCGTCTTACAATACTCGGCGCATTACAGAAGGTGCGCCCCCACACATCTCCATACCGAGTGGAACGCCAACCGACGCGCCCACTCAGCTGTCCATCGAACGTCACCAACATTAAATGCAGAACTGACAGAGTTGGCAGCACGCCTCCCAAAGTCTGAACAGTTGACAGCTTTTCAAAAAACAAAGCGTCGGCAACGTCAGCATCATCATGACTTTGTTTCGACGGCTACTGCCACGTGGCCACTCCACCAATCGCATGCGCCTCTACGGCCATGCGTCCAAATCAGCATGCGCCTCAAAAGCCATGCGCCTCAGACTGTTCTCTGATCCCAAAAGATAGAAGGAAAGTCGCCTGCATGCGCCTCAAAAGCCATACGCCCCAAATGGTTTGTAACTCCTAAAGGTTATGAGCTGCAGCCTCCTCCTGCGCCCAATCCAAAGCGCAGCCTACCAGATCACTCCTCTCCACCAAATCCGAGATCTTCGAACCATGAGTCGACGACACGTGTCTTTTGACTCAACTCATCCAAGATTTCAGCAACGGAAAGATCTTCTTTCTGCTACGTGCCGGCTCACAACAGCAGTATGAAGAGTTCTCCCCCTCGATCAGGGCGCAGCATCCGTGCGCCTCCATCAGCAACCTCCACGTGGCATCCCCACACCGGCGCATCCTGCATGTGCGCATGAGCAGCCATCCTGCAAAACTATAAATAGAAGGGTCATCTCCTTCACACACACACAGAGACTCAGAACAGACAAGACTCAAAAAGAATCCATAAGAGAGAATCACCAGAGAGGCAGTCCTAGACACTCAACGTCTTCCTCCTCTCAGCAAGCTCCAGCACCCAGAGCAATCAACACCTTCAGAGAACCGATAACCGCCGTCAGCCGGTCAACGGAGTCAACGCATTACCACTCGCTCCATTGGCACTAAGGACCCAGCTTAAACAAAAGTGTACTCCTAGGACTACATCTAAGTCCTATATTGTATCACTGTTCTGTTTGTATTAAGATTTCAATCAAAACAATTTTAATGGCAAACAGTAGAGCGGTAGTCTTCCAGTGTCTGGTCCGAGGTCGGACTCGTGTGGCATGAAAGATTTAGGACCTTCTTTTTGGCCAAAGATGATTGTGTGATCCCATCCTCTTCTGTCTGGGACCAAAAAATAAGCACCTTTTATGGGAGCAAGTTGATTTGGGGTATGGACGGATGTCACTTGTGTGTGCAAGCTAACGTCTAGACAGTTCCGTACATCATACGTTAGATTAGGCTTATCATACTCAGAATAGTCTAACGTCAGCCTCTTATTAATAAAATAAAGAATTTTATCCACATGTATTACATCATCAGGAGAGGGGCTATCCACCTGTGTAACCACGTATTTGGCGATTTCTTCTTCCTCCTTGGCTACCCTCTGCGAGCTTAGAGTTCGGGACGCTGTCTTGGACAACTTGATCACCAAGGGTTCTGCTTGAGGTATTGACTTGTCTGGGAGTGTTGGATCGACACTTGGCTGCTGGCTCGTCATGGAAAGACGGATGACAATTAGCTCGGCAAGGGATTTTGTGTCTTCCGGTCGCCTTGGAGCAGATTTTGGCAGTCGGATTACCATCGGTGTTACAGAGGGCTTCGCATCTTCCTGTTGCCTTTGATTGGACTTTGGCAGCCGGATCACCATTGGTCCTATGACAGGTTTTGGCTCCTGGCTGGATCTTGGAAGACGGATGACCATTGGTTCTGACTGCGTAGGTGTGACAGGGGAACCGAGCACCTCTTTATGCAAGGTTGCGATAAGGGGTGTGGCCTTGCCCGGTTTGCGGGCTTGGAGACAAATCCTCAAGGGTTCTTCTGGCCCTATGATGACTTCTAGCTCGTCGGTTATATGTTTCCTGAATTCGTCATATAGACAAGCCTCCGAAGAGTAATAAGGTTCAACCCCTTTGAAGGGATCAATGTCGGCGAATTCAGTTTTCACGGAACCGTGCTTACTGACATACTTGAAACACTGGTGGAGGGTGGATGGCACGATCATATAGTCATATATCCACGGACGTCCCAGGAGGTGTCTGCATCTATGACGTAGCAGGTAACTTCCGTCTTCAGGTCACCAATCTGGCACTTCAACCGGATCTTCCCCAGAGGATAGCTTCTTTCCGAGTTAAAACCACTGATGGCAGTGTTGGTTGCTGCTAGCTGATGCATAGGGATGCCAAGGAGTTGGAGCAAGTTTTTCGGGATGATGCTTATTGACGAGCCAGGGTCGATATGCATCCGATCCACCTTGATGTCGCCTATGTATCCAGTGTAGTACAAGGGGCGATCATGCAAGTTGGTCTTAATCAACATGTCCTGCGGAGTAAATACGATATTGGGCATTATATCTGTGCTATCGCCGCCCTGTGAATCTGCTGGCGGGTCTTTCCCTGGAGGCTTGACCTGGGCTAAGTAGGCATCAGCATTCTGGAGTGCTTCGCTTAATACGACACAAAGATCCTTGGAGAGACGTAGGAGCTCGTATAGCGACAACTTTGCTGGCGTATTAGCCAATTGTGCTAATATATCGAAGTTGTAAGGTCTCTCCAGTCCCTGAGGTACATCATTGCGGAGTGGCCAGTCGAAGCGGGTCTCCTTTGTCTTAGACTTATCCGCCAATGGAGGCTGAGATGACCTTGGAACATCAGAGGGAGGCAACGTTGCTGGCTGAGGATCTTCGGTTGAACTATCCCGTGCGGGCTGGACTTGTGCTCCAGACCGGGTAACAACGGCTGCAGCTTTCTCAGCCTCGGCTGAAATTGTATGGCAAGATCTAGACTTTCTGTCCTTTTTCTTGCTGGTAGGAGATGACACCCCCTGGGTAACTTCGGGCACTAAGTCTGGATGCACCCACAAGATCTCTCCTCGCGATGTGGTAAGGGATACCAATCCAGATGTCTGGCTCCGGACGGGTGGAAGATTAGTAACCTCTATCGTTGTCTGGGGGACAGGTATTACCCCGTCTGGAGTGCTTATTGGAGGGAAGTCGCCGAACTGAATAGATACCATGTTTGCCGCCATGGTAACCTCTTCAAAGTCTATCGACAGAGCTTTGGAGTCGATAAGACTCTGAATGTGCCGCTTCAATTGGAAGCAATCCTGGGTGGCATGATGGACATAGCGGTAGAAGTAACAATACTTTGGGTCCTCCATTTCTGCTGCTCGAGGCTCGCGCCTTGGTGGAGGGAGCTGGATCCTACCCCCTTGCAAGAGTATATCGAAGATAGGTTTGATATGATTATCTTCAAATGAGTAGTTGATCTTGGGCCACAGACCTTTCGTCTATTTTTGTTCGGGCTTCTGAGTCGCATCAGTGACCATAGCCTGTTTGCCCTTATTATTTTGGTTGGTGGTGGCGCCACTGTTGTTGTTACTGGAGGTGGAACCAGGACGTCTGCCCTTATCTTCTCCGTCTGGGATGTGTAATCCCAGCTGGCGAGCCTTCTTCAGTTTTGTCTATGCATTGGTAGCACTTATGATGAAGGTCGTCCAATCCTTGAACTGATCGTCACCCATCCAGAGGCTAATTGCAGGGAGCAGCTTCTTCTGGCAGATTTCAATCAAGGAGCTCTCGAAATTGTCTTGGGGCAATCTCATTGCGGTTTGGCGGAACCGCTCGATGTAGTTCCTCGTTAGCTCCCTCTCTTCCTGAACGACGTCCATAAGAGACGACATCGTTACATCATACCCCACTTCGTAAAATCATTCCAGGAACATGTGTTTGAAGCCATCAAAAGAGTGAATGCAGTTGTCGAAAAGGTTGCGGTACCAGTCGAACGCGATCCCCTCCAATGCTCTGATGAATAATCGCGTGAGGATGGCGTCGCTATACGGCAAGTGGTCGGTTGTGACTTCAAAGTAAGTCATGTACCGACTAGCAGAGGTCTTTCCATCATAAGAATCGATATGGAACGGCTTGTACCGTGGTGGAAAAGGTATGTCTCTCTATGCAACGGGATATGGCTGCCGTATTCTGAGATCCTGAGAGGAGTCTCGAGCATTGAACATCGCTCGAAGCTCCTGGACTTCCCTCCTTGCCTCCTTGGCTTCATTTGTAGCTGAAGGAACGGATGCTGCTAAGGGATCATCACCCAAAGAAGGGGCGGTCATGTTGGAGTCCGCGTTGACTATGGGTCCCAAGCTTGTTTGCCCGGACGTTCTTGCTGGTTGAGCTGGCAAGGCGGCTTTAATCTCATCCACGGACTTGACCAAGGACAGGAGCATGGCTTCCAGCACTTCTAGCCATTGCATCATGATCATCATCAGCCATAAAGACTGTCCTGACGTGGCTAGAGGTGGAAGGGATTGTGGCAGAGGTACTCTCGGTGCCGTACCCTTGTATAGAGAAATAGTCAGGGAATATCGGAATATCATCTTCGTCAGACTCGGAAGGGGTGCTACTCCCTGTGCAGGAAGCCGCATCATCTTGGTGAGGGTGGTGGCCCTCAGAGGAATTCAAGTCTGTTGTGCAGTTCTGGAGGACCTCTACCCCCTGTATGTGCTCTTGGTACACCGGATTGTCGCATACATTGAGGGAACTGCTACCCCCAGCTTCATCTACTCTCAAGGAGGCCGAAGGTGCACCCCCGGGTGCCGGAAGCTTCTTTTTGGATTGAGTGCCTAAATAGACACCCCTTGTGGTTGTCGATGGAAACCCCGCAGATGAGGGTCTCCATGCAATACTGGCCGAGATGGCCGGGCTGGAAGAGCCTGTCTTCTTTCCTCCCTTGCCAGAAGGAACCTTTTGAGTCGAATTACAGGAGGCGATAGAAAACTCCTCGTCCCCTGGAAATTGTACATGTTTCTTGAGTTGTTGTCGGACAGGTGCTGGCTGCTGCAGTCATCGGAAAATTGACTGTCGATTTTCAGGTGCTGCTGATTTGTCGCAGCAGCAATGGATGATGACTTGGGTGCAACGATGCCCCAAAAGGGACTCATTGTATGCCGATGCTACTGTCTTGCGTTTGTGAGTAATCACGTCACGTAAGTCGGTAGGAGGCTGCTCTACCTTTGCACCAAACTTGTGAACTCGGGTATCCCGAGCGCACGGGTGCTTGGGTATCATGTTTGCTCCCTGATCCGTGGCTAGTAAAAGCACTTGCTCTGGATCTTTAGAGGGAGACTTTAAAGACCCACCCTATCTGTCATGACCCGCACCCTTATTAGGGGCACGAGCACGTGGGTACGTCCAGCCTACGCCGCAGTATCGGCGGTAGAATGCTGTATATAAGGTCTGTAAATACTACGACTAACAGTATAAAGGTACCTGTACAGTATATACTCTCCGAATGGAGGTGACATATCAATACAGTCTCAATCACAGAATAAAACTAAGGTAGATAGCTCAGAAAGAGAACATATGATAGATAAAAAGGGAATAAGTCCAAGATCCAACACAAGCCCAGATATATACAACATCACAGGGTCTCAAAACATAACATAGAAGCTACAGTCTGATAAGCTAGCTGGATCGCAGTCCAGTCAAACCTAGCTAATCTACACTACTCTGGGAGAACGAAATCTAGTGGCTCTACTATAAGGCCACGGTCCTGGACTACTCCATCTAACTCGAGCCCATAATAGGTCGAGCAGTCCGCCTCAGAATCATCTGTAATATATCATAACGGTATCCTGTCAGGAAAATGAGCAAGTACAAGCACTAACAGCAGTTCCATGTGAATTGACAAATTCTATAAGCGACAGTATAATGAACTACAAGACAAAGATATATGAAGACTTGGGAACCGTTCGGAAGCTGAGTTACAACCCTTAAACCAAACAAGGACCGAGGTTGTAACTCTTCTTCCGAGTAGAACTTAGTCTCCAATTAAGGTACAATGTAAAGGCATGTAGAGCATGTGAGTAACTGTATATCAGGCATGGAAAGGAAATACTGAATGTAGTACAGAACAGGATATATGATAAGATAAGTAAATATAAAATGTGCCTTGAATTATTAGAGCGATGTGTGATCGGCTTGGGATAAGTGACAGGACAGGCTATCCACTTGGCCCGGCAATCTTCGGTGACCTCAACGAAAAGTCATGCCGGCCAACCTGGATAACGAGCACAAGGCAAGGGATCTCGCTACACCCTTCGTGAGGGGAGAGTGGCGCGAGCTCAAGAATAGTGACAGGGTGGCTTGGATCACATAGCCCCTAATAATTCTCCATCCCCGAATAGTACAATGGATCTGGATATGACACGTCATGGCACGTGATTTCGTAAGAGGGTAGCAAATCTCCTTAGAAATCGGTGTCTGTACAAGTACAGGGAACAAGACAGGAAGTGTACCAATATACCCAGAAATCCAAGAACAACATCTCATGCCGTGATCCAACGTGTACTAGTCCGTGAACTATCGTGACTGAGAATCAAGTAAGACACTACGACTGAATCGGATATAGCAGCTATCACGATAATAAAAACTATCAGTGAATGTACTCGCCTGCTGTCCTGAGCTGTAGGGTATCAATGCACAGAGCGGTAATCCAAAACCTAAAGATGAGATACTATGTATTAATTTAGGTTTAAACAAGTTTAAGAATATGATTCACAATGAATGATATGAAATCTAGGTCAACTAGGTCTCACTGAGTCACACTAAGTCCTGTCAAGTCAAATCTAGGTCAAATCAAGTTATATCAAGTCGAAGAAAGTCAAACGGGGTCAAGAGTTGGCCTACCCACAAAATCTAATTTACATAATCTAAGTCTCATCCAATTTGGGGGCGTTCCGACACTCGGAACTCAATTTCACCCTTTCACTAAATTCGACTCACTCATAAACCCTCTCTAATTTGATTTCCTACATTCCCTTCTCCTTAGTCTCCGTCTCCTTCTCCTTATTCTCCGTCTTATTCTTCTTATTCTCCGTCTTATTCTTCTTATTCTCCGTCTCTTATTTCTTATTCTCCGTCTCCTTCTCCTTATTCTCCGTCTCTTATTTCTCACTCTCCGTCTCCTTCTCCTTATTCTCCGTCTCTTATCTCTCATTCTCCGTCTCCTTCTCCTTATTCTCCGTCTCTTATTTCTCATTCTCCGTCTCCTTCTCCTTATTCTCCGTCTCTTATTTCTTATTCTCCGTCTCCTTCTTATTACCACTGCTGCTCCTAATGCCTAACTGCTGCTGCTGCTACTGGGCTTATGCTGCTGCTGCCACTTCCTACTGCTGCTGCTGCTCTACTTCCTACTGCTGCTGCTGCTATTTCTTATTCCTTCTTCTTCTACTTCTATTCCTCTCTCCCAAACTCTCATTCTCTTCCTCTAAAATCACACACACACATCCATATATATATATATATATATATATATATATATATATATATATATATATATATATATATATATATATATATATATATAAACTCACAAACACATATACCCATCTACATATATATATATATAGACACTCACACACACTCATATCTATATATATATATAATACATACACACACACACATATAAAAATATATATATACACATATATATATTTCTCTCTAAAAAGGAAAACCCCTAATAAATCCTTAAACTAGGTTTTTGGAAAACCTATAAAAGCTATGGTCATTAAGTAGAGAATGGTCTCCTCCACATTTATTGTGAAGGAATAAATGCAAGAGTGGAAATTTATGGGGGTTAATGAGCATACCTAGAATTGGTTTCCTTGAGGAAGAAGAAGTTTTAAAAGAAAAGAATGAAATAAAGAGAGAGAGTTTAATTTAGAGTGAAGTAAAGGGAGAGGGTTTTGCCTATACATGGCCGGCCAGGGGGGGGTCTTAATGGGTTTGGGTGGAGACCCATTAGGCCTCCAAACCCATTAGACTTGGTTTGGTTTAACTCCAAATTGACTAATTAAGCCTCTAAATGACTAGTTAAGCCATGGAAGTATTGGTTTATGGTTTCTAGCCTAGTTAGGATGGCATGTAGGCCAAGCCCAGCTAGTATGTGGGTCCCACTAGTGTCCAGACTACCCGGGTCTCCAACTTAAGTCCAAATTGGATAAAATTCAAACTAAATCAACCAATTTCCTAAAAATCCTATAAAATCAAATAAAATTCCCCAAAATTATAAAACTTGGAAAATAACGAAAATACCCCTAATTCGAAAACTGGAGGTGACAAATCTACCCACCTTAAAAGAATTTCGTCCTCGAAATTGAATGAGAACTAACACAGCAACATGAATAGAACAAGGAAGGAAAAGAAAGAATTTTATCTCAAAGCTCGAAGAGATATGGGAATCGCTCCCGCTGTCGTCCTCCCTCTTTCAGGTAGAATCACCTGGAGAGTGATTTCTCCACGCAACGCGAACCAAGGGAATGATCTGGTTCCGGGGCACCTTCTCTCTGCGATCCAGAATCTCCACCGGCTGTTCTGGCTAGCTGAGAGTAGGTCCCACCTGTATCGCTGAATGGTCCAATATATGGCTAGGATCTGCCACGTAACGACTCAGCTGTGATACATGAAACACGTTGTGCACTCCCTCAAGCCTAGTAGGCAAGTCCAGTCGGTAGGCTACTGCACCGATCCTCTCTATGATGGTGAAAGGTCTGATGTAGCGCGGACTGAGCTTCCTACCGCCGCCAAAGCGAATCGTGCCACGTGTCGGGGATATCCTCAAAAATACCAGGTCACCAACCTAGACACAAGACAAAACTCAACGCACAACTAACAAACAATCACAACAAACACGACAAGAACTGAAACTAACCTCGAACTCTAACGGTCTCCGGTGACTATCGGCCTAATGCCGCTGCCTATCCTGAGCCACCCGAAGTCTGTCTCTAATCATCCTGACCTTCTCGGCCGCATCCACAACCATCTCCGGTCCAAGAAGCGCCCTCTCGCCGACATCGTCCCAAGACAAAGGAGTACGACATCTCCGTCCATATAGAGCCTCAAATGGTGACATCTCTACACTGGCCTGGTAGCTGTTATTGTAAGCAAACTCTACCAGGTGAAGATGATCCTCCCAAGAACCCCCAAGATCAAACACACATGTGCGAAGCATATCCTCCAGAGTCTGGATGGTCCTCTCCGACTGCCCGTCTGTCTGAGGATGATAAGTGGTACTAAACTTGAGCGAGGTGTCCAAGCTAGCCTGCAAACTCCTCCAGAAGTGGGAAGTGAATCGGCTATTCCGATCTGAAACTATGCTCACGGAACTCCGTACAATCTCATGATCTGACAAACATACAGCTCTGCCAGCCTCTCCGTAGACAAACCTACTTTGAAAGGCAAAAAGTGGGCCGATTTGGTCAATCTATCAACGATGACCCAACCGCGTCTTTCCCTCCTGACGATCGTGGAAGTCCAGATACAAAGTCCATGGTGATGTGCTCCCACTTCCACTTGGGAATGGGTAGCGGCTGTAGCAATCCACCTGGTCTCTGTCTCTCGGCCTTCACCTGCTGGCACACAAGGCAACGAGATACAAATTGAGCTACCTCGCGCTTCATGCCATACCACCATACGTGCTCTCTCAGGTCCTTATACATCTTGTTGGCTCCAGGATGCATAGAATATTGAGAGCGATGCACCTCCTTAAGAACCTCCTCCCGAAGCTCTCTACGCGGAACGCACAGCTTAGTACCGTGCCGTAACGACCCATCTTCGGCTACAGAAAAAACTTCGAGCAAACCCGTCCGTACCTGCTCCCTGATGCTCCTCAGGGCAACATCATCATACTGTGCTGACCTGACTCTATCCATCAGCTCAGACTGAATCTACAAACCCCACATCTGGATCTCCATGCCCGGAATGATGACCTCGATACCCAAACTATCCAGGTCGGCCAACAGATGACGATCTGTCGTCAAGAACATAACAACTGGATACCTGCTCAAGGCATCTGTAACTACGTTGGCCTTTCCCGGATGGTACTGCAGTAATTTATCGAAGTCCTTCATCATCTCTAACCACCACCTCTGCCGCATGTTCAACTCCTTCTGAGTGAACACGTACTTCAAGCTCTTATGATTTGTGAAGATCTCAACTCGTTCTTCGTACAGGTAATGCTTCCATAACTTCAAAGCAAAAATAACCGCGGCCAACTCCAGATCATGAGTAGGATAGTTCTTCTCATGAAGACGCAACTGCCTGGATGCATAGGCAATCACCTTTCCGTGCTGCTGAAGAACACAACCTAAACCCTTTCCTGAAGCATCACTGAAGATCGAGAACCCTCCTGACCCAGATGGCAAAGTCAAGATCGGAGCTGAAGTCAACCTCCTCTTCAGCTCATCGAATGCAGCCTGACACTCAACAGTCCAGACGAACTCCACGTCCTTCCTGGTGAGTCTAGTCATCGGCTCTGCAATCCGCGAAAAGTCCTGGATGAACTTCCGGTAATAGCCAGCCAAACCCAGAAAGCTCTGAACCACGGCAACTGAACTGGGCGTAGACCAAGACTCTACTGCCAAAATCTTCCTCTGGTCCACTGAAATCCCATGCTCGGTCACAACATGACCTAAGAACTCCACCTGGTCCAAGAAGAACTCATACTTCGAAAGCTTCCCGTAGAGTTGCTCCCTCCTCAGAGTCTCTAACACAACACTCAAGTGCTCCTCATGCTCCTCCTGCGTCTTCGAATAGATCAAGATATCGTCTATGAAGACCACCACGAACTTGTCAAGGTACTGATGGAATACCTTGTTCATCAAGTTTATGAACACCGCGGGAGCATTGGTCAACCCAAATGGCATCACTGTAAACTCGTACTGGCCGTACCGAGTCCAAAATGCCATCTTGGAAATGTCATCCCGCCTCACCTTCAGCTGGTGATACCCGGACCTCAAGTCTATCTTCGAAAATACCTTCGCCCCACTCAGCTGATCGAACAAGTCGTCGATCCTCGGCAAAGGGTACCTATTCTTGATAGTGAGGTTGTTGAGCGCCCGGTAATCAATGCATATGCGGGATGTACCGTCCTTCTTCGGTACAAAAAGGACTGGCGCTCCCCAGGACGAAGAACTGGATCTGATGAATCCCTTGTCCTGCAGCTCGTCGGCTTGCTTCTTCAGCTCTATCAACTCGTTGTTGTTCACCCTATAGACATGCTATAAAATGGGCTCGACGTCCGGCACCAAGTCTATAGAGAACTCAATGTCCCTGTCTGGCGGCATCCTCGACAACTTCTCAGGAAAAACATTCGAGAACTCAGCTATCAACGGATGTGGCAAATCCTGCCCCGCCAACAAAGCTCCACAGAATCCAGCCTCCGGCTCCGCTACTCCTCGAGCAAACTCGATCTCTGGCTCTCCCGGCATCCTAAAAAGAACTCTGCCTCCTCTACAATCAATGCTAGCATGGTACATGCTCAATCAATCCATACCGAGTACCATATCGTACCTCGGTAGGGGTATTACGAGCAGACACGCACTCAAGTCCCGGCCTCTCAGAGTGACTCTCCGCCCTTTGCAAATATTATTAACCAGGATAATGCCTCCCCTGGTCATAATCTTGCAAGTCCTATCTATATATTCAGCAATAATATTATGTGTCAGAGCAAAGAAAACATACACAAAACTATGAGTAGCCCCAGAATCAAACAAGGCAAAAGCAGGAAAAGAATCAAGGAGAACATGACCTGCTACAACATCTCCCACCGGCTCTACCTCCTCCTCTGCTGACAAGGCGAACACCCTGCCCGCGGGTGCTCCCTTCTGGTGCTGAACAAAGTGCTGCTGCTGGGTCTGAAGTGGAGGACCTCTCTGCTGAACTGCTGGTCCTCTAGCCGGCTGTACTCTGTCCTGGCCTCCTCGGATTCCGCGAAAGCGACAATCCCTCCGCTGGTGATCGGGCACCCCACAGTAGAGACAGACGCCTAACCTCTTTCTGCAAGCCTCCCTGGTGTGCCCCGGCTTCCCGCAGAAGCCGCACGGAGTAGCCGGTCTCTGGCCCTGGTGCTGCTGGGCACGCGCTGGTGCCTGCTGAATCTGCAACAGAGGCTGCTGCTGAAACGGCCTCTGCTGATACTGAAAGTGGGGCTGCTTGGCCGGTCCCGTACTGGAACTCGCCCCCTTGGTATCTCCGCTCCTCTTCGGCTTGAGGTCGAAGTCCTCCTCTGCAATTTGTGCGTCCATCAATATCTGATCGAACGTCGCGTCACGGCGACCCGAGGTACGGGTGCGCACTGTATGAATAAGTCCCCTACGGAACTTACGAGCCTTCTATCCCTCATCCTAGATCATATCGGGCGTGAACCTGCTAAGGCGGAAGAACTCAGCTGCATACTCGTCTACCGACAAGTTCCCCTGCACTAGACCCACGAACTGGCCCTCCAATGATGTAAGAGCCACGTCCGAGAAGAACTTCTCCTTGAAGAGCCTCCGGAAGTTCTTCCATGTCAGCCCTCTCACCGACGTACGAGGATCCGTGCGGTACCATATCAGCGCAATATCGAAGAATCGGCTGGCTGCCGCCGAAACCCAAAGTGCTCTAGGAAGCTCTGCCAGCTCCATGCTCCGCTGCACGTCCTCTAGCCAATCGTCTGCATAAAGGATGCCCTCCGTGCCCGTAAAGTCCCTGGAGCTCATCTTCCTAAAGTCTAATACTGTCCCCGGCCTGGACTGCTGCTGGTACGACTGCTGGCCAGTAGGGCCCTGTACCGTACCCGGTGCCACTCTCTCCACGGCTGCCAGTGCAAGCTGATGCGAGTTCTCCATGCTCTGCCTCAACATCTCAATCTGACGGTGTGACGCCTCCATCTGGCGCTGCGACGCCTCTGCCTGGGCCCGCTGTGTCTCCATCATCGGCTGAAGGAGAAGGAACATATGATATGTATCCGTCGGTATCGGTGGTGGTGGCGGCAGTATCTCTGGAACAACGGCTGAAACCCTCTGGGGTGGAGGTAGTAGACCTCCCTGTGCAACTGCCAGGGCCTCTGGGATAGTGGAATCACTGGAGGCAGTCTCGTGAACCTCCTCCTCAGCCTGGTCAGATCTCTCGGGCAAGCTACTCGATCCAGTAGCCTGCGGGTGCGTCTTCGTCATCCTGAAGACGAATTGAAACAAGAGATGAATATGGAACATGAGTACATTTATCAAGGAAGGACAGTTAATTTAATACAAGGAGAGTAATCATGAAAATCAAAAGATCGAAAATTTTCCTAGGTGTGATTGAGAAACTCCTATCGTATCCTAGGTCCTACGTCCTAATTGCAGGCTCGTAATTAGCACTCTAAGTCGAGCACCATTACGAGATCGCACTAATTGCGATACCGGACCCGCGTGGGCCACCACAAAAATGTGTCACGACCCGCACCCTTATGAGGGGCACGAGCACGTGGGTACGTCCAGCCTACACCGCAGTATCGGCGGTAGAACGCTGTATATAAGGTCTGTAAATACTACGACTAACAGTATAAAGGTACCTGTACAGTATATACTCTCCGAATGGAGGTGACATATCAATACAGTCTCAATCACAGAATAAAACTAAGGTAGATAGCTCAGAAAGAGAACATATGATAGATGAAAAGGGAATAAGTCCAAGATCCAACACAAGCCCAGATATATACAACATCACAGGGTCTCAAAACATAACATAGAAGCTACAGTCTGATAAGCTAGCTGGATCGCAGTCCAGTCAAACCTAGCTAATCTACACTACTCTGGGAGAACGAAATCTAGTGGCTCTACTATAAGGCCACGGTCCTGGACTACTCCATCTAATTCGAGCCCATAATAGGTCGAGCAGTCCGCCTCAGAATCATCTGTAATATATCATAACGGTATCCTGTCAGGAAAATGAGCAAGTACAAGCACTAACAGCAGTTCCATGTGAATTGACAAATTCTATAAGAGACAGTATAATGAACTACAAGACAAAGATATATGAAGACTTGGGAACCGTTCGGAAGCTGAGTTACAACACTTAAACCAAACAAGGACCGGGGTTGTAACTCTTCTTCCGAGTAGAACTTAGTCTCAAATCAAGGTACAATGTAAAGGCATGTAGAGCATGTGAGTAACTGTGTATCAGGCATGGAAAAAAATACTGAATGTAGTACAGAACAGGATATATGATAAGATAAGTAAATACAAAATATGCCTTGAATTATTAGAGCGATATGTGATCGGCTTGGGATAAGTGACAGGATAGGCTATCCACTTGGCCCGGCAATCCCCGGTGACCTCAACGGAAAGTCATGCCGGCCAACCTGGATAACGAGCACAAGGCAAGGGATCTCGCTACACCCTTCGTGAGGGGAGAGTGGCACGAGCACAAGAATAGTGACAGGGTGGCTTGGATCACATAGCCCCTAATAATTCCCCATCCCCGAATAGTACAATGGATCTGGACATGACACGTCATGGCACGTGATTCCGTAAGAGGGTAGCAAATCCCCTTAGAAATCGGTGTCTATACAAGTACAGGGAACAAGACAGGGAGTGTACCAATACACCCAGAAATCCAGGAACAACATCTCATGCCGTGATCCAACGTGTACTAGTCCGTGAACTATCGTGACTGAGTATCAAGTAAGACACTACGACTGAATCGGATATAGCAGCTATCACGACAATGAAAACTATCAGTGAATGTACTCGCCTGCTGTCCTGAGCTGTAGGGTATCAATGCTCAGAGCGGTAATCCAAAACCTAAAGATGAGATACTGTGTATTAATTTAGGTTTAAACAAGTTTAAGAATGATTCACAATGAATAATATGAAATCAAGGTCAACTAGGTCTCACTGAGTCACACTAAGTACTGTCAAGTCAAATCTAGGTCAAATCAAGTTATATCAAGTCGAAGAAAGTCAAACGGGGTCAAGAGTTGGCCTACCCACAAAATCTAATTTATATAATCTAAGTCTCATCCAATTTGGGCGCGTTCCGACACTCGAAACTCAATTTCACCCTTTTACTAAATTCGACTCACTCACAAACCCTCTCTAATTTGATTTCCTACATTCCCTTCTCCTTAGTCTCCGTCTCCTTCTCCTTATTCTCCGTCTTATTCTTCTTAGTCTCCGTCTCTTATTTCTTATTCTCCGTCTCCTTCTCCTTATTCTCCGTCTCTTATTTCTCATTCTCCGTCTCCTTCTCCTTATTCTCCGTCTCTTATTTCTCATTCTCCGTCTCCTTCTCCTTATTCTCCGTCTCTTATTTCTTATTCTCCGTCTCATTCTTATTACCACTGCTGCTCCTAATGCCTAACTGCTGCTGCTGCTACTGGGCTTATGCTGCTGCTGCTACTGGGCTTATGCTGCTGCTACCACTTCCTACTGCTGCTGCTGCTCTACTTCCTACTGCTGCTGCTGCTCTACTTCCTACTGCTGCTGCTGCTATTTCTTATTCCTTCTTCTTCTACTTCTATTCCTCTCTCCCAAACTCTCATTCTCTTCCTCTAAAATCACACACACACATCCATATATATATATATATATATATATATATATATATATATATATATATATATATATATATATATATATATATATAAACTCACAAACACATATACCCATCTACATATATATAGACACTCACACACACTCATATATATATGTCTATATATATATGTAGATGGGTATATGTGTTTGTGAGTTTATATATATATATTTTTATGTCTATATATATATGTAGATGGGTATATGTGTTTGTGAGTTTATATATATATATATATATATATATATATATATATATATATATATATATATATATATATATATATATATATATAATACATACACACACACACACATATAGAAATATATATATACACATATATATATTTCTCTCTAAAAAGGAAAACCCCTAATAAATCCTTAAACTAGGTTTTTGGAAAACCTATAAAAGCTATGGTCATTAAGTAGAGAATGGTCTTCTCCACATTTATTGTGAAGGAATAAATGCAAGAGAGGAAATTTATGGGGGTTAATGAGCATACCTAGAATTGGTTTCCTTGAGGAAGAAGAAGCTTAAAAAAAAAGAATGAAATGAAGAGAGAGAGTTTACTTTGGAGTGAAGTAAAGGGAGGGGGTTTTGCCTATACATGGCCGGCCAGGGGGGGTCTTAATGGGTTTGGGTAGAGACCCATTAGGCCTCCAAACCCATTAGACTTGGTTTGGTTTAACTCCAAATTGACTAATTAAGCCTCTAAATGACTAGTTAAGCCATGGAAGTATTGATTTAAGGTTTCTAGCCTAGTTAGGATGGCATGTGGGCCAAGCCCAGCTAGTATGTGGGTCCCACTAGTGTCCAGACTACCCGGGTCTCCAACTTAAGTCCAAATTGGATAAAATTCAAACTAAATCAACCAATTCCCTAAAAATCCTATAAAATCAAATAAAATTCCCAAAAATTATAAAACTTGAAAAATAACAAAAATACCCTTAATTCGAAAACTGGGGGTGACACTATCCGTTAGCCCTGGGGGACTGGACACGAGTGGTTCTGTACAATTTTCTGTCAGGAGCCCGTGTAATAGTCAACGGAGCCGCTGACAGTCAGCAACTTGGACAGTTGACTGGGCTGGTTGAGCCTGCACTACCCTAGACTTTTTTGACCTAGCGCCCAAAGGCGCATAGTAAAAAAGAGTCCAGATTGATACATCCCGCATCCTCAGTGGGCCGTATGGCGTCGGGCCCGTATAAGAGGCGGTTGAACACAGAGCTTCTGTCAGGGCCACATGAGATATCCTGTCTGAGGCCAGGATTGGTCGTCGCATGGACCACCTTCTTGCGGCTAGAGCTGGCTGCCGTATGGATCATCTTTCTACGGCCAAAGTTGGCTGCCACATGAGTTGTCTGCCTGCGGCCAGAGTTGGCTGCCGCATGAGTTGTCAACCTGCGGCCGGAGTTGGCTGTTGCATGGACAGACTGCCCATCTTCTCTCTGCGGCCTCTTCTTTGTCCGTATGGATTTCCCTTGTGTCCCAAAAAACTCAGCATCGTAGTATTTTTCTCTGCTGGATTTGGGGACAGTGGGGTCCTCTGCGGTCGGAAACAAAGCCGCAGGAGAGTTCTGGTCACCGTCTTCGGCTGCAGAAGAAGTTTCTTCGAGAACTTGATCGAGGGCAACAGTTTTGCGCACTGACGCCTTGCGAGTCCTCTTCGGGTTGGCTCACTTCTGAGACGGGCTGGCGCTCCCTTCAGAGAGCAATTCTTTAAAGGCTTGTTGGTCAAAACGAACTAAAAGCATCTGCTGTGTAGAGCCGAGCTTGGATGCGTCAGATTGCGTCACCAACTTCTCATCGGAAGAGAAGGTCATCCCCAGCAGTGTCGCCATCGTGTTTGCTATAAAAAATAAAGACCAGTATTACAGAACAATGAAATTGATTGCAAACTTGCTTGTACAAAGAAGAGCCTAGAAAGAAATCCTAGAAAATAATCTACAATTTATAACGCCCCAGTCCCAAAATATTTAGGATTAAGTACGTAGTCATGCCAGCTGCATACATACGAAGTATACTCCGATATATGGAAACCTTATATGTATACATAAGCTGTAAAATGCAGTAAACCACAACTAACTAATCTCATCCACAGAATAAGGAAATAAAGATATCATATAATGAATAGTCTTGATATAATATGTTGGGTGGAGACACATCCACTACCAACAAAATAAAAGAAGATGTACATGATATACAAAAGTATCGACGAAGGTAGCAAGATAGATCCAAGACGCGTCATCTTCGAATAAATGGAGAAGATCACGACCTCGGCTAGAATACCTGCGGAAGACATGAACACACACCCGGAGAGATAACCAGGTCCTCAGAGGGACGTAACAAGACACATAATATCATGCCCTAAACTGAATAATAAAAGATCAATAGAAAAGTATATATGAATAAACTGATAAAGGTCTTTAACCATTCTATGTGAAAATGCATTTTGAAGACAACGTTCCACACAAGGGCTTCCGAGACAAGAAACACGACGCGTTAGCGTTTCAACCGAGGTACTAGTGGCATCTATAGGAAATAAATAAATGTACGGCACACTAGTCTTTCAGAAGAGTCACTAACGGCAGCTAGAGGAAAATAAATATACGACACATTTGTGTTTCAACCGAGGCACTAGTGGCATCTAGAGAAAAGTAAATAAATGCACGGCACACTAGCTCTCGGCTGAGTCACTAATGGCAGCTAGAGAAAAGTAAATGTGTGAAAGCCCCTGCGCCTAATAACTGTCTTCTCCCTCCCCATACACTACTCGTGCTGAATCCACACCACAATATTTCTAATAACCGCTAAGTCTTCTAGGCAATTATATTAGTAGTTATATCCTAACGCTCGTCTTGTACGTACCGATGTACGGTCGGTACGCAAGTCCGAATCTATATGAGACACGTGACTTCGTGGCACACAGGTGTCGGACCAATGAATGCGGTACAAACAAAGGTGGTCCCTTAACTCTAGGCCAAATGCATAAAGAAAACTAAAGTATAGTAATTTGCAACTACATATGGTTTTAAAAGAACAACTTATAAGAAATAAAATATGTATGATATTGAGCAAGAAATTAAACCGTAAAGGCAAGGTGTCTTGCCTGATGTCCGAGTGAGGTAAGATGATGTCCTAGCGGCGAATCAACAACAGCGCACAAAGAGGAAGGTGTAGAAACAACTTCGGATGCTGAAAATAGTCTATTATCTAATTATAATTAATACTGCACCTATTACATTTATTTAATAAATTTTGAAGTTAGGATATGGTATAAGTTTTCGTATCATCTTTCCGAAACTAAACGGATCGCATTTTCGTTTCCGGAATCTCCCGAAATCGCAAAAATATCGAAACACGTTTATTTTTTTGGACACTAGATACTCAAACAGTTTTACAAAAATTTACAAAACGAATTTTGTCTATTAAAATATATTTTTGGAAACCTTACCTCGATACGCTTCTCTTAAAAAAAACTGGAGACGAAACGAAGTTCGGAGCTAGGAGATATCGTCATTCCAAGTTGCTCTTACTGCTAAAAAGCGGGGCTGAATTCTAATGACGAATTTTAGAGTTTCTATTGGACTAAAAATAATTTCGAATTATGGCTGATATAAGGGGGATGTATTGGTTTTATATAGGTATTTATTTCAGATTTATCTCCTAAATTAGATAGGATTTGATTTAAATTGATAGGAGCTGCTTTGTTATGATATAATATAGATATAGATGCTTTCCTATTAGACTTAGGATTATGATTAACTTAAAATATAGTTCATATTTATCTAAATTATCTATAACATTATTTAAAATTACTATAGATAATAAATAGAGTTAATATTTATTTAAACAACTTTTATCTAATCTCATTTATACAAGCTGAAATATTTAATACTAAATTAACATTTATTCTATATTATGTAAATAGTGTACAATATTAAGTAACATGTAAAAAGTAATAAAAGTTATGAAATAAATCCTAAAATTTTGAGAAAAATTGTATAATATAGTTTAGATCCTTAATGTACTAGAAAAATAGCTTTATATATTTGTATACTAAATTTACTAATGAGCACTATACTAAATATATGTAAAATAATACTAATTATATAATAAGTTAATAAATAGTTATTTAAAAATCCAAAAATTCAACAAATATTTATTTTGAAAAATCATGGGGGTTACAAAAATCTTATCTAGATAAGGACTAAGAAGAATTTTACTTCCCCTTGGATTTTCCACTATTTAATTTAAATTGATTTAAAAGTAATTCAATCAAATATAATCCAATGTAGATAGATTCTACCTCTAATTTAAACTATATTTATATAACTTAATATTTTTTTTCCAACTTAAATCATCATAATTAATTACATATTAAATCAACCCATATTTAATATAAGTTTTTCGAAATAATATATTAATGATAATAATTAATTTTGAAAATACAAATATATATACACTCGCATGCGAAAATAATACTTATATAAAAACACAGTTTTTCTAAATTACTAGTTATACATGTACCATAAAATAAAATGGCCTTTTTTAAATAAAAATAAAGTTTGGCAATCCTCGTCGCGACGCATTTACAACTTCAAGCAATATAAAATATTCTAGAAATTGTTGAGAAACCCAATATCGGGGTTGGTTTTTATGAAAAATCCACCCGCATGATGGATTTTATGAAATGCCCAGAATTATATATTTCCACGTTAAGTATTCCAATATTCCCTTTAGATGCTCTATATTTACAAAATATTAATACCATAACTACCCCTCCGCACAAACTCAGATCTGGATTGCGATTCTCGTCGTCGTCTTCTTCTTCTTCACGAGAGATCTGAATTCCATTGCTCTCATCTTCAGCAGAGATCACAAAGTTCGTTCATAGTTCACCATACTTTTTTTTTCAGTCGAACTCCGATCATCGTTCTTCTTCTTCTTCTTCTTCTTCTTCTTCTTCTTCTTCTTCTTCTTCTTCTTCTTCTTCTCCGACAATTAGGTCAATTATGGAGAGAAGATCTTCTTCTTCTTCTTTTCTATAAGAGTTAGCATCGTTTTGAAAGAAAACGAAAACTCTTGAATCGTTATTCATGTCAAATTTTTTTCCATAAAACAAAAAAAAATAAAGTTTCTGTCAACTGTTCTTCGTCGATATCACACGAAGAATAGTCATTCTCCTACATTTTTAACAAGGAGAATGGCATTCTCCTTGTTTCTAACACAGAGAATGGCATTCTCCGTATTTCTAACACGGAGAATAGCCATTCTTCCGTGTTTTAACATTTGAAAGACCATTCTCCGTGTCATTTAACACGGAGAATGTCATTCTCACGAAGAATGGTCATTCTTCGTGTAATTTAGAACGGAGAATGCCATTCTCTGTACTAAATTACACAGAGAATGGTCATTCTCCTATGTTTTAACTTTGGGAATGACCATTCTCCGTGTAAATTAACACGGAGAATGCCATTCTCTGTGTTTCTAACACGGAGAATGGCCATTCTCCCGCATTTTAACACTGGAATGACCATTCTCTGTGCTAAATTACACGGAGAATGGCCATTCTCCGTTTTATTTAACCCGGAGAATGTTATTCTCCGTTTTATTTAACACGGAGAATGGCATTCTCCGTATTTGTAGCACGGAGAATGCCATTCTCCTACGTTTTAACACTGAAATGACCATTCTTCGTGCTAAATTACACGGAGAATGGCCATTCTCCATTTTATTTAACACGGAAAATGGCCATTCTCCTGCGTTTTAATACTGGAATGACCATTCTCCGTGCTAAATTACACGGAGAATGACCATTCTCCGTGTAAATTAAGACGGAGAATGGCCATTCTCTGTGTAATTTAGCACGGAGAATGACCATTCTCCGTGTAAATTAAGACGGAGAATGTCATTCTCCGTGTTACTAACACAGAGAATGGCCATTCTCCATGTAAATTAAGACGGAGAATGACATTATCCGTGTTACTAACACGGAGAATGGCCACTCTCTTGCGAAATTAACATTTTTTGTGTTCTAACACAGAGAATGACCATTCTCCTGCATTTTATGGTCAGTTAAAACTTTAGAGGGCCATAACTTTTGACTGGGAGGTCGAAACGAGGCCCGGTTTGTCGCAAAATGAGCGTATCTTGGAGGAGTCTGAAAATAACATCTTCTTCGTTAGACGGCCTTCCAAAATTTTAGAATCGCAAAAAAATAATGTTTGGACCTCCGTCTTAGCACTTTTGCCGTTTGTCTCTTTTCGAAATTTTTCGACGAGTTTTTGAAAATTTTTGAGGAGAAAACCTAGATTCGAAAGTGAGCAGCGTATGAAAGAAGATGAAGTATCGAAACATGTTTTTTAAGAGTAGTTTCGTGGGTGTTTTCAATAAATTAGAAGGAAGGGCAAAAAGGTCATTCGGAACCTCTTTTATATATTTTCTGCTAATTCTGGGCACGCGATGAAATATTTTTGTGCGGTGGGTTTTTCATAAAACTTTTTCGTTTTTTGGGCATTTCATAAATTCCCCCTAAAATATTTATCGTCTATTATTTTAAAATATCTATATAATTAAAACTTTTTATAAAAATATGTACTTCGCACTTATTGGCACTTGACGAGAAATTTATGAAACGCAAACTCGTACGCGACGTATAAATACGAAGTACAAAAATCAATACCATATTTATTAAAAAAATCATAGTAGAAATTTAGGATTTTACACAATTGTTTAGTTTTGTTTCTAGGGGGTGACGGTGGAGGCTCGGGAAAGTGCTATTAACTCTGCCTTACTCCGTGGACTATCTGATGCAGTCCCTACCTCGTGAAGAAATTGCTTTTTTTCTTGAAGGTTGCCACCCTTTTGCAAGGGAGTGGCACCCTGCTATTTATAATAGAATGTATATTGGGCCGCATAGACAGCCTGCGGCCACGTGGCTGATTAACACGCGAAGACCCGCTCTTTGGCTGCCATCTGTCAATTTGTTGGGATTTTGTTGCAGCAAATCTGGGTAGTTAGGGACTTGGTCAGATTGCCACGTGTCCTGTTACGGGGAGCTGCATAGTTTTCTCAGTCTTCGATCTGTATTTTGGCCGCATAAAGCTCATGCGGCTTGGATCACAGTTACTCTTGGCTTCATGAAGTTTGGAGATTTTGGGGCCGCATAAGTCTGAGCCACATAAGGTTCATGCGGCTTAGATGACACTCTTCTTGCCGCATGAAGACGTACGAATCCTGCTTTTGGGCGACGTCTCACGTCTTATCTTTTTGTTGAAGTGTCAGAGCTGTCATTTTTTTCAGTTTTGTCAGGACTTGTCAGCTTTATCAGTCGGACTGCTCCTTTTTACTACAACAAAAGAGTGTTTTAACGACACTCAAAAAGTGTCGTGAATGACTTTTCATGGCACTTTTTGAGTGTAGTCTAGAGGGGGTGTCATAGAAAGTATTTTTTTTCAACGACACTTCGTAAGTGCCATACAATAACTTTATGACAACACTTTCTGAATGTCGTATTAACCATGTTTTCACAGCACTGTGCTGGTGCCATCTTAACGTGTTTCAATAACACCTGATAAGTTTCGTCGTAATTTTAAATAGCCATGTAATTATTTTAAGACGACACTTCTGGAATGTCGTTTAATACTTATTTTACGACATGCTACTAGTGTCATCTTAATGTTATAAATATTTTTCACAACATTTGTTATGTGCAATCTAAAC
Organism: Iris pallida; assembly: GCA_029216955.1. Lineage (NCBI taxonomy): Eukaryota > Viridiplantae > Streptophyta > Magnoliopsida > Asparagales > Iridaceae > Iris > Iris pallida. The sequence continues at coordinate 15,352,486 of JANAVB010021796.1, read as the reverse complement.
ATTCAAATCATAAATATCATTCATGTCATAACACCTTATATGTGTCATCTAATTCACTTCAACGACACATTTTAAAATGCCTATATAATAGCATCAAAATAAATGAAATATAAATCAATTTTATTTGTATATTTATTTTCATATAATTAACCAAAACCAATTCCACAAATAATAAAACTTTAGGATACCAATAATAATATATTTGAATATCTCAAATCCATACAATGTCATATTGCAATATCTCAAATCCATACAAAGTCTCAATAAAAAAATAATATTGAGAACACCAACAAAGTCTATTACATGACATATAAGATTCCTACTAGTACTACTTAGTGTCCAACCCTTTCCAGCATCAAATTCGAATCTATTCAGAACACATCGATCGATCTGCACACACAGAAAGATGCGAATTTATGAATATTTCAACTTTCAAACATATAATGACTAATAAAAAATAAAAGAAGCACAACTGAAATAACAAAATCCATGATTTGGATTTGGAGGATTTCCAAATTCAAATCCAAATAGTAAAATCCGGTTACCAAACAAGCCCTAAGGATGGTGATGCAGTACCTAAAATATTACCAGGAATAGAACATTATTACCAGGAACAATATTACCAGGAACAATATTACCTAAAGAGTTACCAAACAAGCCAATTTGCTGTAGAGGACTCATATTTCTCAGGTGAACAATATTACCAGGAATAGAACATTCAATCTTCAGAAGCTCTAATGGACCATGCCGTACCTAAAATATATGGTAGACAAGAGCAAAACAGTAACTCTTTTGTGCATAGGAGAAAACAAAATCTAAGTCATGTTCGTGTCTTGAAAAAGCAGACAGACCTATTTTGTGTACTAGCCACCTTTTGGGCCTTACTAAGCCTACCTAGAGTCATCTAACCCCCACCTTAAGTCTGCATTAGCCTAAAGCCTCATGCTAACAAATTGATTAGTCTCATTTGTTAACTTACTCGCCAAGGTGAGTGTTGTATAAATAATGATTGTCTCATTGTTTTGTCTACTTTTTCTTTTCTACTTCTTAGGTTGTTACTTGACTCTTAACTGTTTGTTATGCAGTTATTTAATACTTAGTGTAGAACATTTTTGGTTTATGGTGGTTTGAAATCATTTATCCTTCAGTTTTTAACATTTTCTATATACTGATCCAATTTTACTTCTCTATTATTAAAAAAAAAAGTTTACCACCTACGCTAGCCCTGCTTAGGCTCTTCGGCACTAGTACTCCTAGTCGCCTAGCAGCTGCTTTCACCATTTACAAGATTTGAAGTAGACAAAAAATAGCCCAAAGCCTTGCCATGTAGGGAATACCTCCCAAATTATTATTATTTTTATTATAATTTTTTTATATAATAAAATCTTCAAAAACCATTTACTTCCTGCAACGTTCTAGCTTGGAGGAAGACCTAGATTGCAAAAAATGACATGGAGGTAAACAAATGTAACTATGCAAGATATTAATGATATGGAGGTAAAGAAAGGTAAAGCGAGTAATGTGCCACAAGGATGGCAATGGCAGTGTCTTGTTGGACTTTAGAGTAAGGAGGACCATTAAAGTTTTGAGTCCCAATTGGAAGACTACTGCAAATTGGAAATGCAGTGAACCTATAGGAGGCTGAAGGACAAAGGACAGCATTTGAGAAGTGTTGGGAATCTTGACAAATCCAACAAATCACTCCGTGGGAACACTTCAAACTGATAAATTGAAGGTTGAAGATCTGTTAACTTAAACAAGTCATGCTCATTTTCATCTTAATAATCACATGACATTTGTATCCTTTTTGTCATCCCTGTTATGCATAGGATAACAATTTTCCAAAGATGCATTGCATATGCCATATTACGATGGGCAGTTGATGGATATTGAAAAGCTAAATTTGATGAGTGCAGAACCTGTCTGGCAGGGGTTTGTTACCCAAAGTAGTGGATTGGGCCTGTTGGATAACGGAGGAGTGCCCAATGAATTTGGACAGCATCAGCCTGATGACTGCTGCATAGATTTTGGTCAGCATGGTTCTGTCAGATCTATAGGTGTAGCATAAACAATGATGTTACTGATGTTGGTAGTGGAACTTGTGAGTGTTTCAATGGAGAATCATAGACTACGTATTTGTCTCTTAGTTTGAATGGTGATGACATGGAGGGACCACGTGTTTGTCATGTGAAGTTTCGGGTTGGGCCGACTACGGGTTTGCACCCGCGAGAATCATAGACTGTCTCGAGCCCAGGTTTCTAAGAGTGGACCTTGGCATATGTATCATTATATAGTATTCGCACAAATAAAGAATTCATGAGTTTTGTGTCGTATTTACAGTGGTCAGTTCTAATATTCCCAACTTTTTGAGTGTGTGAACAGCACAGGAGCAATATCCATACCCAACCAAATTTGAATGAGATCATTAGAAATGTACGGATCATAAATAGGCCAAACCAAAGAAACCCAAGTATGGTATAATCAGATCATGTTCATATTTGGTCCCAGTCAAGGTCCAAACATTTTAGAAACCTGGGCTCGAGACAGGAAAGGTGTCTTCAGTACCAAAAATGCTTAGTAGTATTTCATTTAAATACTGTCCAGGTCTCTTCAGTACCAAAAACTGTCCAAACATTTTAGAAACCTGGGCTCGAGACAGGAAAGGTGTCTTCAGTACCAAAAAATGCTTAGTAGTATTTCATTTGAATACTGTCCAGGTCTCTTCAGTACCAAATACTGTCCATTAAAAAACTGTCCAAACATTTTAGAAACCTGGGCTCGAGACAGGAAAGGTGTCTTCAGCCTAGGTCCAAACATGCTTAGTAGTATTTCAGTCACTTTAAAAACTGTCCAGATATCACTTCTGTAATGAAGTTTTTGGTACTGAAATACTACTAAGCATTTTAGGTGCTTCATTTAAAGAGTTGCCAGTCTATGTCACAGAAGCACAACTAAAATAGACAGCAAAGGTGCCTGAAGCTAAAGCTTATTCTTGAACATATTGATCCAGGGATGAAATTTATATCCAGTTACCAAGAGAATGAAAATTAAAAAAGCGAAAAAAGATTTCTAGATGTTACACATTCTGAAAGTTTCATAAACTGTTGATGTTCACAGTAAAAAAAATGCATGGACAAAGCAAAAAAAGACTAAATTTGTGGTTCTTGTAAGGGAGATCCATGAAACGTATCTAAAATGCAAACAATATCATATTGAATGCACCTTCCTTGAATGAGCAATAAGGTAGGTTTTCCTCCACTCTAACTAGATCTCTTTGTGGCAAGCCAGTCTCGTGTCTTAAACAGTAATAAGGTAGGTCTGTGTAGTTGAGTAATTGGTTCAGTTACCAGAATAGTATAAGTAGGCAGTTATTAAGTATGAATCAAACAGTTTCCAAATCAAACCAAACTGTAGAAAATTTTGTCGTACCTTAAACAGTTTTCAAATTCTGACCTTCACCATTACCACACAAGCAAGTTTTACCAGTCAAGAACTTGACAACCTTTTGGTACTCCCCTAAAACAATAAACAAGAAAGATTGAACCATTAGCACAAATGTACATATACTCGATATGAAATAATGTACTAATCAACATCCTTCTTTACAAATACAATGGAACTAAGTTAAACATACATCTTAATAATTTAATTACCTGAATATCTTCTAAACTAATATACTTGTGTGGCCAAGCAATTGTACTTCCTATAGCATCATCAAGGGTAAAAAATTCTCTTGAGGCTCGAAACAAAATAACATCTGGAACTAAAACTTGCTTAACCCAAACTTTGTAGCAATCTGGCCCAAGTATGACATGATGTACCATTGACGTAGAATCCGTGGAAGCAATTTCCGCCTTTGCCACCACCTGTTCTGTGGCATTCCAGTTTAACAGGTCGCACTTAGCGCCCATAAGGTTTGTAGTAGCACTAGCATTCACACTCTCTTGATGGGACTACAAAAAAACAAGGAGCTAAAAGTAAGTTTACTATTTCAGCATTAAATATCAATAACATACCATTAAAAATACCTGTCGACTTGAGGTAGTTGGCAACTCTCCTCTACTGTTGCTAGGCTCTCCTGGAAACTGTAAAACAATTTTATGACTTGAGTTTTGTGAAACTTAAGATTGATAGGTTTTTGAAAAAAACATGAGTTGAAGATAAAATTATCACAACTTACCATGTCTGGCCTAAGCTCTCTTAGAATTTTTTGCGTAAGATCCTGAGTTTTGCGAACCTCATTTAACTCATTAATGACAGATTGCATCCATGTTTTGTTTTGTAAGTGGGCCTCTATTTTAGATAGGGTAACTCCAAATCCAAGGCCTCTAATAAAACCTGAGCGTTCTGGACCAAAATACTTACTTACCGCATCCTCATTTATGGAGGTCGAACTATCTGAAAGCTCTTTCAACTTTTTTATATCCGACTAAAAAAGAGATGGTATTAGCATATTGTGAGAATCATAAAAACACAAGATAATAACAAATTTGAAATAAATTAGTTTTAGTTACATACAATTGCCTTATCTGCAACATCGTCGATCGACTCTCCCCTCTTATCGCCCTTCCTTTTCTTATGTCCTTCGATCCACAGGTCTACCCTCGATATAGATTTGCCCTCATTTTCAATTTTCTATCAAAAATCGAATGACAAAATGATTGAAACATATCAAGTTTATTGCAAGCAAGAGAATTTTAAAGATACATGAACTAAAAATAAGTACAACTTATACCCAATCATGCTCATATCTTGCATAACCTTTACGGCTCAAAGTATAAGGCATTGTTTGTTTTGCCCTTGCAGCCTGCTTCATTTGACTTAATTCCTATACAAAATAAGTTAAGACAAAGCTTATAACTCTAATACAAATATACAATGCATATGATTTAAAAACAATTAGATATCATATTTACCTTAAATTGATCAGAGGTTCGAACCTTTACAAATTCATCCCACTCACGGTCCGTAGGTTCGGCCGGTTTGAGGAGGGTAATATGTCGAGATACATCCACACCAGCATCTATAACTTTCCTTAAATTTCGAGATATATAGGATTTCCAATTTCGCCATGACTTTCCCATCAAACGCAGGATAAACTTCTTGTAACAATCCTCAATAACATATTTTTGCTACATTTACAAGTAAAATCAAGGATAAGTAATTTTATTAAATGCTTTACAAGAAGGGACAATAATAATATACGTAAACAAAGTACATACCATAATCAAAGTCCATAATTTCTCTTTGATTCCCTTCTCTACGTTGTGCCACACTTCCAGTTAGTACATTCCACACTCCAAAGAAAAAATTAATAAAAGGTCAGTTGTCATTCATTGCCATTAGGTCAATTATTAGACACTTCAAAGCGCAAACATAAGAAGCAGTTTCAAAGAGGGAATCCTCCTAAACTATGCAAAAAAAAAATCAAGAAACTGTATCATACCAAGAATGTGGCTACCCATTGCGCAGACAGAAGGAAACCCAGTTCCAAAGTTGAGTATCAATGTTCTTATATTTAGTGAGGCACATCAGAAGTTGAAAATGTTTCTTCTACGATAGAGTGTACGTGAGAAAATTACAAAAGATTGAACTAAAGAAAAGATTGTATGTATATCATGTATACCCTAAATAGATATTTGTTGCAAACTATGAAACAAAAAGTGAAGAACAATACAGGAACCAAATAATGAAGAACACAATGCCTAGTTTGGTGTAGTGATTAATAAGAGCACACAATTATTTATTTCAGACCCTTTTTGGGCCTCTTTATTCTTCTAAACATCGAAGAGTCATATTTGCACAAGTAAAACTACATACAAAAATTAAATCCAGAGGACACAAATATCATATTCAAACAACAAACTGACAACTAAGCTATCTCTACATATCAGTTAATGTGCAAATATATTATAAGAAACTAAATGAAAATTAACTCAAATTAACTTCCATTTAGATTTATGCCACCGATGTACTTAATTCTTCCAAGTGTTTCAAGGCATTAGCAAAAAAATAAGTCTGGTGGAGTAATGCACCATGCAACACTTAGACATAATTACTGCATGAATGGCCTAGTGAAATTGGTCAAGAGTAAACTATCAACGTTCATATATTTTACTTGATCAATAATTGACAAGTGTATACACAATGCAAGAAAAGTGCAGAATGATAATGTTTTTATAGTTAATGATCACAACAATTTATCAAGAAACAACATAAAGATAGCAAGTTATTTGTAATGAAAAAAGAAATAGATGCATTCACATTCAAGGTACATGCATTCAATCAAATAGCAACCATCTGTACAACTCACAAGACGATCATGAACAAGAACTAAAACTCATATAACAAAGAAAACCCATCAATAATATACCCAAGAATTAGCAAGAAAGGACCCCACCAAGTGTTCTTGGTTGATAGAGTCACAGTTTGAAGTTTTACTTTTTAAAAGAATGTTTCAACGTAATAACATTACTGAATATGTCCTCAGGATATTCCCATATTAAATATAACATATTCCCATACTAAATATGCCAACACCAAATATGTCGTCAAGATATTCCCATACTCAATATAACATATTTCCATACTAAATATACCAACAGGTTGCCTCCAATCGGTGGATGGGGTATGGGAATAGATCGTCTTACAATGATGTTTACAGATTCACAAAATATAAAGGTTTGTATCTTCTCATTTGCTACTTTCTTTAACAATGCCTATAGTGTCACGAAATATGATCAATTTTACACCAAACTGCTTGCAGGAAGTGCTCATCTTTCCAGCAATGAAGCCTCAGGATGAGCCATCTCATTGAAGTTATTAAGTTGAAATTTCACTCGAAGAAGGTAATATTCAGAAGGCTTACATGTAATAAGTAGATATGCATTATGGATCATTGACAATAGATGATCTACAGTGTCTGTTATGCCCTAGATATCATATTACTCACAAGATTGAAATCCAAAACCTTAAAGACTTGTAACTAGTATCAAGGTCACATAAATAGCTACTTTTAAAAGTGTATAGGTTTTGACCCTTTGAGGTTCATCATACTTGTTTTTTTAACACATAAGATGACAATAATGTGGATGAACTAATTTCTTAAGACGTTGTACTGCTATGAGCCCTCTTTGCTTACTATGGATTAGGATTCAAGGAACTGATTGAAATCCAAAACCTTAAAGACTTGTAACTAGTATCAAGGTCACATAAATAGCTACTTTTAAAAGCGTATAGGTTTTGACCCTTTGAAGTTCATCATACTTGTTTTTTTAACACATAAGATTACAGTAATGTGGATGAACTAATTTCTTAAGACGTTGTACTACTATAAGCCCTCTTTGCTTACTATGATTAGGATTAAAGGAACTGGAACAAGCCAGGGCATTTGGTTTGCATGAATTAATAAGTTGCATTTTCGTGTAGAATCCTTTTCTTGCTTCTGTACATAAAGATGAAGATTTTGAAAACAGTCACATGACTATTAAATATAACATATTCCCAAATAAACTTATGTTTCAGAAATTAAACTCCAAATAAAAAACTTAATCTTCCCAAAGTTTTGAAGCACAAACAAATTCCTAAATTTTGAACCCTAGATTTTAATTTCTTCATGTAAACTCTAAATAAGAAAGGAAACCCTATATAATAAATCAAGAAAGAAAAATTCATAAAAAGAAAGGGGGAAGATGAAGGAGTGAGAGATGACCTAAACACGGTGGTGACGGCGGTGACGGCGGTGACGGCGATGACAGTGGTGACGGCGGTGACGGCGATGACAGTGGTAACGGCGGTGAAGACAGCCCTCTTGCCACCAACTCTGAGAGAGAACGGAGGAGAGAGAGAGAGAGAGAGAGAAAGTAAAAAGAGAGAATGGATGGAAAAGAAAAAATTGGGAAAGGTTTTTATGAGCTTTGAGCTCCAAACTCTGAAAGAGAATCGGGCGCCAAGCAAAAAAATTGGGGGATTATAGGGAGGCCGCGGGCGGCAAACGAAAAAAAGGGGGGGAAATAAATTTGCCACAACACTTCTCAAGTGTTGTATTTACTTTATAATATTATATGACATTTTAAAAGTGTTGTATATAGTATATATTATTATACGACATTTATAAATGTCCTTAAAAGTGTTGTTAAATTTATGTTTACGACACTTTAAAGGAGGTGTCGTAGATTATGATAAATACTCATTTATGACGACACGTTTTCGTAGAGTGCCATCATGACGAAAGAATAATGACACTTATTTAGAAAGTGTCGTAGATAAAGTGTCGTTATTAACCTATTTTGTTGTAGTATTTGGCCGCATATCTTCATTCTGTAGCTGTTTGTCGACGGGCCGCATATGTCATTGAACCAGTCATGCGGCTTTCCTTCATGCGGACTTGTTTGACCCAAATTACCTATGCGGCAATTTATAATCTGCATGAATCCCATATTTTTTATGCTTCTACAGTTTCTAGTTGTGAAGGACAGAATTCATAATGGTTAAAGTGTCCATATAGCACATTAGGACAAACTCCATGTTAGCGGATCCACTCACAAAAGTATTATCACCCAGGGTCTTTCATGAGCATACTGCTCATATGGGTGTTATCTTAATTAAGAATGTGGCAATACAGTGGGAGTTTGTGTTTTATGTATTTGAGTGCTATTTGATTTTGGACACATTTATGTATTAAAGTATTTTGGATATTTATCTGATCAGATATATGGAAATTCAGTTCACTCTGTTTTCACTATGTTAAAGTATTGATCTCACTAAAGTTAAGGAGGACCAGTTGAAAATAGACATGTATTGATCACATTGCGTGTAATTTCCATGCTACACATCCATGATTGATCTATGTCATTTAGCTATATTGGTATATGTGACCATTGATGGTTTAGTTACGCCATATGTGACGAAGGCCGCTTTGATCCTATGTTGATATGGTTAATGGACGAGATTGTCCGGATATACCCTAAGGATTAAGATAGCAATTATGAGCTCACTAAGGTTAACACAATTATAAGGTTACATATGTGGCCCAGTGGGAGATTGTTGGATTATTCAATAATATGGGGCCACACATGTAAAATTAATTGTGTTGGGCTATCTAAATAATTAAGCCAAATTAAAGTGGTCTATTTGGAAAATTGGCTTAAGGGTATGATTGTCATGGAATTAATGTGTAGATACCGGAGATAAATCTAATTTGATGAGGGGCCAAATTAGAAATATCAAAACATGTAAATATATGTATTCATTAGGGTTATGGTCCCCAACTTATACGGCCACCAAAAGAGAGGTTTTCTCTTTTTTCTCTTCTGCATCCCCATCAACAGAAAGAAAGGGACAAAGGATTCGGATTCCTCTTTGTCATTAAGGGTCGTAGCAAGTTGGAAGATCGAACCCCACAAAAGGACGGTCGCTTCAAGATCCATCAAGCCTAGCAATGGATTCAGGTACGCTTTCGCAATTTAATTTATGTTCTTCATCTCATGAATCGACATGGTACAATAAATTCTAACAACTACCACAATAGCTTTTGCAGCAGATCTTCTTTCATTTATTTCTCATGAATGATAGGAGGGTTTCTCCACACAACTACTAAGGAAAAGTATTACTCCTTAACTGGCTAAAAGCAGACCACAGCCACATGATAACTCTGCATGTAAGTCCTCTCAATAATATAGATCTGATTCTCATATATTTTTGAAGGACAATATTAAGGGGACACCAATATCTAATCATATTTTGTTGACCACAAGATGTAACATCCTATTTGTTGTTGATCATGTGTGAGACTACCGCATTAATGTTACCAACACAGAGAATATCGCACATGTGGTCAAATTTTGGTATTCCCTTAGCATTGTCCATTTCCTAAATATCCTAGATAATTCATATGTGCAACTCAATATCAGATAACAAAGATAATTGGCAATGTACCTTAGCTTGACTTGGTAAGTCAAACCCTTCAAAGTTCAGACAAGTCACAGTAATTTCCTCTCTCGAGCGAGGAGCTATAATATGAACAAATGTCGTTCCATATTTATTGAATATCCACCATATAGCTTAAATAAAATGCCATAGTTGAAATAAATCCATCTGTGGACATTTGCTGGTGGTGTGAATAAAGGATGCACGCGAATTGCTCATCTCCAAGGGAGATCAACAAATGGACCGTTTTGGGAAGTGAAATGTGGATATATATACTATATACTACTATATAACGAGAAAAGCAGGCTTCGCCATGGAAGTTTTTGTGTTAGTCCCGGGGCTTGATCAAAGATGGAAAAACAGATACAATCGAGATCTGAGATGTCCCACAAAACTTTGCAGAGAGCAAACTCAAGATCTACGATGGTATAAAAAATCAAATAGCCAAATTACAATCTGAAGGAGGGAAAAAGAGAAGAGAAGATCTGTCGTTCTTCCTTGCAAACGTGTTGCAATTGGGACAGAACGAGTTACAATAAAACTAGAGAGAGATGAGAAGAAGAACAATGCTGGGGTGTCAAAACACCGTTGCTCAAAGCAAGATTCGCCCCATACGATCTGCTTCCAGGAACCAGCAAGTTGAATAACTTGTGGAACGCTCGATGTCACCTCTGTTCTGACTCCTCGGATGGACTTGCAATGTCGGCAGCAGCTCTCTCTCTCTCTTTCTCCTTTTCTGACTTGTATTTTCGTCCTTCCCACAAAGGAGGCTAGAAGAGAGTATATATAGAGAGAGGGTGGAAACCCTAGCCGCCTCTTCAGTTATGGAAAGATTGAATCAAATCACAAAAAGATAGCAACAAATTAATTCTAATCCCACAAAGATAGGAACTGAATTAATTCAAATCCCACAAAGATAGTAACGAAATTAATTCAAATCCCACAAAGATAGGATCTGAATTAATCGTATTGATTTACCCTTTCCATAACCGATTTGAAATCTGCACAGTCAGCGTCGCCCTCCATGCGGCAGCAGCAGCAGCAGCCTGGCCGCATGGACCGCTTGGGCCGCATGGACCGCATGTGCCGCATGAGCTGCATGGACCGCATGAGCCGCATGGACCGCATGAACCGCATGAGCCGCATGAGCCGCATGGACCGTATGAGATGCATGGCTGCATGAGCCGCATGGCCGCATGAGCCGCATGAACCGCATGGCCGCATGAGCCGCATGGACCGCATGAGCCGCATGAGCCGCATGGCCGCATGAACCGTATGGCCGCATGAGGCCGCATATGAGCCGCATGCCGCATAAGACCGCATGGCCGCATATGAGCCGCATAAAGACCGCATGACTACTGACGTGCTAAGTGCAAAGTGCGCCAACAAAATGCCACATTACGCCTCATGAGCCCATGAGCCCGAGCCCGAGTCCGAGCCCGAGTCCGAGTCCGAGTCCGAGTCCGAGTCGCTAAGCCCCTTTGGGGCTTAGCTCCAAGTGGAATTAATCCAAGAGAATGACAAAAGCATTAATGCTTAATCCTTGGAGCCTTATTCTTACCTCCTAGTAAAATCACCCACATGGTTCCCTCCTTAGGGTCACCACCCCATGTGCATCTCTCAACAACACACCTAAGTATATGTTGAGATAACTCATGGTGCTTTTCCAATGTGGGACTAAAATTTTACAAGGCATGTTGAGAGCAAGCTCTCTCCATGTAAATAATGCACCAACAATCCCCCACATATCACAACATATATATGTGTCCAGGGTTGAGCGTTCCCCACAGTAACTGTCTATTTTGTATTAGGATAGATGTCGCTGACGACTTGAATCTTCCCGTATGGGTTAAATAACAATGTGATACAAGAATGGACTACGCCTTGAATTCTGTACCACAATTGTAATTCTTTCCACTCACAAAGTGTAGTTACGTGTGCTTCTGGCTGCACATTAAAGGCCTTGTGCCAGCCTGGTTTCAGTGTATAATTTTGGGCGTCTACAAGTTTACCCTCAAGAGACGGCCTGATATCTCTTTTCATACACTATAGGTGAGTTCTTTATTAAAGAGATATGGCATGAAGCCTTGCGCTTCCTTGCGGTGCTACGCCGCTATGACATGGCCTGAAGCCGAGGCATTACCCTACCTGGAAACCTTATCGTAGTGTCATACTACTGTAGCATGAGGTCACACGCCTCTTTGTAGTGCCAAACTACCCAGCATGAAGCCTAAGGCTTCCTTGCGGTGTTACGCCGCAACGACATGGCTTGCAATGCCGAGGCTTTACCTCTACCTGGGTACCTCATCGTGGTGTCGTGCCACTATAACATGGGGCCATCCTCCCCTTTGTAGTGCTGTCTACAACTTTTTAATTACGTCATACAGCATTAGGCTACCTGCCTATTTGCGGTGCTACGCCGCTATGACTTGGCTTGCAAAGCCGAGGCATTATCCCTACCTGGGAACCTCATGGTGGAGTCATCCCACTGTAGCATGGAGTTTCACTCCTTGTAGTGCTGCTCTACCGTGCTTCCTGTAAAGTACACCAGATATTCACTCTGTCTGAGAACTCATTAAGGCGTTTAAGCCAACCTTCCACAGGATCTGTTTTTCCGCAGAAAAATACATAGTAGACAACAGTGGTTATGGGTCTGTATCCCTTCCATGTTCCATAGAACAAGTACCCACCGTTACCTGATAGTTTCCCAGTCAGTGATCCTCCTTTGAACCAAAAGTTAGATGTCTAGTAGATTTCTCTTTGAACTAATAGCATAAAACTTTTATGGTAGGATTACAAAGATATACTATCAGAATGCCTTCAAGCCTATTTTACAAGCTGTGTCATCGACCAACTAGCGCTTGAGGCCCTTTGTGAACGGATCTGCCAGGTTCTCCTGACTCCGAACATCAACCACTGCAATTATACCTCTTTTGATAAGATCGTGTACTGCCCTGTGCTTCAACCGCATAGTCCTCTTCTTCCCGTTGAAGAGGTCATTTGATGCCACCGCCGCAGTCGTCTGGTTGTCACAGTATATTGGTATCGTCGGTATCTGAGCCCCAACCACTGGAAGATCATACATGAGCTCCCGAAGCCATTCTGCTTCATCTGCTGCAGTTTCAAGTGCATAGAATTCAGATTCCATGGAGGAACGAGAGAGTATAGTCTGCTTCTTCGACTTCTACGATATAGCAGCTCCACCCAAGGAAAAGACATATCCACCTGTGGATCTCTCGCTTTCCACCTCTGAACACCAGCTAGCATCACTGAAGCCTTCCACTACTGTCGGATACCCGTTGTAGTACAGTGCATATGTCTGAGTCTTCTTGAGATATCTCATTACTCACTTCACAGCTTTCCAGTGCTCAACCCCTGGGTTGCTTGTGAACCGACTCAGCATTCCCACGGCGAAAGCTATGTCAGGCCTTGTGGCAGTAGTTGCGTACATCAAACTTCCGATAACGCTAGAATACTCCAGCTGCCTGACGCTTTCCCTCGAGTTTGGCTTCAGCTTCTGATCACACCTGTATGGCGTATCGATCCCTGGAAGATCCTTATACCCATAGCGTGTGAGCATCTTCTCAATATAGTGAGATTGTGACAGCGCTACTCCAGTGTCTGTCCGGATGATCTTTATGCCCAAGATGACATCTGCAACCCCCAAGTCCTTCATACTGAACTTGGTTGAGAGGAACTTCTTTGTCTCTGTGACACAGCCTATATCCGTACCTAGGATTAGCATGTCGTCCACGTACAGACAAACGATGACTCCTCTTCCATCAGCGAACTTTATGTAAACACATTTGTCCGTCTCGCTGACTCTGTAGCCGTTTGACCTAATAACTTTGTCAAACTTCTCATGCCACATCTTGGGAGCTTGCTTCAAACCATATAATGATTTCACCAACTTGCAGACTTTGTCTTCAAGACCTTTGACGATAAATCCATCTGGCTGTTGCATGTAAATCTCTTCGGTCAGCTCCCCATTCAGGAACGCTGTCTTTACATCCATCTGATGTATCACCAACTTATGTATAGCTGCTAGAGCGATTAACATCCTGATGGTGGTCATCCGAGCTACTGGAGCGTACGTGTCGAAGTAGTCTATCCCCTGTTTCTGAGAAAATCCCTTGACGACCAGCCTGGCCTTGAACTTGTCAATAGTTCCATCTGCCTTCATCTTCTTCTTGAAGATCCATTTACATCCAATAGGCTTTTCTCCTTCAGGTAGATCTACCAACACCCATGTGTTATTGGAGGTGATAGAGTCAAACTCGTCATTCACTGCCTCCTTCCAGAAGATAGCATCTCTGGTCTTCATCGCCTCATCATAGGTTAGCGGATCTGCTTCCACATGATAGGTGACAAAGTCATCTCCGAAATCTTTCGGTCTCCTCGCTCGCTTAGCTGACGGCTCGGCGAGTTCTGGTGCAAGAGTTGTTTCATCAACAACAGCTTCTTCTTGGACTACTGGCTCGTATGAGATTTCAGTCTCATTAGTACCTACATCATTTTCTGAAATGTCCGAAAGAACAATATTTTTGTCTTTTGCGAACTTGTCTTCAAAGTATTCAGCATCACGAGATTCGATAATATGATTTGATTCAATATCAAGAAATCTCCGAGCATCACTCTTCTCGGCATACCCCAAGAAGATAGCCTTCGTAGTCCTTGTCCCCAGCTTCTGAATCTTCAGATCTGGAAGCTTCACATACGCCAGACACCCCCACACTCGAATGACATTCAAGTTGGGTCTGACTTTGAACCAGAGTTCATGAGGAGTTACGTCCGAAGTTGCATATGGCACTCTATTCAGAATGAAAGTGGCCGTTAATGCAGCTTCTCCCCAGTAGCATTTTGGAAGACCTGCAGTGAGCAGCATGGAATTCATCATTTCTGTTAATGTCCGGTTCTTCCTCTCTGCTACTCCGTTGGATTGAGGAGAATATGGAGCAGTAGTCTCGCATATGATTCCATGTTCTTTGCAGAACGATGCGAATTCATGAGACCTGTACTCCCCACCTCGATCACTTCTCAGCCTCTTGAGTTGTTATCCAGTCTGCCGTTCAGCCTCGGCCCTGAACTCTCTGAACTTCTCGAAAGCTTCGTCTTTGGACTTGAGCAAGTAGATGAACGCGTATTTTGAGAAGTCGTCGATGAAGGTTATGAAATACTTCATCCCGGCCTTCATGGAGAAATGTTTGAAGTCACAGATATCGGAGTGCACCAACTCCAGAAGATCTGTGCTTCGATTGACCCGATGAAAGGGTTTTCTTGTGATCTTCGTCTGAGCACACACTTCACACTTCTCCACCTTACCCCCATATTTGGAGATAAATCCTAGACTAGACATTTTGTTGATTCTTTTACTATGAACATGTCCTAGTCTATTATGCCACAACTCAAGAGAATAATCAGAAAATACAACTGCATTAATGTCATCAAACTGGTTGACAAGCTGAATTTTAAACATTTCTTCGGTTTGATAAGCCTTCCCGAAGTATGTTCCTTTCTTGGACATAACCATCTGACCAGCGTTGATGTCCATCCTCAAGCCTGCGTTGCAGAGCAGGCTCCCAGAGATTAGGTTCTTGGCAATCGCAGGAACATGCTTCACTCCTTGAAGCATCAGAGTGTTCCCAGAAGTGAGTTTCAGCTCCACAGTCCCAATCCTCAGTACTTCAGCTTGGGCCTGGTTCGCCATGACAACTTTCTCAGATATCGGCTGGTACGTGACGAACCATTCCTTGTCAGAACAGACATGGTAAGTCGCACCAGTGTCTATCCACCAGTCAGAGACAACCCCCACAGTTGTGACCTGTCCGATCATAGAAACAATGTTAGAAACCAATGAAACCTTATTAGGCTCACCTTTCTCTGATTGTTTAGGCTTAGATCTGCATTCACTCTTGTAGTGGCCTTTCTTGCCACAATTGTAACAAGTCACGTGGGACTTAGTCTTCTGTTGCTTGAATGAAGGATCCTTCACTTTTAGATTAGTGAAGTCCTTCTTCTTGGGATGAGAAGTCGCCTGCTTCCCCTTGGGATCCTTCGTCTGCACCAGATTGGCTTTAGCCAACTGTTTGGACAGAGTGTCCATCTTCTGTTGAGAACGCATCTCGTCCTCAACATGGATCTCTTGAAGTAGATCTCCCAAGCTAATGTCTAGCTTCTTTCTGTGCATCCTTGCATAGAAGGTACTCCATCCAGCAGGAAGTTTTGAGACGATCCCTCCGACGACAAACTTGTCGGGAAGGGGCATCTCTTCGTCTTCCAGTTTCTGACGCAGCTTCAAAAATTCTTTCACCTGTAGTAACATGGACTTTTCGTCCTCAAAGAGCAATTTGTGATATTTTTCAACCACAAACATTTTGCTCCTATTCTTGTCTTCTTCATACAGATTTTTCACAGACTCCCATATGTCTCTGGCAAGTTCCTTCTTCGAGTAGGATTCTGCCAGGGAATCCTCCATAGCATTCAGGATGAGAAGCCTGCAGATGCTATTTTCCCTTCTCCATTTGGCCTGGAGTTTGGTAGCCGTGTTGATAGCGGCAGTAGATCCAGTGTCTGGAACAGAGAGTTCTTCCTCCAACAGAACATGATCCACGTCTTTCAGTTCAAGAGTTAGGTAAACCTTTCTCTTCCAGACTTGATAATGCTCTCCATCGAACTTTTCCAACTTACAGAAGTCCGATTGGAGGAGCGAAGCATTAATGTTTTCCATCTATACGGATCTTGCTTTGAGATTGTTAGTCCCGGAGCTTGATCAAAGATGGAAAAAATAGATGCAATCGAGATCTGAGATGTCCCACAAAACTTTACAGAGAGCAAACTCAAGATCTACGATGGTATAAAAAATCAAATAGCCAAATTACAATCTGAAGGAGGAAAAAAGAGAAGAGAAGATCTCTCGTTCTTCCTTGCAAACGTGTTGCAATTGGGACAGAACGAGTTACAATAAAACTAGAGAGAGATGAGAAGAAGAACAATGCTGGGGTGTCAAAACACCGTTGCTCAAAGCAAGATTCGCCCCACACGATCTGCTTCCAGGAACCAGCAAGTTGAATAACTTGTGGAACGCTCGATGTCACCTCTGTTCTGACTCCTCGGATGGACTTGCAATGGCGGCAGCAGCTCTCTCTCTCTTTCTCCTTTTCTGACTTGTATTTTCGTCCTTCCCACAAAGGAGGCCAGAAGAGAGTATATATAGAGAGAGGGTGGAAACCCTAGCCGCCTTTTCAGTTATGGAAAGATTGAATCAAATCACAAAAAGATAGCAACGAATTAATTCTAATCCCACAAAGATAGGAACTGAATTAATTCAAATCCCACAAAGATAGTAACGAAATTAATTCAAATCCCACAAAGATAGGATCTGAATTAATCGCATTGATTCACCCTTTCCATAACCGATTTGAAATCTGCACAGTCAGCATAGCCCTCCATGCGACAGCAGCAGCAGCAGCCTGGCTGCATGGACCGCTTGGGCCGTATGGACCGCATGTGCCGCATGTGCCGCATGGACCGCATGAGCCGCATGGACCGCATGAGCCGCATGAGCCGCATGGCCGCATGAGCCGCATGAACCGCATGGCCGCATGAGCCGCATGGACCGCATGAGCCGCATGAACCGCATGAGCCGCATCCCGCATAAGACCGCATGGCCGCATATGAGCCGCATAAAGACCGCATGACTGCTGACGTGGCCGCATGAGCCGCATGGACCGCATGAGCCGCATGGCCGCATAAGGCCGCATATGAGCCGCATAAAGACCGCATGACTGCTGACGTGGCCGCATGAGCCGCATGAACCGCATGGCCGCATGAGCCGCATGAGCCGCATAAGACCGCATGACTGCTGACGTGCAAAGTTCGCCAACAAAATGCCACATTACGCCCCATGAGCCCGAGCCCGAGTCCGAGCCCGAGCCCGAGCCCGAGCCCGAGTCCGAGTCCGAGTCCAAGTCGCTAAGCCCCTTTGGGGCTTAGCTCCAAGTGGAATTAATCCAAGAGAATGACAAAAGCATTAATGCTTAATCCTTGGAGCCTTATTCTTACCTCCTAGTAAAATCACCTACATGGTTCCCTCCTTAGGGTCACCACCCCATGTGCATCTCTCAACAACACACCCAAGTATATATGTTGAGATAACTCATGGTGCTTTTCCAATGTGGGACTAAAATTTTACAAGGCATGTTGAGAGCAAGCTCTCTCCATGTAAATAAAGCACCAACATTTTGTTCCAAACTCATCTATGTTTACTTATTAAAATTGTTCATTAAATTAATATGGGTAGTTATGTAATTACCCATAGAAGAAGAAACAAATAAGAAAATTGTTATTTGTTTTTTCCAAGTATTTTAAAATACATGTAAGGAATATGCCTATATAATAGTTAGTTAAATGAGCTAATACTAGAGATTTTAGTATTCTCCCTTTCATTCTTTAGCTTAATATAATACAATTTCGGGTAAATATCATTTTTGGTCACCGAATGTTTCAAATGTTTAAGTTTTAGTCACTCTCCTTATATATTTTTGGTCATGGAGTGACTAGAACTTAAAATTTTGAAACATTCGGTGACCAAAAGTGATATTTACCCCTTCATTGATATATATTAACATTGCAGATGCATAACACCTATTTTTAAAAGTATTATTGTGTATTTCACATGGTTTGATATATATAAGTTTCTTTGACAGAGTGGTCCAAGATTAAGTTTAAACCCTGGTAATCTTTAGTCTTTCACAATATGTCACGATTGTTGTTCCTGCAACTTGATATAAAAGGTGAGTAAATGTTTTATTAGGATTCATATTTGATGTTTCCTTGTGGAGTAACCTGTAATTTTTGTTCTCTGTCAATCCCAAGTTTGGAAAACTAGGTTACTCTCTATTACTCTATCGGTTTCAGACCCTTCTTGTGAGTATCAGTTTTGGTAGTTTCAGATGGTTTCGATATTTTCAGCAGTTTACATATTGGATTTTCGGCACATATTTAAAACATGGTCAATGCATAACTGATATTTTTCTTCTTCTTCTTCTAAATACTGATCATTTATCTTAATTCTGGAGTAACAGTGAATGTACAAAGTTGGAACTTTTTCATGAACTACGTACATACAAAAGTAGTTTCCTACGTACCGTGATTCTCAAGCATTTTTCAACCGTCGAGGGGCCGACCCTGAGCTGATGGGGGTCCGAGGTGAAACTTCCAAAATGAGCCCTATACATGATGTAAAAAAAAAAAAAAAATATAACAAAAGTTTGTAGCCACCAAAAATTGAATCAAGGACCTGTAGAATACAAATCTAACATTATAACCACTACCCACAATATTTTTTTTATATTAAGAATAGCACATGATACATACTAATTCTATTGTAGATAGATCCATGTTTGTGCCTCCTTTCATCTGGGGTCCTAAAACGTTGCTCGGCCTGCCCTGGGCCAGGGCCACCCCTGAACCGTCCGAAACAAGATTGGGTCCTAAATTCTCCTACCTAGTCTGGCTTACATTGTTTGCATCGAGAGGGAGTATTTACATATAGCATGCATTGGGTTCGTGGGAATGGAGGTAGACTGCTGCTCGATGATTATACGAACTTGGTCCTGCACTGTCATGCCAAGAGGGGGGGGGGGTGTTGGAAAATGTGAATGTATATTTGTTATAATAATAATATTATTATTTTTTCTATCAACGAATTTATGAAAAGGTGTACGAATCTTTTCATTGGAAAAGGTGTACGAATCTATTTATTGGAAAGGTGTCCCCTTTCCATCGTGTCTCTTTATTTCTATAAATACAAATATGTTTGGAGCATTAAGAATTCATTTTTCAATTCATCCATATTGCATTAGTTAGTCTAAGAGAGAAAGACAACCAACGTTGCTTCGACGAGTTCCTACGGTGTGAAGTGCTGCTACCGAAGGAAAGAACCGTCGTATCCTAGGAGACTAATCGCCATTAAACCGTAAGCACCAGTGCGGGACGAATATTGTCTTAAGATTGTTATTAGAAATATTTCCAGAACACAAAAGAACACTTCTTGAACTTTATTTTTTTTTCTTTTCACTTACTGGTCTATACTACTATTGTAACAGACGAAAATGGCAGCAGTTGAGAACACTGTCATGATCACTTCTGCTCCTGTTTATATTGGACAAGGAGAAAAGCCGAAAAAGTTCGATGGAACTGACTTCAAGCGCTGGCAGCAAAAGATGTTGTTCTATCTTACAACTTTGAATCTGGCAAAGATTCTAAATGAAACAGTCCCTGTTCTGCAAGAAGGTGAAACTGATAATACTGTTATTACAAATGTTGAAAAGTGAAAACATGCAGACTTCTTATGCAGGAACCACATTTTAAGTGGACTGGACAACCATCTATGGAATGTTTACAGTCCACTGAAGACTGCAAAAGAAGTCTGGGATGCTCTGGACAAGAAATACAAAGCAGAAGATGCAGGATCGAAGAAATTTGTAGTAGGCAAATTTCTGGACTACCGCATGGTTGACTCCAGATCAGTGGCAAGTCAAGTTGAAGACTTGCAATGTATTTTCCATGAACTGGTTGCCGAAGGTATGGCCTTATGTGAACCGTTTCAGGTAGCTTCTGTGATTGAAAAACTTCCGCCTCTCTGGAACGATTATAAGAACTATCTGAAACATAAACGTAAGGACATGCCATTGGCAGACCTAATTGTCAGGCTTAAAATAGAAGAGAATAACAGGAGCACTGAAAAAATCTCTTCTATAGAAGCCAGGACAAATGTCTTGGAAACAGGACAAAAAGGGAAAAAGCGCAAATACATTGGAGGCTCCGGTCAAGGAACCTACTCCGGTCAAGGGAACTATAAAAAGTTCAAAGGTAAATGTCACATATACAATAAAATGGGACATAAAGCTGCAGATTGTCGTAGTCGCAACTACAACAATTACAACAAGAACAAGGGACTCCTCACCAGGCTCATATGACTGAAGATGAGCGTCTGGCTAAGGGTGTTGACGACTTGGTTCTGACGGCAGTTGTTTCTGAAGTGAACATGGTAGGGAGCAACCCAAGAGAGTGGTGGGTCGACACTGGCGCTACCCGCCACATATGTGCTGAAAAGGCTATGTTCCATACCTACCAAAGCGTCGACCAAGGCGAGCAACTCTTCATGGGAAATTCTTCATCATCAAAGGTTGAAGGACAAGGGACGATCATTCTGAAAATGACGTCGGGAAAGGAACTGAAGCTTAACAATGTTCTGCATGTACCTGATATTCGGAAGAATCTGATTTCTGGATCTATGTTAAGTAAGCATGGGTTTAAATTAATATTTGAATCTGACAAATTTGTACTCACTAAGAGTGGAGTTTATGTGGGGAGGGGTTACCTCAAGGAGGGCCTCTTCAAAATGAATGTAATGACTATTATGCCTAATAAGATGATTAATTCTTCTTATATCGTTGAGTCCTCTCATATGTGGCATGGAAGATTAGGTCATGTTAATTATGATTCAATCAAGAAACTCATGAACATGGACTTAATTCCTAGATCTGCAATAGATTCAAATCATAAGTGTGAAATATGTGCAGAAGCAAAATTAACCCGTACATCCTTTCAAAATCCGGTTGAAAGAGATACCAAAACGTTGGATTTAATCCATACAGATGTATGTGATCTAAAAGGCATACAAACGAGAAATGGAAAAAAGTACTTCATCACATTCATCGATGACAGTACTCGTTATTGCTATGTCTATCTTATGAAATCAAAAGATGAAGCAATAGATATGTTCAAACACTATAAAACTGAAGTAGAAAATCAACTTAATCGAAAGATTAAAGTTATCAAAAGCGATAGAGGTGGTGAATATGAAGCACCTTTTGCAGAATTCTGTGCAGAACATGGAATTATACACCAAACTACTGCACCATATTCACCACAATCTAATGGTATCGCTGAACGAAAGAATCGAACAATTAAAGAAATGATGAATTCTTTATTATTAAGTTCAGGACTACCAGATAATTTGTGGGGAGAAGCTGTACTTACAGCTAACTATCTTTTAAATAAGGTGCCCCACAAGAAAAAGGATAAGACGCCATATGAATTATGGAAAGGAAAAAAACCTTCCTATAAATACCTCAAAGTGTGGGGATGTCTTGCAAAAGTGGCAATTCCTTTGCCTAAAAAGGTTAAGATAGGTCCCAAGACCTTTGACGGCATATTTATAGGATATGCTGAAAACAGTTCTGCTTATCGGTTTCTCGTACATAAGTCGGACATTCCGGAGATACATAATAATACAATTATTGAATCTAGGAATGCATCTTTCTTTGAGAATATCTTTCCATGTAAGAAGATACATGAAAGAGAAACATTAAAAAGAAATTATGATGATATTATACATACTGGTCAAAGTGATTCAGATAATGAATTTGCCGATGAGGAAGATGTGCCTAGACGCAGTAAGAGGTCTAGAATATCAAAGACCTTTGGACCTGAATTTCTAACATTCATGTTAGAAAATGAGCCTCAAACTTTCAAAGAAGCAATATCTACACCAGAGGCACCACTTTGAAAAGAAGCTATAAATAGTGAAATAGAGTCCATTATGCAAAACCATACATGAAAATTAGCTGATCTTCCTCCAGGATGTAAGCCATTAGGCTGTAAATGGATATTTAAGAGGAAGATGAAAGCTGATGGAACTATTGATAAATATAAAGCAAGACTGGTTGTCAAAGGATATAATCAAAAACAAGAAATTGATTATTTTGATACATATTCACCAGTAACAAGGATAACATCAATTCGGATGTTAATTGCAATAGCAGCATTGCACAATCTTGAAATACATCAAATGGATGTGAAGACTGCCTTTCTAAATGGTGATCTAGAAGAAAAAATCTACATGAATCAACCAGAAGGATTCATAGTACCAGGTAAAGAAAGGAAGGTGTGCAAACTAGTTAAGTCTCTATATGGACTTAAACAAGCACCGAAACAGTGGCACCAAAAGTTTGACAATGTAATGATGTCAAATGGATTCAAGATCAATGAGTGTGACAAATGTGTGTATTCTAAAAATACACAAACTGGATATGTCATTATATGCCTATATGTAGATGATATGCTAATAATAGGCAGTAATAATAACATAATCCAGGACACAAAGAAGATCTTAATAAAAAACTTTGACATGAAAGATCTGGGAATTGCAGATGTTATGTTGGGAATTAAGATTTCTAAAACACCAGATGGGCTGGTATTATCCCAATCTCGTTACATTGAGAAGATTATAGAAAAACATAATCAAAATGATAATAACATTGCAAAAACTCCAGTAGATTTAAATCTACATTTAAAGAAGAATACTGGAGAAAGTATCTCACAAGTAGAATATTCTCGTATAATTGGGAGCCTTATGTATGTCACGAACTGTACGCGACCGAACATATCTCAATCAGTTAACAAACTGAGCAGATACACGAGTAATCCAGAAAAAGATCACTGGAAGGCTATTATTAGAGTACTCAGATACTTAAGATACACTAAAGACTATGGATTGCACTATACTAAATATCCAGCTGTACTCGAAGGATACAGTGATGCAAATTGGATATCTGATACTAAAGACTCGAAATCCACAAGTGGATATGTCTTTACACTTGGAGGTGCAGCAATATCGTTGAAGTCCTCAAAACAAACGTGCATAGCCAGATCAACTATGGAATCTGAATTCATAGCTTTGGATAAAGCAAGTGAAGAAGCAGAGTGGCTTCGAAAATTTTTGGAGGACATTCCAATATGACCAAAGCCCGTACCAGCAATCTGTATACATTGTGATAGTCAATCTGCTATCGGTAGGGCACACAGTCATATTTATAACGGTAAATCAAGACACATTCGAAGACGTCATAATACCGTTAGACACCTTCTCTCTAATGGCATAATCACGATTGATTATGTAAAATCAAAGGAAAACCTTGCAGATCCACTAACTAAAGGTTTGACAAGAGAGCAAGTATACAAGTCATCGAGGGGAATGGGCTTGAAGCCTATGATAAAAGAAGTTCCATAAAGGAAAACCCAACCTAGTTGACTGGAGATCCCAAGATCTAGGTTCAAAGGGACAACTTAATTATGTGAAATTCTTAAATGACACTGACGAGTATTTAAATACTCATCCCATTCTCTAGGATGACAAATAGTAGTGTCGCCTGCAAAGAAAAATTAGGGTAAGCATTGCTTTTAATGATTCCTATGACTTGAAATTCAAGTGGAGTATAGCAGGATACTCTTATTAGGAAGTCACCTATATGAGTGTGGAAGTGGGGCCGCTTCTATGAGAATTATAAGGCTGAATTCTCTAAGAACACTTATGAAACCAGGCATATGTTCAGGGCCAAAATGAACACAACAATAGAAGCAATATTGGTCGGAAAGAAGTTGTGTGATATTTATTGACTCAAGTTTACAACAAAAAGCTGCACAGTTCAAGACATCATGTTCACTGGATAGCTAGTAAACTCGATAAATATTTACAAGGGAAGGTTCAATGCCAAAAGCTACCTATCCTGGTACAATAACTTTTCAAATGATCTCTCTCTCTCTCTTATGTCTACATCTTGTCTGTAAAGAGTCTGTATTGTGTCTGCATTGTACACAGTCAAATATTCATTCATGTGGGGATTGTTGAAAAATGTGAATGTATATTTGTTATAATAATAATATTATTATTTTTTCTATCAACGAATCTATGAAAAGGTGTACGAATCTTTTCATTGGAAAAGGTGTACGAATCTATTTATTGAAAATGTGTCCCCTTTCCATCGTGTCTCTTTATTTCTATAAATACAAATATGTTTGGAGCATTAAGAATTTATTTTTCAATTCATCCATATTGCATTAGTTAGTCTAAGAGAGAGAGACAACCAACGTTGCTTCGACGAGTTCCTACGGTGTGAAGTGCTGCTACCGAAGGAAAGAACCGTTGTATCCTGGAAGACTAATCGCCATTAAACCGCAAGCACCAGTGCGGGGCGAATATTGTCTTAAGGACATTGAACCAAGTTCAAGTCTCGGTATCATATATTTATTTTATTTATATTTTAATTTCAGAATCTAAATACAGAGTTGAAAATATTTCTAATAACAGGTGGTTCCGTTCTTGCATGCGAGCATGCAAACCTTTCATCCAAAACTTCCGTTAGACAAGTACGTACCAAGGAGTGACATTCACATGCTTCTACCGCTGCTTTCTTGACCCCACTTCTCGGCCTGTAAGGTAATAAGACTGCAAATTAATAGCAGAGAGATTATAGGGATTTATTTGAATTTGGTCATTAGTGACCAGATTTCACCATTACATGTTAAGGCAAATCCTAAATGTACGTATTTTAATATTATTAATTAAGTCACAACTTATTCTCTTATACCCATGAAGCCTGCAAGTGGTTGTATGGTATTTCTCCTTCTACTGGGCAAGGTTCACATTCCATAACAAGTACTTATTTTGATGAGTAATACTATTCGTACCTTCAAATTGTCCCTCCAATACATTTTTTATTACGTGGGAGCAGACGTGGCATGTTAAATAATATTATGTGTCATCTAACATCGTCGATGACATGGTAAATTTTAACCCAAAAAATTAATTATCCAATTTTAGTCATGTTAATTTAATATTAATATTAATTAATGTTAATGTTAATGTTAATGTTCATATTATTATTAATATTAACGTTAATATTAATTTTAATGTTAATGTTAATTTGAATTTTAAAATTTGTCATATCAATATGCCACGTCAACTGCCACGTAAGTAAGGACGATTTGGAGGTATAATTGGAGGGACAAATAGCATTATTCTTATTTTGATACCTACTTCATGGAGAAAATTCTTTGGAAGAGCCTTGCTCGGACGAATGATGCAAAGTGGCACTTAGATTGCACACTTTGTATGTACATATCAGCCACAGAGATGGCACGCTCTTGCATGTCGGGTGCAGAGGTAGCGTATGAGCTGCGAAAGGTGCACAGAGAAGTGTGATTCTGCACGGGATATGGCAGTGCAGTTCTGCGGGACGTAGTGTCACGGTACGTATTGGCGGTTCTGCAGGCCTTTGACGATGTAGTTTCATGGGCCTTTAATGCTGCGGTTCCGCGAAGCTACATAGATAGCGTCACAGAACTGCAGTTTGTCTTAACGCTACGGTTTTGCTGCAGCTGTGCCTATTCACTTTTGTAATTGCCTTATTTATATGGAGTTGCTGTTGGTAAAAAATCTAATTAATAGAAAATTACTCACTGGATCTTCATTCTACTTCTTCAATGGGCAGCTGTACAACTCTCAGGGAATTGTTCCTGTACATAAGTAGCTGTTGCAGCACTCAGAAATAACAAAATTCTAAGAAGAGTGAGTAGATAGTTTCATCTCTAGAAGTCGAAGCTTTTATATCAGCGGTAGGCACTAGCTAGTCTGAGAGTCCAGAAGCACTTCCTTGCTAATCCCTGAAGGAAAGTGACAAAGAGCATTCCAATTTTTTTTTCGAACTTGATAGTTCCTGAAAACAAATCGACTGAGACGGTCGAATCTTGCTTTGAGCAACGATAATTACCCTAGCAGGTTGTTCCATCTTTCTAAAGCTCTACTCTTTGTTCAACAACATTGTTGCTTTCAAGCAATTTCGATTGCTAGCAGCTATGCTGCAATTTACTAGCAATTTTAATTGCTTTACATTTTTCTAGCAAGCTTGAATTGCATTCATGATCAGTACTCAGTCTTCGTTTGTATGGAACTTTTTCCAATTTTAATAATGCACTAAAAATTAGATTTCTTGTGTTTTAGAAGATTGCAAGAATAATGTTAGCTTTCACAAATTTGAAAAGTTTGATGGGCAGTACAACAACTGAAACAGAAAGACAAGTCTTAATCTTCAACTCGTTAACGTGGAAGATGTTATGTCCCAACTAAAACATGTGATTCTAGAGATGCAAAACGTGCAATATATCATTAATAACAAAAGAGTAATGCTATTCCCTAGCTCCAAACCAGTGCATATCTTCTTATATGATAGCTGACATGACATGTTAACTTGGGTGAAGTCATCTTCAATTATGTGACATCTGAAATGACATCTGAGATGACAAATTTTAACCAATAAACTTAATCACCCTTTTATTAATGTTAATGTTAACATTAATCTCGTGACAATTTTTAACCCAAAAAATTATCACCCAACTTTTTTAATATTAATGTTAATATTAATGCTAATGCTAATATTAGTATTAGTATTAGTATTAGTATTAATATTAATTTTAATGTTTATTTTAAAATTTGCTAAGGAGAAGTAATTTGGAGGAACACTTTGGAGAGATTAAAATCTTAGCGGTGGATCTTAAAGTGGCTTGTATAGGAAAAAAATAAAAACAAAACAATCTTGCTGTATGGCTAGCTTAGTACTAGCTCACTACTAGCAAATGCTGATGTGGCGGAGAGAGGTAACCAAGTTTACAGGTTTAGCTGGTCAACAGCTTTTTGAAAATATTCATTAAACATTTCTTATGTTAATTGGCTCCCAAAATTTTTGGATGATGACATCTCTCATTATGTGACATATGACATGAAAAGTGACATGGCAGCTGACATGTCATGTTTTAACCCAAAAAATTAATTACCTAAAAATTTTATTGTTAATGTTAATGTTAATGCTAATGCTAATTTTAATTCAATGTTAATATTAATTTTAATGTTAATGTTAAAATTAATATTAATGCTAATTAATGTTAATATTAATATTAATATTAATATTCATGTTAATTTGAAGTTAATATTAATTTTAGTATTAATTTTAATGTTAATGTTAATGCTAAATTTAATTTAATGTTAATATTAATTTTAATGTTAATGTTAAAGTTAATATTAATGTTAATTCTAATATTAATATTAATTTTAATATTAATGTTAATATTAACCAGCTAAACCTGTAAATTTTGTTACCTCTCTCCACCATATCAGCATTTGCTAGTAGTGAGCTAGTACTAAGCTAGCCATAGAGCAATTTCGAAAACAAAAATAACAAAAGTTTCACAACTCAAATTTCACCCCAAAATAAACCCTTCACCATGGTAGAGCTAGGTGTAGCGTGTGTCGCTAGTGTTGAAGTAGAATCGACAAATGCAGAAGCTTCTACTTTGACGAATCCCAATAAGCATTGGTATGCTCTTTGAAGCTTCTGAAGATGCCTAGTATATATCATTATCAAGTGAATAAATAAATCATATAGTGCTAAAAAAATCAATCTGTTTTGAACAAAAATAATCAACACAATAAGCTTAATGAGCAAGCAATTCAGTAAAACTCAAATGAAAAACTTGAAGCTGTCCATAATCCACTTGTGTAGGTTGATGATGAATTACTTAACGTGCTGTTATGATGCATTAAATAATTTGAAAGTATTATTAATCATTAATAACTTTTAATTAAATTCAATATTATGATGGATAATTAACTAATTATCCCGCTTATATATTTACGCGCCAAGCTAAACGTTCTCCACTTTGAGCTACTTGAGCCTTGACATCATTGTGTTTCATGCGTACTTCTTTACGACCAAATCGTTATGCGCAGAATGAGGGAGGTGAAGAGAATGATTTTGATTTACAGCAAAATGATAATCAACTTGATATCTTTCCATTTTCCTTGTGCTTAATATCCATCATTGCGGAGCAACCACATTTTTCTGGTTCTTCTAATTTTTCGTAGATGAACCCTTTTATATCTTTTGCTTCGGTTGTCCTCTTTTTGACAAGCATATTTTTTTTCAAAATAATTTTTATTTTTATTTTTCTGTGGAACTCTTCACCCATTCTTGGTATCCACTCTAGATTCTTCATGATTATTCATCAGTTCTCAAGAAATGCTCCATGTTGCTGGCCGCAGAGTATATATGCCTGGACCTACGTACCACATAAAATTGTGTCATATTTCTAATGCTATTTTTGGCTGGTTTGTTGGTTGTTAAATGTACATAAATAGATTGGTCTGTGGTCAATGCATGTTTATATTTTCACTGGTACACCTTGTACAGTACATGGCACAAGAACATAAACCGATCGAAACCAAAATCAGCTTGGACACTGGAAGTCTGGAAATTAAATGCCACAAGTTCTAAACATGCAGTCACAATACATATTGATGTTACAAGTCTGTCAAATTAAATAAATAAATAGATAAATTTACAGTATATTTACATAAAATTATATAAATCTCTATTTTAATTCTTTTCACTATAACATCACCGCATGTATATATGAGTTTAAACATTGAATAATTAACATCACTCTATGTATAGCAGCTAGCTAGCAGCATAAACATGTCCATGTACAAAAAGTATAAGCTACATGTACGTAGGTTGGCCAGCATAGACATATGATCTATGTACAAAAAGTATGAAAAAATAATAATAATCGTGAAAAATCACTGTCGACACTGTTGTAGGCAGGGACACCCCTGAATCGCTGAACGAAGGGCATGATTGATTAATTCGGGATAATTAATCATGGATATGGTGATATAGCTTGGTATGTGACTCCATCTGCTGTTACGTGGGGATCCCTCATGATATCCTGCGATAAGTGACACTCGTATCATTTCATGAGCTTGCTAATGTTATGCGTACGTACAGACAATTAACATACAATTATGCTTAAAAAATGCTATTTGGCTTCCAAAATATTTGGAAGATGCCATCTTCCATTATGTGGCATATGACATGGTTGTTGACATGGCAAAATTTAACATTAAAAATAATATTAATATTAAATTAACATGATAATTAACATTAAGATTAACCTTAACATTAAAATTAACCTTAACATTAAAATTAATATTAATATTAAAATTAAAATTAATCTTAACATTGAAATCAATATTAACATTAATATTAATATTAATATTAATATTAATATTAATATTAATGTTAATGTTAATATTGATTTTAATGTTAAGATTAATTTTAATATTAACAATAACATTAACATTAACATTAAATTTTTTTGGGTAATTAATGTTTTGAGTTAAAATTTGTCATGTCAGCTGTTATGTCAGCTGCCATGTCAGATGCCACATAATGGGAGATGTTATCATCCAAATATTTTGGGAGCCAAATAGCATATTGATTATGCTATTTGGCTCCCAAAATATTTGGGTGATCCCATCTCCCATTATGTGGCATCTGACATTACAGCTGATATAAGCTGACATGACAAATTTTAACCCAAAATATTAATTACCTAATTTTTTAATATTAATATTAATGTTAATGTTAATTAATATTCATATTAATATTAATGTTAATGTTAATATTAATTTTAATGTTAAGATTAATTTTAATATTAATATTAATGTTAATTTTAATGTTAAGGTTAATCTTAATGTTAATTATCATATTAATTTAATATTAATTTTAATGTTAAATTTTGCCATATCAGCTGTCATGTCAGCAACTATGTCATATATCACATAATGGAAGATGGCATCATCCAAATATTTTGGGAGCCAAATAACATTTTTGATTAACATATAGTAGTAATATGATTGACAACCTCAACTGTTATTGGTGGACAACCATGGCAGAATGACAGCAAAACAATGAATGATACAAAAACTAACTAATTAAAAGTATTAGATGTTCTTTATTCTCTCTCTTTAGTTGTTCATGTACTTGCGTATGCTAGCTCGATTGGTGTTCTTGTTGTTAGTGTTTCTAGTCTTAGTGATAGAGTCTTGGACATACCCGACACGCCTGGCCATGGTAGCCTTGGTCGGATTGACATAGTATTTTGTCCATCTTGCATCAACATATAGGGTCGATATTCCAGATGCCCACGATTCGGAAATCGAGTTAAAGGGTTAAGTATTTATTACTAGATTGATTCATATAATTGCATATGGAGGAAAGAATCCATAGTTTCATATGGATGAGAATTTTTGACTTTCATTCCACTTGTTAATTTTTGATTTTTTTTTTGTTTTGAAATCCCACACACGCACACAATTGGAGGACTCGAACCTTGTCGGTTCCTCTAGATGTCCGCTCTAATATCACTAGGCTAGAGAGCTCGGACGACTTTTTTTTTTGTATTTAATTATTATTCGGTTCATACCTGAAAGATTGGACAGATTGACGGTTTCATTACGTTCTTATATATTAACGGTTTCATTACGTTCTTATATATTAACGAAGCAAAGCAGGATGGCTATGGCATTACCTGAAAGATTGGACAGATGAAGCAAGAGGGAATGCATCCTTCGCCTCGCGTCGACCTGAACGACGGTTGGAACACGGGGCCAGGCGAGGCAGTTGTCGTCGTCGTCGTCGTCCTCCTCATCGGTTCGAGCACCCTCCAAACATCCTTGGCGAGGTCGGGCCGATTCTTCCTCTGGATATCGCAGCATCGCAACACCAAATGCGCCAGCTGTTCGGCCTGAGCAAACGGCCAGTCCCCAGCCGAGACGTCCAGTATCTCCCGCAACCTACCCATCTCCACCGCCTCCGTCACTCCCTTGATGAGCCCCACTGCCGGCCTCCCGGTCAGCATCCTCAAGATTATGATCCCGAACGAGTACACGTCGGAGCGGGGGGTGAGCTCGCCGGAGTTGAGCAGCTCGGGGTCCATGTAGGCGAAGGTGCCTCTGGGCTGCAGGGTCAAGCGGTTGGTGTTGGTGTTGGACTGGGCCAGCAAACAACTGATGCCGAAGTCTCCGAGCTTGCTCACTAAGTTGGAATCGAGGAGGATGTTGGACGGCTTGATATCGCCGTGCACGACGCAGTGGGGCTTGCTGGAGTGGAGGAAGATGAGGGCGGAGCAGATCTCGGTGAGGATCCGGGTGCGTGCCTGCCACGAGAGAGGAGGCGTGCCGTCCTTGCAGACGAGCCGGTCCTCCAAGCTCCCTTGGGGGAGGTACTCGTAGACGATGGCGCAGGCTTCTGAGCATTTGCCGATAAGCGCCACGAGGTGTGGGTGCCTGACTTGGCTGAGGATATCGACCTGCAATAGTATAATTAATTTCATCAGTCTTGTGAACTCAATCGAAGTCGAACACTATCACTTCATTTACCTCTCGATAGAACTCCTCCTGTTCTTGTCCACCTTCAGGTTTTAGCTTCTTGATGGCAACCTCGGTATGGCGAAGGAAACCTTTGTAGACGCTGCCGTATCCACCTTCGCCAATCTTGTGTGAATCGTCGAAGTTGTCGGTTGCCCTCTCGAGCTCGGAGTAGGTGAAGTCGGAGAAGTTCGTCGACATCCTTCCGTTGCTACTGGTTGCAGCTTGATCGACGTCATCCCTCTTCCGAAGCAGCTCTTCTGCTCGTCTTACTGCGTCGTCTCGCTCTCCCTGCAACTTCGTGTTCTCCTCTCTGAGTGACATAAGGATTGCTCTCGATCCTGATAATTTCTCTGCTAAATCCTTGACAACTTGTTCGGAACTAGCGATTTTCAGTTCCAGCTCCTGCTTTTTCTTGTTTGCATTTTTGACTTCTTCAAATATTTGCTTTCCCTTAGTTTCTTTAGCCTGCAGTGCCAAAATGCGCAAGCATCATCAACCTCCTCATCAATATCGATCGGATATACACGGATACATACGACAACACATGATAAGGACATGGCGATATGGACACGACATCTATATTGGTGTGTCCTAGTTTATTTTGTAACCTGTGTTTTGGACTACCTGTGCTTCCTAGAGACTGCTGTGTCGAATAATTAATTACAAGGTTAATTGCTACAGCCTACAGGGACTGTCTCACAATTAAGGGTGAACAAAATAAACTTTTATTTTCATAAGACAACGCAAAAGGAGCACGAAGAGTACTCCAAAATTCATGTCGTGTTTGTGTCGTGTCCGACTCACGTAAATACATTAAATAATGTAGGAATTCAGAGACTGGATTTTCAACAAATTGGTGCCAAATCCGTACGTGTCCCAAAACATATTGCATCAAATTCGTGTCTGTACAACATAGGGACGACGCATACTTTTAGTTCAGCATCAATTTTAGCCTTCTGGCGCCTGACAGACTCTAGGAGGTTATAAGCTTCGCGTTCCGAGTCCTCTGCCTCCTTTAGCGCTTGCTGTAGCTTCTGGTATATGTCATCATCTATCCCAATTTCTTCCTGCGATAGAACATCAATGCATGCATGTATTCATTTCTCTCCGTACGTATGAAATCTTCAGCAACTTTCATGATAGCTCATGCATGCATGCATGTCGAGCGAGGAACGGATTGATAATCATAACGCACCAGCTCGAGTCTCGGAGTTGATGTAGCCTCCTGATCATTATAAGTACTCGAACTGCTCTGATGTAGAGACGAAGATGTTGGTCCCGCTGGTTCTGATTGTGTGGATTTTCTGGTGCTTATGATGGCTGCGGGTGTACGTGCTGTCCTGGATTCGTCTAGGCTAGCATCCCTGGAGGAATATTTTGTGCTAAGTATCAAAATATTATATACAAGTTATTATCTAGGTTGCATATGTCAGGAAATTATCCCGGCTTTAACGCATTCAAAAAAATAAAATAAAATATCCCAGGCTTTAACGACGAATACAACAAAACACAAATAAATAGGACAAATGGCAATAAGATCACAAACACACAATATAAGATGGTTTGACCTAAATTTGTTCTCTTCAACTCTGAGTTGCTTCCGTGATAAAAGTCTTTTGACCCTTTCAATGTTCTGCTGAGTTCCATGCAATAAATCTATATATATTATGATTTCTGATGAAGGTATTTTGTTGATTAGCGATGGCATCGAAGAGCGCAGAGTATGATTCGAGCAGTTTGTGATGCGGAATGCTTGAAATGAGGATAATTTTGATTTGGTTATGTTGGATGTTGGATGAGCGATGGCATCGAAGAGCGCAGAGTATGATTCGAGCAGTTTGTGATGCGGAATGCTTGAAATGAGGATAATTTTGATTTGGTTATGTTGGATGTTGGATGAGAACATGGTACCAGAAGAGGTGCTGCAGTTAGATACAAGTATCAAAGGAAGTGTGCCCAAAGTGATATAGTTGGACTTCTAGTGATTGCATGAATGGCGTGAAAAATAGATGTTATGTTTGTGATCGTTGGAACCGCCATGGTATAGATTGTCCGGAATAAACGCTGGCTCAATATGTTGAGCAGTGATGTTTGTGCACAAAGTGGCTAGATCCCTGACTGGTGTATCAGGTTATAACCCTAGTGGTGTATGTTGGATATTGGTCCTATCAGTATCAATGAATCTATTAGTTTGGACGAGTAGTATGAGGTCTCAATTTATTGTTATGCATGGTTGGGACAATTTTGAATGTTTTTAGGTTGGATTGGTTTGGATGATCGAGAATGATTGTTGGCAGATTAAGATTGTATTGGATAAGGATTCAGGATTGTGAAATGGATGGCTTGGATGAGAATCAATATGGATAGTGTATTGAACTGTGGTTTGAATCGATCGAATTGAATTTCGAGTTGAGTGCGAAGACTCGGCAGTACGACGATTGAAAATTTTATTTGTCGAATATGAGAATGACTATAAGGGTTGAGAAATTCTATATTGCTCGATGAATAGGGCCGGCACTGAGCTGTTGGGGGCCCGAGGCGAAACTTTCAAAATGGGCCCCCAACACATAATGTAAAAACAGTATTAAATTTTTTTGTTGAAGTCAAGATTTGAACTAAGGACCTCTTAAATATAGGTTTAACATTATAACCACTATACCATAAAGATTTTTGTTAAAAAAGGGACATGATACATACTACTTCTATTATAGACAGTTTCATATTGGTGCCCCCTTTCGTCAGGGGGTCCTGGGCCATCGTCCGGCCTGCCCTGGGCCAGGGCCGCCCCTGTCGATGAACTGAAATAGCTTATAGTGATTTGACCTTGAGTATGGATAAATTGATCTTCTATTAAATTTGGAAGAAAACATTGGTTAAACGAAATTGAGTTTTATGAATAAATGATTTTCTAGTTGTGCATATATTTGAAAATATTGAAGTGTATTAAAGATCGATAGATATTAACTCGGGATATTCTGGTTGGATGAATGATGATAGTTTGCATATTAATTAAATCATTGATGTATGCTGTCTTGATGGATTCTAGCTTGTGAACTATTGATTGATTCAATGATAATATTGAAGTTTCTTGTGACTTGAAGGGATGATCATGAGTATGAAATGAATGGATATTAGTTAGACTCGGGTTGATGAATGTTTGGAATTCTTTATGATAGATGTAATCGATTCAGAGTAACAAACTTGAATGATTATGAGGATATTGAGTTAACATATAATTTGACTAAAATGGATTGTAAGATTGAAAGTGACTGCACGAATCGCCTTGACATATGGATTGATATTAAGTTGACCTTGATTATACAAGTGAATTTGATACGTAAAGATTGGGTGCGAGTTGGTTAAAAATTGAAAATAAGTTATGATTGGTGAAACGGTGATTGAGATTTGTGACTTGCAATTTGGTGATTGAGAATTACGACTTGAGGTGGAATTTATTGTACAGATTTGAGGACTTAGACTATAAAAATTGCTTGGATTGATGTCGTCGATCATGAATTAGTCGAGAATGATTATTGGATAATATTCTTCTCTAGATGGCACAATTATATTAGTAGAGCAACACTTGTAACTGAAAGCCAATTCACAATAGTTTCATGAGGAATGTGTTATTCTTGAATTGAAGTGAATGACAAGAATATATATTCCAAAGACGAGCTTATAAAAATCATGACCATGGGAGATAAAGTAACCTGGAGCAGATCAGGTTCCCCTTGCAAACAAACCATATGGTGCATGATGTATCAGCAACATGTTGCTGCACATTGATTGCTATTCTAGACTTTGGCCCTCTCATTCTCCTGCACAGAAGACGACCTTGAGTTTATATATAGAAGGCCTGATAAATTAATAAGAAAATCTTATTGCGAGATGGAAAAGATATGATATGGTGATTAATGTTCCTAGATTTCTAGAAAAGATAATGATTTGATGACATGCAGAAGTGTTCGAACTATGATTATTTAAAATTTGATTTGAGGCTAAAAGGAATTTACAGGTTATCTTACATCACTGGTTAAAGCAAGTAATTACCTAAACCTATAAGGAGTTTGATATATATCAAACCAGTAAATATGTTTTTATCAAAATTTTCGTACTTTGAATACTGCCTGTCAGCTGCAGCACCCATCACAAGCTTGGTGATCCCATGTTGAGCTATCAACTCTACAATCCCCTTTGCGATATCATCTGTCTCGATCACTAGCTTCTCAGCTCGTACCTGAAAACATGATCGGTAAGTTTCAGTAAGGACTAATTAATTGTGAATCATGTGTCATCTTAGTTAATAATGGTTGTATATATTTGTTAGTTGATTAAGAACAATCATTCGCATACAACTTCTTGAAACATGACAATATATATAACATGCAAATTCACCTTTGAGAGCGAGCAAAAGGTCATGTAAGCTTCTAAACTTCTATCAGTTTTAAGCCTCTCCTGCTCTCTGTATGCTCTAACCTGTTCTTCTGAAAGATGGTCCACGGAGAATTTGCCTCCCACTGGAATTAAGGTTTTGAAAAGTTAAATATAAGTTATACAATACCTGCAAAAAGTAGGTAAAGAACATGCCAATTTTAAAATCAATGGTAAGAATTGAGGGTTATATAATTATATTATAACAACATATACAAACCACATAAATGAGAAGGCAACATCATAGATTGTTATAGCAGTATCATATGTGAGTTCCATTCATATAATAATGAAATGATCTGCAGTACCTTGTGTTTGCAAATCATTGAAACATCATAGATTGTCATAATTTTGTTCCTGAGGCAAGCAGCCTTGTGTTTGCAAATCATTGAAACAAGGGAAATTTTGACTCCAGCCCTAAGATTTGGAAAAATGAACCAGGTTTTGATCTGATTTTCTCTCTATCTAAATCCATGGAATTGGTTAAATGGGTATTTTTAGAGACTAAAAAGAAAAATATATATAGGAAAATGATGAAATTATCCCTCTTCCCTCCAATTCCTTAAACATAATGCGCTCTCTTGGGCCACATGCATCCGTCTTAACCACTAGGCTAGAGGTCATTTGTTGGAACTTTTGGTTTTTTGAGTTCCACTTTATAGATATTTCAAATACACCATAGACAAAAGGGAAGAGACTTTTGTTTAGTCCCACATCGCTTAAAACCCACACTTGAGAGTGGGTATATATATGTTTACACCTTCTACATGGTTGTGATGAGTGGGAAGCTAGAGGGGTGCTCGCGCGCCCGGGGGCATTGGGCTAGAATGCACCCGGGTTGGAGGGAAGCTCCAGAAAACCTTAATGCGCATGTGCGGGCACGTCGCACGCGCAGGGGGGGGGTGCAAATCCGGGCCGTTTAGCCTCGCGCGTAGGCGGGACACGACCCTACTTTTGATTCTTCTCCTGAGATTTGGTTCACGATCTAACAGCATTGAAAGAACAAACCGCTGAGATCTAACGTGTGAATCCTGAGGTTGCAGATAGGTACTGCTATCTGTAACTCGTCGCCGTTCGAAACTTACAGTATCGATAAGGGGTGAGGACAGTGATTCCACGAAGCTTCTACCCCAACATCATTTGCTATATATATATTCTCTCTCTCTCTCTCTATATATATATATATATAAAAACTATTTTAGTATATTATAATTAAAATTTATTAAAGACATGTTTTAGAATTTTGGATATATGTTTAGATAATACCATGTACTAATTTAAATATTATTTGAATATATAAATAATATACCTTTTGCTTCTGGCAAGACTATAAGTCTGTTAGACAATAGCTTTGCTCCAGGCAAAGATAGCTATATGACAAAGCTAGGCCTCTACATGAGGAATCTCTACCTTTGCTAAAGTTTAGTTTTGTTTCTTGCGACTCTAGGGGAAGTTAATAACTCGGACACTAGCAAAGTTATCGCTTCGACAATAGTAGTGATACGACGAAGTTAGGACCTCTACTTGTTAATTTTTTTATATGACAAAGATAGTTATATGACAAAGCTAGAACCGTTCGTTTATGAAA
Source organism: Iris pallida (assembly GCA_029216955.1). Taxonomy (NCBI): domain Eukaryota; kingdom Viridiplantae; phylum Streptophyta; class Magnoliopsida; order Asparagales; family Iridaceae; genus Iris; species Iris pallida. Next base: position 15,314,429 of record JANAVB010021796.1, on the reverse strand, counting down.
ACCTTTACTTGTTAATTTTTTTGAGGCACCGGTTTTAGTCGGCTCAAAAACCTCCCAAAACCGGTGTAATGTATTTTTGGGTGGCTTTATAAACACCCCAAATCGATGGATTTTGAACGGCTCTATTTTTTTTATTCCATTTATATCCTCACAAATATATATAATTATAACTGCTCATACCTTTCCCTATTTAATTTAATCGTGTAAAAAATTTTCAGAACCGCTCGTTAGTGAATTACCAAGCATGGATTGGACTGGTTTAAAAGCCGCTACATAAAAACCATTCAAAACCGGACCCCTCGTAACCGCTCATAACCGGTACTCTAAAAACACCTCATGACCGCTACCTCTACAATTGCCAAGCAGACCCTTAGGCTCCGTAAGGCTGTGCCTTCGCATCAGGGGGGTTAGGCTCAGCGGGACAAGCTAAGTTTTGTGGGGTTAGGCTCCGCGTAGCTAAGCTTCACGAGGCTAGATTCTACATGACTAAGTTCTGCGGGGGTTAGCCGATTTTGATAGCGTCGTAGACACTTGTTTTAAGAGCTACTAGGGGCGAATGATCGAAGAGGATCTAAAAGAGTTGAAAGTTATTTCTGACTAATGGTCTAGCAAGACCTAAAAGATTTGAAAGCCAGTCTTCACTGGTAGATCAAAATATCATAAATGAAAGACATTTCTGGATGAGAGGTCAAAAGGTCTTTTCTTTTAGAGAAAAAAAAAATCTCTTCATCCATTAAGAAGAATAAAACACGAAGTATTGGATATCATAAAAAAATGAGGTCATACTTTTTTGTTTGATCGAGGATGATCGATCGTGCATCGTGTGCTTTAGCTTGGTAGAGCTTCGTGTTGATAACATGTTGTATCTAGTTTACTAGACTAAGAGGAGAGGGATGGAGAGATTAATTCTCACATGTCTGATCATTCAAAGATTCTCCATAGACATTTATTAGTAGATGGTTACAAGATGTAATTACATATAATCTCATAGAGATAAGGATATCATTATATGTTGATTGACTGCACAATACAACTAACTACAATAATTTGTTAATTGTTATGAACTTGTTTAAATATGTTTTTGAAAAATAAAGAAAATGAGATTTAGATAAGCTCTTTAATACTTACCAGATATGGACTCATCAATAAAATATTTAAATCAATCCATTCCGATTATTATGGCTATCAGCAAACATGGTTGAGGTTGTCTAAGGTTTATTATCACGTGGGGTCACTTGTACAATTTAGAAGAACCACATGATGGTTTTGCTAAATTTTAAAATTCCACATGGGTTCGTCCTCCGTTCTTGACTATGTTTATTGTTTGAACTTGTTGGTTTTGTTGTTTCATGAAGCAATTAATTATATTTGTAACGTACATCTACATTGTTTTTGCGTAAAAAAAATTATTAAAAAACTTAAATATCATATTTAGTTTTTATTTTTTAGAGAGGGAGTGAAGGAAATTAGTGATGGGTCGCTCCTTTTCTGAGTTGTATAATTCCTTTATTTTAAGGGAGAAAAGTACACATTTATTGAAATTTTTTATTTGTTTGTAAAGAGTTTAATGAGTTGTATATTTCCATTGATATCGATATTTCTAAGCATAAAAAATATCCTATTGGAAAATATTTTTTAATAAGTTAGTTTGTATGTTATTTTTACTACGTAAAATTGTAATAAGATTTGTAAAACGCGTTGCACACACATCTTGTGTGTGCCATGACACTAGTTTATTATAAGTAAATCATTCTAGGTACTTAAATATTTAGGTTTAAAAATTGTTTAAAAAAAAAAATTATTATAAGTAAATCCTTCTAGGTAGTTAAATAATTATTTTTTTGTTACGATATCCAGCGTAATGTACGAGGCTTTTGTGTACGTTGCGTTGCATGCCATTTTGGTCTACTGTCCCAAATTTTTTACATACACACCTCCCCTCAGTTCAATTTCGAGAACGTCCCACCTAGCCAAGGAGATTATACCTTTCTCGTTTACCAAAAGAGCTAGCTGAGTTCGGTGTTAGTTAAATATTTTTAAAAAATAATTAATAGATTATCTACAAATAGCTTAGACGGTTCAATTTTGAACGGTTTCGAGGACAACTTATATTAAGTAGAGGGAGGAATATCCTCGCAGTCCATATTTAGTTTCTTTTGTTACTAATTTGTACCCATGTTTTTGAAATTGTAACAAACAAATCTTCTACTATATAATGAGGTTTCAAAACGGCTCAAAAGTGAGCCGTCTAAGCCGTAATTATATCATCGTCCATTTTATTTATAAAAAAAATTATGTAAAAATTGTTGGAAAAAAAAAATTTTAATTTGTTATACATATTCAACATGGAGAATCAAACTCAACCAAACAGAAAAAAAAAATACCTCCCACCTTAACAACATGAGTTACAAGAGATATTTGACTTATAATTGGATACTATTTTTATTATACGTGCAAAGCACGTGCATTTACTAGTATAAATAAGGGAAGGGAAGGGAAGCTCACAGATAAGGATAGTTCTGGGAGGCTGATGAACATGAACAACAACAATCTTCTTCTCCCTCGGAGTATGATTGATAGCCCATATCAGGGTCTCCTTCCCCTCCTTGTACTCCTTCCCCAACGCAACGTAGATCTTCTCCACCTCTTCTAATTCCGTTGTCTCGCAAAGGCTCGGAGCCAAAGAAGCACTCGACATCCTACTGAAACCTCTCATTGCAGCGGCGGCCCTCGTCGCCTCCAGCTGCTGCGGATGTTGTCGCATGTGTATCGCCACCGAAGAACTCACCAGAGCCATCGAGTTCTGTTCTAACTAGTTGTGATCAAGAATAGAGTTTATCAAGAAACCCAAATATATATGAGAAATGAACGATACTACTAACTACTCTTCCTTAATTATGACTGCAGGTCCCTCTCTCTCTCTCTCTCTCTCTCTCTCTAAAGGAGGGAAGTGTCTCTTTGTTCGAAGAAGATCTCTTGCTTTTGGGGGTGTATGTATATGTGGCAGCAGCAGCTATTGGTTCTTCGTCTTTGGAGGGAAATTTCTAGTCCATGTCAACCCTAATTAATTAAAGATACAGTATATACTGGTAGGAATATTCTGTGGGGATCCTGACCTTAGTTAGCCACTACCAGTTAACCTCACCTGTCCCTGTCCCCATCTGTTTCACTATTCCCTCTATTTTGTATCTCCGGTAGTCTTCACTCGCGGTGGCATCGCCTGCATCCATCCACTTTTCTTGACTTTATCTATTTGTTTTCTTTGGTGTGTGTGATGAGCGTAGGTCGCTCTCTCCGTACATTATTATCTAGAGTGATGCTATTCTATCTTTAAAACATGACTAATGCTATCCGCCACATGACATTTTCTTATTGACCCAAGCAAATAAGGGAGAAGTTAGGATCAGAAAGACATGAGCCAATGGAAGAGGGCCACGTGGCCGAGGAACATGGAGAATGTACATTTTGGAGGTACATAAAATATTTTCCTTAAATATCCCACTAACTTATCCTTTCATACTTACATGTCAGTTAACAAGACAAATTTCTAACCCAAAAAAATAATCTTTTAATTTTTTAATTTCAATTTTAATTTTAGTTTTAATTTTAACGTTAATGTTAGTTTTAATAATTATATCAAATTTTAATTTTAATTTTAAATTAAAATTTGTCTTGTCAGCTGCTGTCACATAAGAAGTAATAGTTTGGAGAGATATTTTGGAGGAACAAATAATATTTTTCATTAATTCTATATGTCATATGTGATATCGAAACCTTTTCATGCTAACATGGTGTCTTGGTCCGCAAGTTAAACATCTAAATTGAATTTTCTATATTTTGTTTAAATAAGTTCATAAACTTATGTAGTTTTACTTGGTGAAGTTTACAAACCAAGAAGACACTTTTTTTAACATTTTCTAAATATGGTTGAATAAATTTACATCAAGTGACATAGTGTATAGATTAATAAGGAAATGACAATGCACATAAAAGGTCGGCCTAAGATGTTGGATTACTTTAGCCGGAACTAATTTTGATTGTTCCTTGCTTCTGTCTCTTGTGAGTTAATTCTTTGGAAAATGCTAAGTTTACTATCAAATTTTTACAACCTTCTTACAACTACTCTCTCCCACCCCTTACACATGGGTCCCACCGGGTCCCACCACCACTCTCACCCCCCCTGCTACATGGGCTCCACCCGACCCCACCATTTTTTCCCCTCCTCCAATCGAAGCCCGACACGTGTCCGGTTGTAGGAAAGTTGTAAAGTTTGGTTGTAGGCATAGCAAAGCCCTAATTCTTTATGTCCTGGGGGTCTCACTTGTGACCTCGACCTAGGTCGGAGAGGTTGCTCTAAGCAGAGAAAGATTGTCCAATTTCGAAGTCTTGTCTATATTTATCCATGGACCGGCCTGTACATATATAACATAAAATTAAGCCATCTATATAATATTATAGGTTGTGGATTAGTTGCTAAATAAAATATTTATTATTAGTGTTATCTAACCACCAATAATTGAACGCACATTTTGATGAATGTTATAATAACATAAAATCTTTAGAATAATCATGTTATTACAATTTTGGTATTATGGGTATAGTGATAAGCTAAAAGCAATTCTTTTATAACATTTGATAATTTATTTATTTTTACTGATATCATGAGAAGTAGTTTCAATTGTTCTTTATATTCTCTAATTGTTTGAAAATTTATGCTCTACTTGTAGTTTGTGGAAGATCCAAGGTTTTGTTCATTTTCAGTATTTTTAAAATCTGGCATCTTCTCCAAAACTAAAAGGTTGCTCACCATTATTAAAAGAATATATGTGTCTAAATTTATTTACATGTTAATAATAACTAATGTTTCTAATAAAGAAATAATAAATATTTGTCCACAAGCAAATTGCATGATTCCATAAAACCTCAAAAAAATTGCATAATTAGCAGAACTCTTCAAGAGCAAGAAATTATCAAGTAGAATTAATTACATAACTTGTGAATTGTGTTGGAAATTATTTAGGGGCTAAAGATTACAATATGACTCCTTAAAAATTTATACCTCACCGGGAATTGATCTCCTGACCACTCAGGTCGTATGCATCTCTCTTAACCACTAGGCTAGAGGTCATTTGCTATATATATATATATATATATATATATATATATATATATATATATATATATGGCGAACTCGCCTCCACTGAGGCTCGAACTCCCGACCACTTGGACCGCATGCATCTCTCTTAACCACTAGGCTAGAGGTCATTTGCATATATATATATATATATATATATATATATATATATATATATATATATATATATATATATATATATATATATATATATATATATATATATATATATATATATATATATATATATATATATAAGAGTATTGATGAGGGTTGATTTTAATTACATAATATCTTTCGAACTAGCAAATATATATATATGACTGATAAAGAGAGTATTTTGGATACTTTATAAGCTTTATTGAATTTTTTTTTTTTACCACTTGTAATATATGATCACTATGACTCCTTAAAAGCAAAACGACCATATGGGTTTTGTTTCTTCAAATTGCGATTGATAATAACGCAAGCTCATTAACGTACTGTTTGTCCTTTTGGCGCCAACTCTATCATGGGAATTGAGCAAACCATGACTAACGTACTAACATATAAAATAAAAAGACAAATTATTTTAACCTGTCCTATATTATATGGTTGTTAAACAATTTTGTTTATTTTGAAAATAATTACACAAATATTTTCTATGTTTTAAATTTATATAAAAAATTATTACGCTAACCATCTTATTTTTAAAATAAAATATAAAGAATAAGGATGTCCGTATAATTATTTTAAAAATAAGAGAGATCGTTTAATACTCATGAAACATAGGATGATTAGTATACTTATTTCTAAAAGGAAAGAAATTCACTTATCTAGCTTACCACAATGCGAAAACAGACATAATGGATACTAAATAATAATATTTTTAACTACTCTAAAAATTGGTATTTTCTGATATTTTAAGGATCATGTTAATATAAAAATAGAAATTTTATATTAATAATACATACAGAGATTAAATTTTTTGAGAATTTTGGGGTCATGTGCAAACGTGCAATTTGTATATGCTCGAAAATGGCCGTCGTAATAAATCTATTTGTTCTGGATTTAATTGTTATTATAGTTGTCGTTGGTGATGACTCGGAATAAGATAAGGAATGCTTTGGAAGTTTTCATTGGAACTTTTCAACGGACGATTGAATTTAAAACGTGTTTGCTTGACTGGAGTGCTTCTCCCATGGTCTAGTACTTGACTACATTCAAGATCTTGAATTATGTGATCTTCGGCCTCGTTTGGTTTGCGGAATGGAAAGGAAAGGAAACTATTCTTTGGTATTTTCTTTTCTTTAAAAAATTATAATTCCTATAAACTTTTCTTTTCGGTATTTGAAAAGATCGGGATTATAGCCGGAATATATCTTTAATTTTTATTATAGTGTTTGGTGTTTGTAAGAAAAGGAAACAAAATCAAGTCAAACCAAGAAATTAAAAATTCCGTTAGAGTGTCGGTTATTTCATTAGAGTGTCGGAATATATCTTTAATTTCCATTAGAGTGTCGGTTATTTCAAAAAATTCGTGGTAGTTGTGAGATGCGATACCAAGAAATTAAAAATTCCGTATCCATTATTTTAAAAAAAAATCTTAGAAACTTCGTGGTAGTTGCGTGAACTTAGAAACCAAGAAATTAAAATTGGGAACCATCTTAGTATTCAATCGTGTGCTTTGGTATCTGATGTGCCACTGTCGGAAGGTGACATTCCAAATATTTTGGAAAATGGCATGGACTATTTGCAGAAAAATAAGAATATAATACAAAGAGGACTGTTTCTACTTTCTAGGGAATTTCAGAGACGTGGACAATTGGATACTATGAACGTCGAAGGCCGCTAAAAAACATAGGGAAATAGCGACAAAAAATCAGTCGTCATTATTATTCCAGTCACTATAAATAAGTAGTGACAGATTATCGATGAAAACGGTATTCTTTGTTGCTAAGTTTTTTTTTTTTCCATGACATCGCTGGAGATGGAGATGTGCTGAACAAAAAATGGAGAACTATAGCGACGGATTACCAATTGAAGTTTTCGTCACTATTCAACGAGAAATCCGTCGATATATACTCCGTCGCTAATATGTTAAAAATGTGTCTATAATCTGATACTTTTTTATTGCTATATTTGAGTCCTACATGTAGTTGAAAAAAGTCAATTTTTATTTACAAGCTCCCATAGGAGCAACATCAAAAACAAAAATAGTCATTTCTACAAATTAAAAGGCTTGCAACACTATACAGAAAACACTAATTTTGAGCCTCAAAAAAGAAAAAAGAAAAAAAAAAGTCATTTCCTACATACTTTAGAGGAGAAAAACCAAGCGCTTCTTCTCTCCTCGTCCCCAGGACCGCATAATAGAGTGGAACTATTCTAAGAGATTTGTAGTCATACAATGTTGAGGCTAGTGCTAAGAGCCGACCCTGATCTCATGGGTCCCAGACAAACTTGTAAAATGAACACCATACATAATACAAAAATATATATATTAATAAACTAAGTAAAAGTAAATTAAAAAAATATGACCGTCAAGAATTAAACTAAAGATCTTTAGTATACAAATCTAACATAATAACAACTATATCACAATTGTTTTATGTTAAGGAGAACCTATAGTACATATTAGTTCTAATTTACGTTCAAAATATTAATATATTTAGGTTTAAATTAATTTTTTTGGGTCCTGATGGTCCGTAGGCTTTGGACAATCGTCCTGACTGTCCTGGATCATGTCCGACCTTGCTAGTACTCATGCATACCTTCACCTTCTTGTCTATCTTCCTCAATCTCCACGGAGGCACCCCTATGGGTTCTTCCATTATCACGCCTCTATGTTCGGTAAGTCCTGGGATTGCACCCAGGGAACAAGGGCTAAAGAGTTGCCAAAAACATTTGTTATGTAATCTATGGGCACTTCCTCAATCGCGTAACTGGTTTATAGTGTTTCCAAACCAACCGAAAACTTGATTTGCACCAAAAGTTAAGCAAACGATTGCTCGTACAAAAAGCAGAAACAGGACAATAAGATAGAGTTTTATCAGAATCTGACCGGATTGGCGGTTGGACAGAGTCCGACCGATTTTTACCAAATAAATCGGTATTGTCTGATTTGACCGAGATTTTTTTTTTTAAAGAACTGTTAGTTTTTATCAGAACTAGGGTTTAACCGGTCGAATCGGTTCACAGTTGAATTGGCAAATTTTTTTTTTTTTTTTTTTTTTTAAAACCTCCAAAAGTTTATCACGTGAGATCTTTGACCATTTGATTCTTGATTTGATTTTGACAGAACTTATAGTTGTAAAATCAAACCAAACCAAACATACTAAGAACCAAACCAAAGCAAAAAGAAAATATAGATATCTTACGTACTTGAACCAAATCAAGTCTATTTGAATCCCGGTTGAACCCCAGTCCGATCTATACCAAAATATTTCGGTTCAATCATCGGTCCATTTTTTTTTTGTGATCAGGGCTTGACGAGCAACGTCAAAGAAGAATTCGAACCGTGTCCATCCCTACGGAACCCCCTAGTATATATACCCAACGGACTACACCCTCACGGTACGGTCATCAAAATATTGAATTTAATATATTCTTCATGAATAATCATCACCATGCATGTTCTTAATTTGCGAGAAATTTATAGCAAAGCCTGCAAATGGAAGAAAAAATAACTTGAGGAATGAGTTGTCAAATCTGAATTATTAGTTGACAATAATCTATATTGTTTTTTAGTTGACGATAACCTAGATATTCTTCATAAACTATAAAGATTAAAATATAAATGTGAAAACAAAAATATTTGACTGCATGCAAATATATATATATATATATATATATATATATATATATACTGGAAATTGCTGAGAAACCCAATTTCGGGATGGGCTTTTATGAAATGCCCACCCGCTGGATGAGTTTTATGAAATGCCCAGAATTAAGTATTTTCACGTTAAATATTCCAAGATTCCCTTTTAGATGCCACCCGCTGGAAACTGCTATTTTTATAATACCGAAACTACCCCTCCGCGCGAATTGGTCATCTATATGTATTTGAATTCAAAAAACTCAGATCTGGATTGCGATTTTCGTCTTCTTCTTCTTCACGGAAAATCTGAATTTCATTCCTCTCATCTTCAGCAGAGATCGCAAAGATCGTTCGTAGTTCGGTGTGCTTTTCTTCGGTCGAACTCAGATCATCGCTCGTCATCATCATCACCATCATCATCATCTTCATCGACGTCAATTGTGGAGAGAAGATCTTTCTTCTTCTTTTCCATAAGAATTATCATCGCTTTGAAAGAAGAACGAAACTCTTTATTCCTGAAAAAACTAAATTACGCGGAGAATGACCATTCTCCTACGTTTAACATTGAAAATGACCATTCTCTGTGTAAATTAACACGGAGAATGCCATTCTCCGTTTTATTTAAAACGGAGAATGGCCATTCTCCTGCGTTTTAACACTGAAATGACCATTCTCCGTGCTAAATTACACGGAGAATGACCATTCTCCGTTTTATTTAACACGGAGAATGACCATTCTCCGTGTAAATTAACACGGAGAATGCCATTCTCCGTTTTACTTAAAACGGAGAATGACATTCTCCGTGTTTCTAACACGGAGAATGGCCATTCTCCTGCGTTTTAACACTGAAATGACCATTCTTCGTGCTAAATTACACGGAGAATGACCATTCTCCGTTTTATTTAACACGGAGAATGACCATTCTCCGTTTTATTTAACACGAAGAACGTCATTTTCCGTTTTATTTAAAACGGAGAATGCCATTCTCCTGCGTTTTAACACTGAAATAACCATTCTCCGTGCTAAATTACACGGAGAATGCTATTCTCCGTTTTATTTAACATGGAGAATAACATTTTCCGTTTTATTTAACACGGAGAATGGCATTCTTCGTGTTTCTAACACGGAGAATGGTCATTCTCCTGTGTTTTAACACTGAAATGACCATTCTCCGTGATAAACTACACGGAGAATGACATTCTCCGTGTAAATTAAGACGGAGAATAGTCATTCTCCGTGTAATTTAGCACGGAGAATGGTGGTCATTCTCCGTGTAAATTAAGACGGAGAATGACATTCTCCGTGTTACTAACACGGAGAATGACCACTCTCATGCGAAATTAACATTTTTCGTGTTCTAACACGGAGAATGACCATTCTCCTGCATTTTATGGTCAGCTGAAACTTTGGAGAGCCATAACTTTTGACTGGGAGGTTGAAACGAGGTTCCGTTTGTCGCAAAATGAACGTATCGTCGAGGAGACTGAAAGTAACGGTATTACCGTTAGACGGCCTTCCAAAATTTTAGAATCGCAAAAAAATGATGTTTGGACCTCCGTTTTAGCACTTTTGCAGTTTGTCCCGGTCTTTCCGAAATTTTCCGACGAGTTTTTGAAGATTTTTGAGGAGAAAACCTAGATTCGAAAGTGAGCAGCGTATGGAAGAAGATGAAGTATCGAAACGTTTTTTTAAGAGCAGTTTCGTGGGTGTTTTCAATAAATTAAAATGAAGGGCAAAATGGTCATTTGGAATCCGCTTTGGATAAGTTTCTCTAATTCTGGGCACGCGATGAAAGTTTTTTTAGCGGTGGGTTTTACATAAAAATTTTTTAGTTTTTGGGCATTTCATAAATCCTCCCATTATATATATATATATTTTTAGTTTTTTGGGCATTTCATAAATCCTCCCATTATATATATATATATATATATATATATATATATATATATATATATATATATATATAATTTTTTTTTTGAAACAATGGGTAATTGTGGCGAACTCGTCTCCACTGAGGCTCGAACTCCCGACCACTTGGACCGCATGCATCTCTCTTAACCACTAGGCTAAGATCATTTGCATATATATATATATTTTATATATATATATATATATATATATATATATATATATATATATATATATATATATATATATATATATATCTGTGTGTAAACAAATTAAAAATAAATAAATTAAAATCCAACCTTTTTCTACCTAAATCCAAATCTCCTTTTTATAACTAATTTGAGTTTTATTGGAGCCCTAATTTGAGCCCTAGCTAATTTCAGTTCTAATTCGAATTGTAAATTTAGGGTGTAAGAGTGTTAAATTATGAGAGAAGAAATAATAAAGACTTTACTGATCTTAAGCATAGAACAACAAATATTTTAGCATACAGTGCTCTAGGAAAAAAAAAAAAATTATGGGAGAAAAAAATATAGTATTTAATTATGGAAGAAGAACGAATATAGTACCTTCAAGGTTTAAAATTATTTACTCCCAGACCTTTATCCCACCGAAGTATATAATTCTAAACAGAGGCCACATCCGGATGTAAAAAAATGTTAGCAAAGAGTGTTAAATTTCCACACTCTGTACGTCAAATAATATAATATATATATATATATATATATATATATATATATATATATATATATATATATATATATATATATTCTTTGGAAGTGGTATATATATATAAAAGGATGGCCCATGGGCCACTTCCAAAGAATATATATATATATATATATATATATATATATATATATATATATATATATATATATAACTGAAAATTGCTGAGAAATTCAATTTCGGGGTTGATTTTTATGAAAAACTCACCCGCATGATGGATTTTATGAAATGCCCAGAATTATATATTTTCACGTTAAGTATTCCAAGATTCCCTTTAGATGTTCTGTATTTACAAAATTAATACCATAACTACCCCTCCGCACAAACTCAGATTTGGATTGCGATTCTCGTCGTCTTCTTCTTCACGAGAGATCTGAATTCCATTGCTCTTATCTTCAGCAGAGATCACAAAGATCGTTCGTAATTCACCGTACTTTTTTTTTTCTGTCGAACTCCGATCATCACTCATCTTCTTCTTCTTCATCTTCTTCTTCTTTTCCGACAATTAGGTCAATTATGGAGAGAAGATCTTCTTCTTCTTTTCCATAAGAGTTAGTATCGTTTTGAAAGAATAACAAAAACTCTTGAATCTTTATCCATGTCAAATTTTTTTCCATAAAACAAAAAAATAAAAAATTAGAATTTTGTCAACCGTTTTCCGTCGATATAACACGAATAATAGTCATTCTCCTGCATTTTAACAAGGAGAATGTCATTCTCCGTGTTACTAACATGGAGAATGGCATTCTCCGTATTTCTAACACGGAGAATGGTCATTCTCCTGTGTTTTAACATTTGAATGACCATTTTCCGTGTCATTTAACACGGAGAATGGTCATTCTCCTACGTTTTAACACTAGGAATGGCCATTCTCCGTGTAAATTAACACGGAGAATGCCATTCTCCGTGTTATTTAACATTGCGTCTTAACACTAGAATAACCATTCTCCGTGCTAAATTACACGGAGAATGACCATTTTTCGTGTAAATTAA
>JANAVB010021796.1:15281863-15296863 GCA_029216955.1 Iris pallida | reverse complement strand
AAACAAAAAGTTCTTATAACCTTTTGTGATGTCGAACAATGTTGTTGTAAGCTTTGTACTCCGGCGCAAGCCTTGTACTCTATTTCAATTATCGATAAAGAGAACTTATTTCTATATATCTCTGTGTGACTTCCAGTTATCTGCTTATTTTCGCTGATATGAATCCATGATATTCTATTCAACGAAAGAGAAATATACTTACTATCTTGAATTTGTCTGCTTGTGCCGTTACAATGTGCTTCTATTTGAAGATCATCAAATCGTACTATTTTTGCCTTGTTTAAGTGCAACACCAAACTTGTACGACATCACACCCAAGCGAGGACAATCAGTTTCCAAAGACATAAAGCGAGGACGAATAACTCTGTAGAATCGGAGCAACCTCTCTTGCCGATGTCGCAACCATGCCCCTGGTGACCACTGTAGAAGCATGAAAATTAATGCGCCCAGAAACCTAGTCCAAAGAAAGTGCATCCGTATGCGCTACAAAACACATGCGCCAGAATCATACAGCAAAGTTGGCGCATCATAAAGACAGTACATGAAAAAGAAGATTTTAATTATTTAAAAATCTATTACATGGACTTTTTATTACATGAAAAATCTACTACAGCCTATTCTAAACTCTACGGATAGGCGCATCACTTTGATGTCTAAGCACAGGCATATCTCTTCCTTGTTACGAGCGAATCACTTACTCATCACGAGCAAATCACTTCCTCGACAGGGGTGCATCACTTGTTCATCTCAGCACATGAGCATCCCCTCTGAATGAAGCAGTTATTAAGCAGAACGTGGGTTGGCAACCAACCAAAATCTGTAATCAACATCTTTGCACTCGATGTTGTCTTAGGAAAGAATGCTGCCAGTGAAGCATACGAGCACGAACTGCTCTGTCCATAGCTAATTCGGCGTGACTAAGTTCTCCAGTGGAGTCCGTCGTCAAAATCGAAGCTTTTTTGAACAAAGAGATCTACAACCCACAGCCTACCAACTCGCCAAGGAGGAGGCTCACGACCATCGAAAGTCGAGTTCATTTTTGACATGAAGTCGGGTGGAACGAGAATGAGCAAGTTCTTCTCCTCTCAAAACACACCTATTTATAGCCCAAAGGCAGAACCAAATCCATGAGCCATGTGGCATTCGATCCGAGATTAATGCGTTGAACCTAGCATTAATGGTAATGAATCTGCCATCGTGATTTCAACCGAGTCAAAGTTATTTATTTTAAGCCTCATAACGCTCAACAAGGTTGACCGAAAGTGGTGCACCCCCAAGTTGTTGCACTCTTCGAATAGATATGCCCTACAGTCGATGCGCTCCATGGTGCATGCGCCCCACAGGCGATGTACCTAGATTGGCTCTCCGTCCATCGAGCATTCAATGCTGAATATCAGAAGTCAGTAACACGTGACTTGAAGACAGTAATAATGACACTTTTTATAGAAAATGATGGGCCACCTACATCAGCACACATAGGCGTAATCATTACTCGTTTCTCGGTTATAACTGTGCTTTGCTACATAGCTAACCCGAACAAATCTCGCATGCGCTTCGGAAACCATGCACCCAAATATAGTATGCACCCTTAAAGCCATGCGTCCAGACTTTCTATTTATCCCCAAATGTCATATGTTAAGTCTCCTCATGCGCCAGATCTCCTAGGCGCATCAAATTCATTATCCTTCAAGAAATTGAGATCTTTGAGCTATGTACATGTGTCACGTGTCATTGACTCACTTCTGCTCATGAATGGGTGCTAACCACCCAAGATCTCAGCAACAAACGAATCTAAACAACTGCCACATGTCATCACATCCGCAACCCAACAGTACAATTATACCAGATTCAGTTTAAAGCTCCTCGAGCATAGCGCCCCTGCACCCAACAAAGTCATGCACGTAGCGTTCCTACGTGCAAAACTTCCATGCGCGCATCGCATATGCACAAATAAATAGATCATTTCGACCCCTATAAATAAAAGGATTATTCCTTCATTCGAGGCCCATCAATAAACTTGAAGACAGTCGTCCAGATATTCAGAGAGTTCGAGATCGTCGTCAGATCGTCAATGGAGTAAAGAATCAACTCTCCATTATCATTCGTCCATAAAAAAATAAATTTTACTCAAAAGATCCCGTCGAGGATCCAAGCTGTACTTGTTTCATTTGTTCAATACAAAAGTTTCTCAATACTTTTTAATGGCAAACATATTGGCAACTCTGCTGGGGATGACTTTCTATTCCAACAAAAAAGCTGTGTCACAATCTGATGACAACAAGCTCGGATCCTTCCAGAAGACGCTGGTTGTGTGCTTCGACTAGCAAGCGTACGAGGAGTTTATCTCTGAAAGCAGTACGAGCCCTTCGAAGTGGCTACTAAAGCCGAAGAAGACTCGCCGAGTCTGGGTGCCTAAATGTCACGACCCGCACCCACCGTGAGGGTACGAGAACGTTACAACGCCCAGCCTACGTCGCAGTGTCGGTGGTAGAACGCTGTTCTAGGTCATGAACTATAACTATATAACATAAAATATACTCTCCAGAAGGAGGCCAACACCGAGATACAACTCAATCACAATCTAAGGTAGAATGTAGCACGATGGAAATAGATAAGAAATCCTCAACTGAGGTACAGCAGAAATGGAATACAAGTCTCATCATCTCTATAATATACAAACTCTGAATCAAGAACAACAACTAAACATAAAAAAAGAAAACAGTCTAAACTATCTATACTAAGCAAGGTATCGTCCTCAGCAGCTGCCTGAACCTCCCCTGGGGTCCAGGCCGCGAGTGTCAACTAGGCAAACTCCAAGTAAGGGTGCAGGGTGCCTCATCATCCTCTATAAAATTTTCAACAGGTCCAGTCAGGACGGGAGCGAGCACAGTACATCTCAACAGTTCATAGCAGGTTAGAAAATATAATCATGCAGTAAAGTAAGATACAGGTGCTGAAGAATACAGTATGTAAACAGAGAGAGAGAACTGTAATAGAAATATCTACTATAAGTAAGGAACTAACAGTGGCTAGTGAGTCAGAGTACAGGATAGCACATGTGAACGGAACAGATTTGTACATGATCTACACTAAAGAGTTGTACATGATCTACACTACAGAGTTGTACATGATCTACACTACAGAGTAATACATGATCTACACTACAGAGTTGTACATGATCTACACTACAGAGTTGTACATGATCTACACGTACTACAGAGTTGTACATGATCTACACTACAGAGTTGTACATGATCTACACTAAAGAGTTGTACATGATCTACACTAAAAAGTTGTACATGTATGGTGAAAGCACAGGAGTACAAGATCCGTATAGTACTAATCCGTGATAATGTCGTGACAGCACAAGTAAAGTAATTTAATGCAGGAAATAATTCTAAGCAGGATATAAAATGATCAGAGAATGTACTCGCCTCGTATCTGAATGTCCGAAGTAAAATATACTGTCCGAGATGAGGTACCTGACTCATAGTTAGAGCAACACAAGTCAAGATGTATACAGGGGATGATATATGAAATGTACAATGCATCTGCATGCTGTCTAAGTCAAACTAGACCAAAGTCAACTCTTGGTCAACCATGGTCACCTACACTAGTCAACTAGGTCAACTAAACCATTCCAAGTCTAAACCTAGACTAACAAGTCATTCTAGGTCTAACCCTAGTCTGAACCAGTCAACCAAGGAGTCAAACCTAGGTCTAACAAGTCTAACTAGGCTATCTAGTCTACATGGACCAATAACAAGTACACAACTATATCAAGCCAAAATCAAACCATCACACTACAATACCTTGGGCCACATTAGCTACTATCTATATTACACATTATCCAAACATCCATTACACCTATGCAGATATATACAATATATGATATATACCTTATATATTAAAGAGATAGGAGGGTGTGGAAAAAGGTGTGATACAAGTGAGAGTGCAAAGTGTCAAGTGGAAAGAGTGTCAAGTGACTAGGCTAAGTACTATATATACATATAGATATACATCACACATAGTACATATGTATACACATTATACATAAAACATTACACACACATACATATATAGATATTCATATTTAACATATATACACATGTACATAAGAGAGAGAGAAGGCCTGTGTGTGTGTAGGCATGAGAGTACAATATGTGTGAGTGTTAGAGTGATAGGGTGAGTGGTGTGTGTGAATCAAGGACTTATGTTACATGGGGCTGTGGGTAGTACTAGGCAGTCTATTGAATTATAAAATTCTGAATTCTGGAACCTATCTGTGAAGGGAAGAACCAACATTGCATTGACAGAATTCACAGGAATAAAATCAAGAAGACAGTGGCTATATACATGAGGAAAATTAGGAATGATGCACATGACAACATGAGGGTTAAACTCAGATAATGGGAAAGGAAAATCAGTGAAGGACACACGAATTTAATTAAAACAGTTCATGCTTTATTAGTTCAGTCTACATATCTACCTTCTCAAGTTAATACAATATTAGAATCATCATAGCCTCACAACAAAACCCAAAGAACCATTTCACATTTCCAGATTTCAAATCCTTAGTTCAAATCTCAGTTTAAGGAATATCACAACAGTAACATTGAACTCAAAACTAAACTATCAGTCCCCAAACTTAAATTCTCAGTTTTGAGCCCAAAACCCCATCAATTCAACCCCAATTGTGACACACAGGCAGATGACATATAGGAGAACAGATTAAAGCCTTAAAAACATGCATTTAATAGTGATTAATAGGTTAAAACATCAGACAAAACTCAATTTAGAAAACTGGAAATGTAACAGGAATTACGAGTATCAGTTAATTTGGGTTAATGAGAAATCAATTAGGAAAAATTAAACAAATCAAGAATCTAATGGTTGGTAAATGAAACCACCCTTGTGAACAGACCCCACACTCCATTTCGTGTCACCCAAGGCCTGACACGGCGTGTCCAGTACAAGAAACTCAAAAAAAACAACACACAGTGCACTGCCTCGTGCACACGTGCACTTGTGTCGTGTGCACGACACAGACACAAGTGAGTCTCGTGGTCACCCACATAGGTAGCCCATCTATAGGGCTACCTCATAGGCCCATTGGCCAGTGTCTACAACGTGTCAGTGTCGGACACGAGGCCCGTATCAGTGGCAAAAATCAACAGTGCACTGCACAGGCTATTCCCCGTGCACGATTGATTTCTCCTTCGACACGACACGAAACCCAATGAAACTTAGGGAACGTCATGACAGACATTGCCCCTAGGTTTCCCTTGAATCTCGTGTCCTGAAACCCCATGTCGTGTCCGCTACAGACCCCGTGTAGCAGGGGATTACTGTAGCGTGTGCGCGCGGTCGTGCACGCGCGTGTCCAAACGGTGAATCCGACACGAAATAACACGAACACTACCACATGAGAACAGGACACAATAAGCAAGATCAAAACTAATATTCCTATTCAAAAAAACAATGCGTAAAAGAGATCGAAATGCCTTTGAGGCATTTCGACAAACACCACAACCTAGGGTCTGATACGTGTCCAGAACGGACACGAATCCTAGGATTCCCGACACGAACCCTATCCAGACACTTAGGGGACCCTTAGGGCTACCTATTCATGAAGACAAAACAAAATTTTATGGAGTATTGAGAGAGTTACCTCTTGATAAACTTTCAATGAAAAATCCTCTTTGTGAGCTCCTCTCTTAATGTCCCAATCAAATCAAAACATCCTCAAACTGAACCAAGGTTCCAATTACAGCAAGAACAATAATATTAGAATCTAATACAACTAGTTCGGGGGAAATAGGACCTAAATTGGATTTTATATGAATTTAGAAAGATAGGAACTCACCTCTTTCTTCTTGAAATAATTTTTCTAGGGAAAGGAGGCTAGTCCTAGAATTTAGGAGGGATTATATAGTGGGGGAGGTTAGGGTTTGAACTAGGTTGGCTAGTCCTATTAGGTTTAGTCACAAAATGACTTGTGAAATCACAAGCCATTTCTCAACCTATTTAATTCCTAATTCCTTAAGTCAATTTCTAATGAATCAAAAACCACCAACTTAAGTCATACTAGGTTAGACTAGAGTCACTTGACCTAACCAAGTCCAACTAACTAGAGTTAGTTCCTATGTTGGTCTACACTAGTCAAAAATTAACCTAGTCCAAACAATTCCAAAATAATTCCTAAAAATTCCCATAAATTCTAATTAATTCTAATAAATTTAAAATACCCCAAAAATGACAAAAATACCCTCACACTAGAAATGATAAATAAAATACCCTAATCACAAGTCATGATTTTAAATAGTTTAAAAAGATTAAAAAATACCAAAAATCATAATATGAATTAAATATAAATAAATAATTATTATAATTACAAAATTTTAAAATTATCCTCATATGGAAAACTAGGTGTTACACTAAAGGCGATACGCCGAGCACCAATACCGCATGGACTGTGCCGTCACAGCCAACCCCTACTGCTGACATCATCAGCTAGCAAAATGTTTCTTCTGGAGTGGCGCATGTAACTACCACATTTCTAAAATGAGAGTATTTTTGACTTTTTGTGAAATTAATTATTTTAAGTTATTATTTAATTGATTAAATTATGTTAGTGATATAATTTGGTAAAACCTTAGAACCCCATTGATTAGATGACTAGTTATGACCAAGGGAGACTTAGTTAGTGAGATTAGACAATCATAAATTTCATTCCTAATTAGTAGTTAGACTCTAACCTAGCTAGAATATCATTTAGAACATAGTAATTGACTTAAACAATAAGCTATATTTGGCCTTTTCTTAAAGGGGTTTACATGACAAGTTACGGAGGCTTTTAGACATGTCACCCAAAAGAAACCATAGTACAAACCCCCTTGGCCGGCCACATGTGAGTCCCCCTTTGCTATTAATAAGCAACATTTCTTTCTTCTTTCCCGTTCATTAGAAACTATAACCCTAATTTGTGTTCTTCCCCAAATTTTTTCCATCTTCCAAATTGAGTCCAAATTCTCTCAAACCAATTGTAAATTCTTTTCCTTGAAAAGAGAAAGCCTCTATTGGCTAACTTGGGAGCATTTGGAGCAAATTGGCCATTGGAGCTTGGTGGAGATCTAAATCTAGGATTTGTTCCTTGAGAATCCATCTCTCAAGTGGTAAGAGCCATTTAAACCTTCTAAATTCTTTTCATTGGTGTAGATGCATTCATTTAGGGTCCCCATTTGCATTAGGATTGTCTTGGGTCATTTTTTGAATCCATTTGAGGTGCGTATCGCGGGCGTATCGCACCGTATCAAATACGCACATCAAGTGTTTAGTAAAATGACTCTTAAGACTTTTGATACTTAAATTTCAGTTTTAATTAGGTTTCTATATTGGTTATATTATGTGTTAGCAATGTTGAATGTTAACTTGTGATATGGGATTGATTTGGTAGATCAATAGGGCTATAGGGACTTGATATATACTGTTTTGCTCACTTTTTTTATTCAATGTACTGTGCAGTCATTTGGATATGGGTGTGTGTCTGTTGTCTTGTTGTCCTAACATCCAAGTTGGTGTTTCCTACTGTCCACTTCATGCCCCATGCTCAGATCCTGGATATTTGGTTCAGTCGAGCCCATTGTACTGATCTGTTCATACCATTACATCTGTGCAATCATTTAATGTCTGTGGACATTCACATATGGACATGTGAATGTCTTTGTGACTCCACAAACATGTTCCCTACCATTCCTCAGTTCAATACCATGAGTAGCATTCTTGCAACTTTCCATCTTATTTATACTCTTCACATGGTCCTGTATACCTAATGTTCAAATCCCTGATTTATGTTCAGACATACTCATCATGTTTCTGTCCAACTGTAGATTAGTATGTCACGCAATCCTATTTGTGCTGCCATTTGAAACCATATCCTGGCCTTAGCATGCTTTGTCCTGCACCTCCCAACTGTTTGGCGCTCTTTGGTTTTAGCCATTATTTTAATTTGAGCAGACCATGCAATATGCAGACAACGCAATGTGCAGACCATGCAATGTTCAGACCTTGGATTGTATGCCCTGCACTTTGGGTTACGGTCTTGAAGACTATTTGATAAGTTCTTCACCTATCCCACCCATTACTTGTTCTGTCCTCACCCTTCGACTGTCCATATATGGTTCAGTCTACTTTGCAATGAACATGGGGTTTAGACTTTACAAGTTCAGTCCTGATTGTTAATACTTCTGTCCATGGGTCAATTCCCTGTATTAGATGATGCATGCATAGTTAGTACATCACTTAACAATATGTCCGTTTACATATCCTGATCTAATTGCCTATTTGACTGATACTCTTAGAGTATCAGTCCTTGTTCACTTTATTTTCTGTTGATTGTTCACTTCATTTTCATGTTCTGTCCTTTTATTGTTTAACTGTCATGATACCATGAGTAGAAATTCCTACCCCCTAAGCATCTGCCCATTTCAATTTTGTTCAACTTAGGATATCTTGTTCAAACTTCTTAGTTCAGACCTTACCCCTTTATATTGATTTTCCATCTATATCGTTCACCCCATTGTGGAGTTCATGTCCTGCATACAGATTAATCATTTAGTTCTGTACACTGGTATAGGATCAGTATCAATGAAGGTATGGTGTCCAGATGTTGCTTTGGATCTGTCCACACTTCACCTCTAGCTTAGCATGTTTGCATATCTCAGTCCAGTTGCATTTTGGGCTCAACCCATGAATTTAACCACTCAATCTTTCATATGCAATCATGTCCAGACCTTGCAAGTTGTCCTACACTTTGCATCTGTCCATATATACTTTGGCTCAGATCATTTGCCTTACCCATGTTAGTAGGAGAGTCCTTGAGCTCGAGATTAGGATCACCTTGGTATCATTTCCATTTGATCCTATTATGCAGACCCATTATATCTGTCCTACAGACTTGTGGCATTATTCTTTACCTGGGGATGCACCTCTGAGTACCAGACCTCTTGTGTGAGTTCATTTAGTATCCAAATTTGTATAAATCCTGTTGGCCCCTTTCACATATCAAATGGTGGCCTTATGTTCATCCAGTTCAGTAAATGTCTGAACATTTATTCAGTCCCCTTGATGGATGTCCTGCTACTCAAGATTGCTTGTCCATGCCCATATGTATGGTTCAACCTTGCATCTAATTGTCCTAACATTCACTCAGGCTAGCCATTCTATATTCTATTGATGTATCCTTGGACTTTCAGTCAAACTATGAAATGTATTAGTCCATTGATGTCCATATATATTCTGTCCATAACCCAGGAAATTGTTCAGATATCCTTAACCCAGAGTATGTCCAGAAAACTTCGCAATGGCCACATATGAGTCTACTGTACTATCAAATCATTAGATATGTTCAGGCATCCACATCAAGTATCTGTCCAGGTTGGAGGACTCATGTTATGTCCTTCCCTTCACATTGAGGTCCAGTCTTCATATCCCCTATAATGTCTTAAATACCTGATGTAGAGACTCGAGTATCTTTGATTTATACTCTTGATCAACCATTTGAACAACCCCTCTTAGCAATATATATATATATATATATATATATATATATATATATATATGAATGGTGGTTTGATATGAGTTGTGTGTTATATTATAGGATATTCTATAGGGAGAAATTAGAGTTGAAGTAAAAAAAAAAACATATATATGTATGTATGTATATGTCATTTAGACATACATAAATGTGTATATACATAGATTATGTGGATATGGGGATTAGTGGTTGATAGTGAGTTGAGTGGCTTTATAAGTTGCACTATGATATAAGTAAAACCCGAGGATTAGAATATGGCTTTATACCACTTTAACCAAGAATACTAGAATAGTCCACTTAGCCCCAAACCCTAGATATTGACCAAGGTTGACTTTCTTGACCTAGAAATGGTTAGTAGCATGTAGATATTATATTAAATCAATTGTTTTGATCTAGAACACTCTATAACCCTAATTTCTCATAATAGGACTCTATGACTACAGTTCGGACACCGATACACACCAGTTGCTCAGGATATCATGCGAGTACATTCTCTATTAGTTTTCATTCATGATAGTATCTATATTGCCTACTCTAGACTACTTTACTTGATGCTGACACATTGTTAACACGGACCAGTACTATATGGATCTTGTCATGAGATATTATCCCCTTAACGGGTGCATCGAATATTTCATATTCATGTACTTTACCATGTACATCGAGTACTCCTTGTATTCATATTATTCATGTACACTCATGTACTCTCATGTACTCCCATGTGCTCTCATGTACTCTCATGTTCACATGTGCTTCATGTTCAAACTAACAATCATGTACGTAACGTAATTTGATCGGATCCTTGTGTATTGATTGGGTAGGGGGAGTAGAGGTGGTGATGTGATTAAACCCCTCTAGTGTACTCATGTATATGTCTATTATACCCTCACGTATAATGGAGTTATCATAGATTACTCATGTACAACCTAAACCAATCACATAACCATCTTGTGCTCTGAAACACTTATATTTATTACAGTTTATAGATTCTCTATTCTGTTTCATGCACTCAGTTTACTTATCTATATCTTCTGTATTTCTGTACTTCCTTTACAGCATGTCATGTACTATATTCTATTGCTAGTTCTATATTTTCTACCATGCATTGAAACTTCTTTCAGAGTTATGTATTTCGCTCCAATCCTACTGGATACGTTGAAATTTTTTTACAGAGAACTTGGAGGATCCAGCTAGCCTAGAGGAGACACCAGTAGTGCTTGGAATAGATCGCTAGGATGTTGTCTAGATTTGCTTTCAGTTATCTTTTATGAGTTGTATATAAGTATTACTGCTACTTTGGGATATAATGTTAACACTTAAACTTATTTCTATTCTGGTTGTATCGCACTTGATATCCTTCTATCCAAAATAGTGTTGTTATCCTAATTTAGTTACTTTGTGATTGAGTTGTATCTTTCTGAGATTGTCCTCCGTTTGGAGAGTATATCTATTCTGGACAGGTATATTATAATGTGGTTAGATGTTATTGAGACCTAGGATAGCGTTCTACCGTCGACACTGTGGCGTAGGCTGGATATACCCACAATCGCGTGTCCTTATACTAGGTGCGAGTTGTGACAGCGCATCTGCCAGAGAAGTGCAATGCTGACTACAACTCCCAACCTGCTTAATCCCAGTCGAAAAGGATGCATCGAAAGAACAAAGACACAGCTACACTCCCGCACATGGGTTCTGCTACGCAGGTAAAGCTCTATGTCTTCAATAGAATCACTTGCCACCAAGGCAAAAAAAAGTTGGATTCTGAATACTATGCGTCTTTACGGGCTAGTACAATGAAATCTAAGGCAGCACAGGCCATTCGCCCTCAATGTGCTATGCCAGCAGCAAGCCAGAAACGTGCGTTAAAAGTTATGCGTGCGACCGTTGGCAAGCAGTACAGAGTTGACTCATATGCTTATGCGTTCGAAATGGGTCAAGTCTCAAAGTTCCCCTCCCACTTGGGCACATCGCATGCACTGGAACCGAGTCAGGTGGCAAATCTTGTGGTGTCGAACCTATGTGCTCATGTGGGTCGTGCGCATAAAGTGGGTTCGACTCACAATACGTGTTGTTCTTCCTCTAACGATCTGGGCGCATCCCATGCACTAGAATCGGATCAGGGGCGCATCACTCACATATACACCTGACGCTTGGCCCTGCCATGCGCCTGAAGTGGCTATAAATATGAATCTCTTCCCACACGATCTACGTAATGTGATCACTCACAAACGTAGATCGGGAGAGACAACTACTACGCACAACGCACCCCTCGCGGGGCATACTTGTGCTACGGTCACTATCAACTGCTATTGTTGTAAAATGGTGGCCCCACCACCAAGGCAGTCCGCGTTCCAACGACTGTAACCTGCTGCGACCATACGATATCATCTTGGAAGGAGGGAGCCAATCGAAGACGAGGAAGAACTCTTGGTCGTCTCGTACCATATCATCTCCAACTCTCCTGCTCCAAGGAGAAATATAAAATTTAATAACCCACTGGCCTCGGCGAGTGCATCAAAGAGCCGACTACGATGGAATAAAGCAATAATCCCTGCTGTCGGGGTATTCTAGAATACCCGATCGAAAGTAAAGATTATAGCGGTAGTGCAGGCCGGGGTAGCCAGACCCCGATCATCTACGATAATCCTTTATTCGAAGATAAGGACATCTGTCAAGGAACTGACGCCGATGCGGCTGGGGTAGCCAACTCTGGGATTCAGAGGAGGAAGCCCTGATGTCGGTCTTCTCACAAGAAAGCGAGACTGAAAGTTAAAGGTCCACCTTCTCATCTACTTCAGCCTACGTCATGCCTGTTTACATGACAGGGAGTAGAAACGAAGAAGAAGGAGAACCTTCGGCCCCAGATCTCCTAAATCGTATTAATACCCTGGAGATGGGTCTTAAAACTCTCTCTACCTCCATGCAAGCTTTGACACAAGTCGTGTTTGACATCTGGAACACCTTGGCTGCCCAACCTCCGACAAGGGCTCCTACATCTGCCAGTCCCAACCTAGGAACCAATAGGAAATTAAATGTACCACCCCAGCAGGTGCCTTCGGGAATGGATCATCACACTCGGCCTCAGTCTTCCGCTCCTTTGGGGGATGATCGTCAAACCTTGCCACGGTCATCCGCTCTCGCCTCCACCGAGGAACTATTCGAGCTTGTGAGGGATCTAATCACTCGTATAGAAGCTAAAGACAAACATGAGGAGAGTCAGAAGCTCGGGATCTGGCAACCCTATCCTATCGAGTGAAACAACGTGGTTTATCCCCCAAGTATAAACCATAATCATTGACACCATTCAACGGGAAGGAGTCTTCCCGTTGATATCTGACATACTTTGCCTCCAAGATGGGGCACTTGCCGAAGGATGATGCCTTGCTGACGAGTCTATTCATTGGGACATTAAAGAGGGTAGCATACGAATGGTTTTACAGCCTCCCTGATAATTGCATATACTCCTTCGAGGATCTGAAGCATCTTTTTCTCTTCCGATTCTATGACGGTGGAATGGACATGACAATGTCTTCCCTCATGGAAATCACCCAGAAGGAAAAAAGTCAGTTCGAGCGCTTCCGTCAAGCATGTCTGCGGTTACCTCCCGGTATTCTTGAGCCGGTGCTAATGGATTTCTGCCGCAAGAATATGACTTCGGTAGTTAAACTTTGGGTCGATTCTACCCAATACACAAACTGGACCATGCACATTATCGGTGCCAAAAGTGCCAAAATGAAGGCCCGAGATGCATGTCTCATGGGTGTCATCTTTCATGTGTTCGACGACAAAAGGAAATGCCCCTCCAACAGTAACAATAGTGGGTGTGAATCCAGGGGAAAACATGCAGTGACTGTCAACACCTCCAAGAGTGCGTCAGTCCCTGCTCAGAAGCCACTAGTCGCACCACGACAGAAGAAGGTATACTCCTTCAATGATGAAGACACTTTGCAGCTCTTTAAGGTGCTTATGTAAGACGATAAGATCAAATTTCCTGATCCTAAACACCCTGATGAGGTTGACATAGTCGGCGACGCAAAATACTGTCACTATCATGGGTTCGTCGAGCACCCAACCCAAGATTGCTATATATTGAAGAACTACATCCAACGCATGATAAATGTGAACATCCTCACTCTCAACTATGAGGACAAAACAGTCTCGACAAATATGGTGTCCCTTTAGTTTGGCACCCTGCTGCCAACTGAGGCTCAAGATGGCGCCGTCCCTATCCCAAAGGTGACAATAGAGATAACCAACTTCCTCCAACTCATGACAACATGAGTGGGCTGGTGCCACTCACTATGTTCCAGGGTGAGATTATCTAGGTTCACCCAGATCTAGCCCCTGAGCTGACTCAATTGGTGGTACGTCCTACCACCAAAAGCAAAGACAAGAAGTCCAAGTCTTGATGAATTATCACTGGCTCCTCTAAAGAAACCTTGACAGTAATGACCAGGTCTTACCAAAATACTCAGCAGGACAACGTTCCGGCTGAAGAAGTTCTTCATGTCGCTTTCGGGGAGGGTCCGTCCCAACCTACGACATGATAGTAACAAAAGCAAATGGAGGCTCATTTTGACAAGCCTCTAAGAAAGGACGGCACCTCGGGTTGACCAAACCCCACAGCTTCGACATATTGGCACAGATTGCCAATGCTCCGGTTCGGTTGTCTCTTTTCGAGCTTCTCTGACTCTCTAAAAATATTCGAGAGGCTCTATGTGAAGCACTGAAAGAAGCTGAGTCTTTCATCAATCAGGTCCAACAGCCTGAAGAGGACCCAGCCGCATGTCCATACTGCTACAACAAGGGAA
Organism: Iris pallida; assembly: GCA_029216955.1. Classification (NCBI taxonomy): domain Eukaryota; kingdom Viridiplantae; phylum Streptophyta; class Magnoliopsida; order Asparagales; family Iridaceae; genus Iris; species Iris pallida. Next base: position 15,282,457 of record JANAVB010021796.1, on the reverse strand, counting down.
AAATCATCCCCAACATTATGTTTTCTCAGCAGGATATACTACTCAAGAATAACAAGAACAACAGGTCGCTGTATTACACAGGATACGTTGGTGCCATCAAGGTGGACCAGATTCAAATCAATCTTGGTTTTTCTCTTAGCATCATCCCTTGGAGTCTTCTCTAGGCTTTGGGAATACTAATGCATTGATTGACAGCGTCCAATACTACGATTAGCAGCTTCAACGTCGGTAAAAGTAATCCTTTGGACAAGATCCGTCTGAAGTGCCATATAGGTGATCTCCAAAGAGAGGTGACCTGCTATGTCATCGATGCTAACATATCTTGCAATATCTTGTTGGAACGTCCATGGATACATGAGTACATGGTCCTGCCGTCCACCCTCCACTAGTGCATAAAATATGTAGCTGGCAACGGCATCGTCAAAACCGAGTTCGTAGATGTCAATCCCTTCAAAGGAATCGAGGCATACTTCATAGACATTGATCTGTACAAGATGCTCCACATGGACGACGATGCTAATGATGCCGATGACGAGGTAGAAATCGAAGCAGAGGCAGAAGCAATGACTAAAGAGCCATTGAGAGTGCATCTCA
>JANAVB010021796.1:15254363-15276863 GCA_029216955.1 Iris pallida | reverse complement strand
GCAAGTCCACACTCGAGACGAGGATGTTAATTCGTACTTATACCAGAGAGTCCATACTCGGGACGAGGGTGCCTTGCCGTGAACTAACCAGAGAGTCCACACTCGGGACGAGGGTTAGTAATTAGAAGTAACCAGAGAGTCCACACTCGGGACGAGGATTAGTGATTAGTTCAAACCTGCGAGTCCACTCGGGGCGAGGGTTTGGTATTCCATTGATCTCGTGTTCATTTGTTTATCCAGCAGTTCAGTTACGTGTAGTTATTCTGGTATTCTAGTTCATAGTTACCTGTCAATAGCCACATGTCAGTCTCATGTCTAGTTCATGTTTATACCCTGTTTATATTATTGAATGATTAAACTGTTAGAAAGGCATATTTTTATGTATCTTGCTATGTCCCCTGAGGACCTGATGATCTCTTCAGGTAGCTGATTGCATGGAGTTAGTCAGCGTCATGATGGTAGTGATTACACCTGCAAGGACGCATGTATTTGCTTATAATATTTCTTTATTATCCTCTCGTGCTTTATATTCTATACCATGATATACTCTGCTTATTTTATAGACTCATATCATTCTTGGAGTCTAATCGGACAATATGCTAACGGGCTGCAGACCATGACCCATAATTGTTCATTCATGTTTCATATTCTTATTGTGGATTGAGATATAGATTGTATTGCCATGATTTGGCAGTATACCATAGCCTTGACAGCGTTTACGTATTCGAGTCGGGCTGGAGTCCGCTCGATACGCAGCTGGCTTGCTCACGAGCTCACGTCCGAATGATGCATTTCTCCTTCCGATCACCAACGTAGTGATCGATAATACATGTGACTTTGAACTTATGTCCTTCATAGATGGATACTCAGGCTACAACCAAATCAAGATATTTACGGACGATAAGAAGCATACATTGTTCATGACTCCGAAAGGGGTCTACTGTTACAAAGTGATGCCCTTCGAATTAAAGAATGCTGTTGTAATATACCAACGAGCTATGAGCACCATCTTCTGCAAACACCTCCGCAAAATAGTCGAATGTTATGTTGATGACATCGCTATTAAAAGTCACGCTCGGGGTGATCACCTGCTGTAACACCCAATTTTTCAAATGAGGGTAATTTTGAACTTTTGTAATTATAATCATTTATTTATTGATATTTATATCACATTATGAATTTTGGTGATTTTTAATCAATTTAAAACTGTTTTAAGTCATGACTTGTGATTTTGATGTGCTGCTAGTGAAACCCTAGAGACTACTTGACCTAGAGCCTAACCGTGTGATTAGGATGTTTTATTTATCATTTTTGGCCTAGGGGTATTTTGGTCATTTTGGTTTCTTGGAAATTATTTATAAATTGTTTGAATGATGATTGTTATTTTTGACCTTTGCTAGTTGAGACTATAGAGACTAACCTAGATGTTGACTTTAGCTATGGTGACTTGATTAGCATGGTGGGACCCTAGTCTAACTTAAGTCGACTCAAGTTGACTTATTCAAATCAAGTTTCATATAGAGAATAAGTGATTTAGGATTCATGGAATTTTGACTTATGGATCGATTCTTTTGGCATTAAAACTTAGCCTAAGCCCATTAGCCACAACCCTAACCCTAATCTCTTTCTTACATGGCCGGCCCCCTAGGGAATCCCCCATATTTAATCTCTCTTCCTAGTTCTTGTCTCTTTTGCATCAAAACAACTTTTGGAAAGAAAGAGGTATTGGTCCTTCTTCCTCAATTCATAACTCTTTCATTTTAATTCATTTTTGACTCTAGTCTCTTGCATTAGAACCTAATCCCACTCTATTTGCTATTCAAGGAGAGAAATCTCAGATTTGGTACAATTTGGAGCTTTTGGTTTGCAAGAAGAATCTTCTTATTTGGGGCTTTTTCCTTGTGATTGATACTCTATAGGTAAACACCTCAAACTATCATTTAAACTTGATTTCTTTGCATGATAGCCTATATCTAGGTGTCCCCTAGCTGTGGTGTGTGTTTGGTGAAGTTTTGCATTGGTTTTGTGTCCGTATCGGACACATATCATTTTCTATTTGTAAGTGTTAGAATACCATAATAGAATTTATTTTGATAATTTCGAAATGTATTTGATTGAATTTGTAGCCCTATGCATGTGCTTTGGATTTAGTGTTGACTGAGTCGATTTTTGTGTCGTGTCCGTGTCCAAAACAGACACGAACACGTTGCACGAGCAGCCGCGTGCGTGCCCTGCTGCTCGAGGGTGTTTTCTCGCAGCATAGGCTACGTGGCCGCATGTCACTTGGCATGGATGTGGAGGCCACGACTGACAAGTCAGCCCCCAAGTCCTAGACCTGTTCGTGTCGTGTCGGACATGCTATGACACGTGCACGCATTTTTGTCTACACTGGTTCAGGCGAAGAACGTTCACTGATACGGTGTCCATATCGAGTGTACGCGTGTCGTGGACATGTTGCAGACACTCGAGCGTATAGCCCTATCTTGGGCGAACGTGTATGCACAGGCTCAACACATCTCGAGCTCTGTGTCATGTCCAATCGGGCACGGCATGGCTGCACGATACTGCATTCTGCACAATTTTGATACTGTGTATTCATGTGGTGTTGGACACCTCGTGTCCACTTGTTGGACACGAGTACACCCTCCCCTGACATATACACATGAGGCACATCTTGTACGACAACTATTTTTGGGTTTATTGGGTTGGATTTTGATTTGGTGTTTTTGAAAGTTTTCACTGACACAGTCTAATACTCGACAACACGCTGGTTTGTGACCCTCTAACACTACATGCCTGCACTACATTGACACACTCTTCCCTAATTGGCACATCCTCTATACACTTCACTCGACACTACACATTGCTCTTTCATACCTAGCACTCACAAGTCGAGCACCCCACACACACACATTTCTCTGTTGACACCCAGTGGAGACACTCCTTGACACCCTCGAGCACACCCAAACAAATCACTTTGACACTCCAGTTTACTGCATAGCCACTTGACACTCTGACGCTGGCTTGACACACCTTGGACACCACTTGGTCACTTTACTTGACACATCTGATACCTTGTGATACCATATGACACACACGCACAGACCCTTGTCAAGACCCCCCTCCTGATGTTTGAGTTGGGGTTGAATGAACCTGGGTTTGGGATATGTAGGTATATTTGAATGTTGATGTATATAGAAATTTTGATATATGTTATGTATAGGGATTATATATGCTTTAGGGGCTATGGAGGGTTAACAAATAGGTATATATGTTATAAATGCTTGGGGGTTCATTGTGAGTGAGAGAGGGATCCTGGGAATAGCAGTGTAGTAGATGAGTTGCAGCAGCTTGGGCTTGGCCTTGCAGCAGCAGGCAGTAGCAGCAAGCAAGGGAGGTTTGGTAGACAAATAAATGCACACTTGGTCCACCTGCAACAGCAGGACAGGGAGTAGGCAGTATGGAATTGAGGGTTTTTGGTGTATGTGAATACCTTGTCATGTAGGATAGCTGTGAAGCAAGGTTAGAGAGGGTGTGAGTAGAGTATTAGTCATAAATTGTATGTAGTATCAATCATCTATATTGTTCAGTCCCTTTGTTGTTATCCTGTCTTAAGTCATATATGTATTAGTATCAAGTAGGATACACATGTTGGTACCAGTAGGGAGATGCCTACTTGACCTTGGTTGCTTGGCTTAGGTCAGTACAGATTAGAAAGAGGGTAGCAGTAAGGGAGGGTATCCTAATGTAAAGGGTAGATAACCCCAAGATACAAATCCTCCTTGGATGTTTACCTAGGTATCCCAATAGGCAAGTGCATATAGTGTATTGATGTATGGATTTCATAGGGTATTCATGAAGAGTATACATTAGACATGTGTGGGTTTGAGAGCTCACATTACTTAAGATACCTATATATGTATGTTATAATTGTGTTACTTATATGAGAGGGTTATATATATGTCTAGGACTATAGGCATTGGCTATATGGATATATGTGATAGATGTATATTTATGATATGGTATATATGGTATCCTAAGTTACGTAGACCTATGGTTTAGTTCTGAGTTAGCCCTATAGAGTTGACCAACCCTAAAGTTGACCAATAGTTGACCATTGACCAAATTGACCCTTGATAGCCTAAGTTTGACCAGTTGACCAAGATAACCTTGTTGTTGACCTAGTTTGACTAGATGTTGACTTAGTTTGACCCAGATTTGACCAAGTTTGGCTTTGACCTTGATTGGCTTAGAAATCATGTAGATTGTATCGTAAACTTCTTGTACCTTATTTTAAACACATTATAACCTGTACTGCTCTATATAGGACATTGTGACTCAGGTACAGATGTCTATTTTTATAATTGCACAGGGTATCAGGCGAGTACATTCTCTGATAGTTCTCTCATTTACTTGTCAATTACTGTACTTCAGTTCTAGTTAGTTTGATGTGATTCTCTATTACAACACGTATGGATATTTCTGGATTCATGTATGCGACACACATACCATCTTGTCTGGCCTCTATTACTGGAATCATTCTGGAATCATTGCTGGTATCATCATGTTTGGCTGGACTTATCTCGATTCTCGTATCGGATTTTGGATTCACTTGTATTACGGGACGGTGAAATATTGAGTAAGACATGTAGACATACCCTAAATCTGGAATCTCCAAACTGGAATCTACTGGAAGCATAGCCATCCTTCGTCTGATCAGTGAGTGATGTGCCTGATACCTACAGTTGTTTACATGTCGATTTCGGTATTTTAAAACATACTGTTAGAATATTGCTGGTCTCACCTGGATTCTTGATCACTGACTAGAATCATCTTGTACTGGATTCATCTTGTATTAGATTCGTCTCGTACTGGATTTACATAGGATTTACACTTGTCTTATATTTACTGTCTGGACTTATCATGTTACTCTAGTTCAGCTAGAATCTTATTTTACAGTCTTCATTGCCATGATTCTTCTCTTGTTTTAGTTACCTTACTTTCCTTGTATCTTAACTGTTTCTCTATACCATCACCTGAATATAAACTACCATGTTCATCAATAAAATTGTCTATAACTGCTTTATAGTTCTTTGTCGTTTACTTGGATTTTCTAGTTGAGTTGTGCTCGTTCCTGTCCTGACTGGACCTATTGAAAATATTACAAATGATTGTCCTGAGGACATTTTCCCTACTTGTCTTGGAGCAGGAGATGGCTTAGCTACCTTTGGCCCCGACACACAAGAGTGATCGGAAGACTAGCTAGTAGACTTGGTTTAGTTTTCATGTTTTAGAAGTTGAATTGTAATAAGTTGAGATATTGTTTTGTTTTAAGATTGTTTGAGATTATTATTATTTAGTAGTTGGTTTTGTTGTTGTTATTTAGTCTTGGTTATAAAACTTCTGTGTTATTATATCGTGCTTAGACTGTGATTGAGATTTCATTATATCTATACTTGTCCTCCGTTCGGAGTTGAGATTTTGATAAGTACATAATATAATTGCGTGAGTTGTTGTTTAGATAGTGACCTAGAACAGCGTTCTACCGTCGACACTGCGGTATAGGCTGGACGTACCCACTTCTCGTGCCCCTACACTGGGTGCGGGTCGTAACATATTTTTAGTGGTGGCCCATGTAGGTCGAGAGTCGCATTAGTACAATATCGTGGTAGTACGGCGACTTAGTTGTACTGCTGCGAGCCTGCGATAGGATTTAGCGATAGGCTTCAACGGAGAGGTACTCAATCACAGTTAGGAAAAAAATCTGCTTTAATTCATGCCATCTATACATCTTGCTGATTTGTCCTCCTTGAAATTAACTGTCCTCCCTTGATTTATCGCTTCTATCTCAGTATTGATTCCTTGTTTGATCTGTCTCCAGGATGGTCATCGAGACTAGATCTCATTGCTCCGGACCGGAGGACACTGCTCAGAGGTTGGCCATCTCTCGTCCTGTGCAGCCAGCCCCCGATACCGCAGCACCAGTTATGCCAGCTGGAGTGGGTGCTTCAGCTACCTTCGAAGGAGCCCCTCCACCAGTGCACTGGTAGAGCCCAATTATCCCGAAGATGCTTCAACAGCAGCAGCTGCCTTCAGGATCTGTCGATGCAGTACAGCTGTTTGCCTTCTTCCAGTAGTTTATGGAGGCTCAGCAGGCTCAGCAGCAGCGTCAGACGGTGGAGTTCAGCAGGGGTATAGATCTGGCCCTGACGACAGTGGAGAGAGTTACAGCTCAGCATCCGGCAGGTCAGCAGCAGCATCAGCCGAAGGAAAAGGGCATACATGATTTTCAGAAGATGCACCCGCGAGGCTTCAGGGGTACAGAGGGCATCATATACACAGATGAGTGGATCGATCACATGGAGTAGATCTTCAGGGTAGCAGAGATTCCAGCGAGACTGCAGATTGAGGCGACGGCTAGTATGATGCAAGACTTGGCTTGCACGTGGTACCAGACAGATCTGAGGGTTGGTACAGCTGGGCAGACTTGGGCAGCCTTCAAGAAGCTGTTCAAAGAAAAGTTTTTTCCCGATGCAGCGCTTGGTGCCCTCGAGACGCAGTTTGAGGCTTTGGTGCAGGGCAGTCAGACTGTCGAGGAGTACGCCGGGGAGTTCTGCCGTCTGGGCAGATTTGTTGAGGGGCTTTCTAAGGCGACGAAGGCCCGAAGGTTCAGGAAAGGGCTAGTCAAGGAGGTGAAGTCCTACACCAAGAGTGCCCTCTACGCCATTTTTGAGGAGATCCTGGTAGGAGCCCTAGCAGCGGAGGATGACCTTGAGCTGAGGCTCAAGAGGGGACGAGACGCTCACGGTGCTAGCAGCAGTGGAGGCCTGGCCAAAAGGCCTCACATACAGATTCAGCAGACATAGGCACCAGTGATGGTTCAGCAGGTGCAGCATCAGTATCGGGGTCAGGACCCAAAGACGATCAGTTGTTCCTACTGCAGGAAGTTGGGACACACCAGGGAGCAGTATAGGAAGAGGCTGAAGGTTTGCTATTTATGAGGGTCTGAAGCCCACCAGAAGATAGATTGTCCCGTTGCACCCTCCATTTGAGGGAGCTAGGCCACATGTAGCTCAGCACCAGAGGGGTGGAGCTTTTGCGATGGCGGTCGAGGAGACCGACGCTGCAGGTGATGTGTTAACAGGTTTGTCCTTCTTATTCTTCTTCTCCACCTTCATGTGTGATTTCCATTAGTACCTGCCAGGATATGTTTGTGATGTTTTAGATAGCGTAATTACCCTGATCGAGACTGTAGAATCACGAACAGTAGGATTGTGTTGCATGTTATCTATCAACCTTGATTTGATTGGGGGTTTGACCTAGTAGGGGTACGATCATCTTAATTTCGAGGACGAAATTCTTCTAAGGAGGGTAGACTTGTAACACCCAGTTTTTCAAATAAGGGTAATTTTGAACTTTTGTAATTATAATCATTTATTTATTGATATTTATATCACATTATGAATTTTGGTAATTTTTAATCAATTTAAAACTGTTTTAAGTCATGACTTATGATTTTGATGTGCTGCTAGTGAAACCCTAGAGACTACTTGACCTAGAGCCTAACCGTGTGATTAGGATATTTTATTTATCATTTTTGGCCTAGGGGTATTTTGGTCATTTTGGTTTCTTGGAAATTATTTGTAAATTGTTTGAATGATGATTATTATTTTTGACCTTTGCTAGTTGAGACTATAGAGACTAACCTAGATGTTGACTTTAGCTATGGTGACTTGATTAGCATGGTGGGACCCTAGTCTAACTTAAGTCGACTCAAGTTGACTTTTTTGAATCATGTTTCATATAGAGAATAAGTGATTTAGGATTCATGGACTTTTGACTTATGGATCGATTCTTTTAGCATTGAAACTTAGCCCAAGCCCATTAGCCACAACCCTAACCCTAATCTCTTCCTTACATGGCCGCCCCCTAGGGAATTCCCCTATTTAATCTCTCTTCCTAGTTCTTGCCTCTTTTGCATCAAAACAACTTTTGGAAAGAAAGAGGTATTGGTCCTTCTTCCTCAATTCATAACTCTTTCATTTTAATTCATTTTTGACTCTAGTCTCTTGCATTAGAACCTAATCCCACTCTATTTGCTATTCATGGAGAGAAATCTCAGATTTGGTACAATTTGGAGCTTTTGGTTTGCAAGAGGAATCTTCTTATTTGGGGCTTTTTTTGTGATTGATATTCTATAGGTAAACACCTCAAACTATCATTTAAACTTGATTTCTTTGCATGATAGCCTAGATCCAGATGACCCCGAGCTGTGGTGTGTGTGTTTGGTGAAGTTTTGCATTGGTTTTGTGTCCGTATCGGACACGTATCATTTTCTATTTGTAAGTGTTTGTTAGATTGCCACAATAGAATTTATTTTGATAATTTCAAAATGTATTTGATTGAATTTGTAGCCCTATGTATGTGCTTTGGATTTAGTGTGGACTGAGTCAATTTTCGTGTCGTGTCCGTGTCCAAAACGGACACGAACACGTTGCATGAGCAGCCGCGCGCGTGCCCTGCTGCTCGGGGGTATTTTCTCTCAGTACAGGCCACGTGGCCGCATGCCACTAGGCATGGACGTAGGGGCCACGACTGAAAAGTTAGCTCCCAAGTCCCTGACCTGTTCGTGTCGTGTCGGACACGCTATGACACGTCCACGTGTTTTTGCCTACACTGGTTCAGGCAAAAAATGTGCACTGATACGGTGTCCGTATCGAGTGTATGCATGTCGTGGACATGTTGCAGACACTCGAGCGTGTAGCCCTATCTTGGGCGAACGTGTATGTACAGGCTTGACACATCTCGAGCTCTGTGTCGTGTCCAATCGGGCACGACATGGCTGCAAGATACTGCATTCTGCACAGTTTTGATATTGTGTATTCATGTGGTGTTGGACACCTCGTGTCCACTTGTTGGACACGAGTACACCCTCCCCTGACATATACACATGAGGCACATCTTGTATGACAAGTATTTTTGGGTTTTATTAGGTTGGATTTTGATTTGGTGTTTTCGAAAGGTTTCACTGACACAGTCTAATACTTGACAACACGCTGGTTTGTGACACTCTAACACTACATGCCTGTACTACATTGACACAATCTTCCCTAATTGGCACATCCTCTATACACTTCACTCGACACTACACATTGCTCTGTCATACCTAGCACTCACAAGTCGAGCACCCCACGCACACATATTTTTCTGTTGACACCCACTGGAGACACTCCTTGACACCCTCGAGCACACCCAAACATATCACTTTGAAACTCCAGTTTACTGCATAGCCACTTGACACTCTGACACTGGCTTGACACAATGAACACCACTTGGACACTTACTTGACACATCTGATACCTTGTGATACCATATGACACACACACACAAACCCTTGTCCAGACCTCCCTCCTGATGTTTGAGTTGGGGTTGAATGAACCTGGGTTTGGGATATGTAGGTATATTTGAATGTTGATGTATATAGATATTTTGATATATGTTATGTATAGGGATTATATGCTTTAGGGGCTGTCACGACCCGCACCCTAGAGTAAGGGCACGAGAAGTGGGTACGTCAGCCTACGCCGCAGTGTCGGCGGTAGAACGCTGTCCTAGGTCACAACATCTAACAATATAATGCTAAGCAGTTTATACTCCCCGAATGGGTGTGACATAGCAGAAAGTAAAATCAATCATAACTAAGGAAAAAGAAGCACGATATGATATAGAACTCAAATGAAATACAGATGATCAGAAGAGTCTAAGTGTCTAAGATAACATCTCAGCAAACATCCAGAAATACAAATCTCAACTACAGAGTATGAAAGAATATATACAATCCAGATCTCAAATGACAGAAATAAAGCCAAACTAAACTAGTCCCAAGACAACATAAGTAATATAAAGCCTAACTAAACTAGTCTAGGCAGTAGGGGTAATGTCATCAGCTAGAGCTGGGTCCTCCTGAGAGTCCATCTCACAAGTGTCATCTAGGGCTGTCCCATAGAAGGTGTCCACACAGGCCTCCTCCTCGTCCTCTGTAATATTTTCAACAGGTCCAGTCAGGACAGGAGCGAGCACAATATATCTCAACAGATCATAGCAGGTTAGAATATATAATCATGCAGTAAAGTAAGATACAGGAAACTGAAAGAAAGTACAGAATGTAAACCGAGAGAGAACTGTAATAGAAATATCTACTATAAGTAAAGAACTAACAGTGGCTAGTGAGTCAGAGTATAATATAAACATGTGAATGGCATAGGAGATTCTGGAAACTATACTATGGAGTGATTCTGGGAAATACACTACTTGGATATTATTCACATGTCTACTTCTACTCCCCCGTACCTCCAATTAATACACAAAGATCCAGCCAGGTTATGTTATGATTCCATGCAATAGCCCACAAGGGGTGATACATGGTAGGCCCATAAATGGGTGATTCTGGAAATGCCCATAAATGGGTGATTCAAGGAAGACTTTGTGATCATGAGAGTACATGTCACAAGTGATCAATGAACCAATGAACCGTGAAGCATAGTGATACACCATGTAAGTTAAACGCACAGAACATGTAGTATCCGATGCTCCTTGAGGAGATAACATCTCAAGAAGGGATCTATATAGTACTAATCTGTGTGACCAACGTGACAGTATCAAGTACAGTAATTTAAAGCAGAAAAATAATTCTAAACAGGATATGAAATGATCAGAGAATGTACTCGCCTGATACCCTGAACAGCTGATATAAAAAGATGGCCAAATGGAGTCACAGAGTCCTAGTTATAGCAACACAGGTTATAAAGAGTTCAATTTATATGGTAATTAAAATTATAATACAATCTACATGATTCTAAGTCAATCTAGGTCAAAGTCAACTTTGGTCAACTATAAAGTCAAACTAGGTCAACTATAGTCAATTGTGGTCAAACTAGCTAGGGTTGGGTCAACAATGGTCAACTAGTCTAGGTTAGTCAATTCTAGGTCTAAACAAACTAAGTATATGCAAATCAAGTATCCAAGAGCTACTAACTCATAGCCTAAGTCACTTGCTAAACCAAGCACAAAACTAAACCATAAGCTAACAACGCACACAAACTTTAGTCATATAATGTATATATATTCACATTCACATATTCATATACATAGATATATATAGGAAAGCTATATATATAGGCACATACATATATATATATAGAGAGAGAGAGAGAAAGAAAGGTAAAAGAGTAAGTAAGTATGTGTGTGTTTGGCATGTGTGTGAAAGGATATGTGTTAATGTTCTAAAATTTAGGGATAGGTAGGTGTATGTGACATGGGATACATGATGTCAAAGGGTGTATGAATGCATGTGTGTAAAAGGTTATAGGTTAACTCAGTTTATAGAAATGCATACATACATACTTACCTTGTATACATGCATACATACATATCATGTATATTACATTTACATGATACATACATGTATACTTGTATTATATTATACTTACATTCAGCATATTAGATACTTGTATTTATATTAACATATTGTAAACATTTATTTCATTCATGCATCTATGAATTACCTACATGTTTTATACATATGCATACATTGTATATTCATCATTTCATACATTAACATAGAGACATACAAACATGCACACATCATATATTTTATACCTTGCATTACCTCACATATCATGTTTATATTATCATTCATTCCTTTCATATATATATTATCTTTAAGTTGAATACATCATATATTGATACAATACATTATCTTGCATGCTTGCATTCATATATTACATTCTATATTACCTATATACATGTATTTCCACCATTTATTCATGCTTGCATCATATACTCTATATTACCATACATGTTATCATTATATATTGTATTACAATATTTATATTATGCATTCATATCTCATTACATATATATCTTGTATTCATATCTAGCATTCATTATATACTTTCATCCATACATTGTATATCATTCTTTCATTCATGCATTGCTTATATGCATTATATTAATTGTATTCCTACATGCTTGCATTCAACCATATATATACATTAATGTAAAGAGATATATCATATATTATTATTTCATTCATCAAACATATCATGCATTACATACTCTATATTCATTTAATATCCATATTATATAGGCTCATAGGTTACACAAAATGCATATCGTATAGTCACTCTTCTACTTAAAATCAATACTGTACCAATTGGGCATTCACTAAATTCTAGGATTAAAGTATGTCGTAGCCCTTTGTGTTAGCTTTCCGAAATTTTAAACGGATCGCATTTTCGTGTCCGGAAGCTCCCGGAATCGCAAAAACACCGAAACGCGTTCGTCTTTCGTACAACTGACACTCAAATAATTTTACAGAAAGTTTCAGAACGAATTTGGCTTATTAAAATATATTTGGAAAGCTAACTTCGATACGGTTCTTTTAAAAAAAGGGAGATAAATCGGAGTTCTAAGCTAAAAATTATGACATTTCTAAGTTGCTTTGGTTAATAAAAACGTGGATGAATATTATGACAAATTTGAGTTGTTTTGGACAAAAGGACACATATAGGCCAAGATACTTGGATACAAACATAGGTATCCAAATGAAACTCATTCTAACCATCCTACTAAGATCAATCCACTCTCTAACCATTCTAAAACTGAATTTAAATATCTATTTAAACTATTATCATACATACATACACATGGGGTATCCTAATTTGGGATCTATCAAGTAGGACACAAGACACATATCTAAAATCCTCAAGAGAGCTACATATGGCCTCAAATTTGAATCTAAAAAGGACACATGCATGAGGATGGATCCTACGGATTCAAAAGTAATTTATATGCAAAGGAAATCGATTTAGAGGATGGGTTTTACCTATTGGGAGTGGAATCCCAATAAAATCCTTTAGGACACGGCTCTGATACGAAGATCCCTCAAAGTGGACACTCCTCCTTGCACTCCTCTTCCAATCCTTGGTAGCACCCTTTCCTTGGAGAATGGGAATGATTGAGGGAAGGTTTGGTGAAGGAATGATTTGATTTGGAGATCAAATCAATGGGAAGGCTCTCTAAAATTAGGGAAGAACAAAAGGAAAATAAAAGGCAAGATTGTAATGAATGAAATAAATCATTCTCTCCTAAAGGTGGCTGCCATAAAGAGTCCATTAGGGCTAATGGGAAATGTCTTAATTGCCCTCTCTAGTCTCATATGGTTAAGTCTAGACTAGGTTCAAGTTTGGGGTCAAAATGATCTAGTTTTGAGTCTCTAACTTAACCATTCTAACATGATAAAAATTAGTTTAATTAACTAACTTAATGTTGGGTCTTGTGAGCCATGCTTAACTTAATATTGGGTCCCATCTAGAGTTCAAGCTACCCGGGTCACAATACAAGTCGGAACGAGACGAAACTCAAACCCGACTAAACAAATCCAATAAAAACAATATTAAAATATAAAATTTTCCCGAAATATTAAAATATAAAAAATGACCAAATCATAATACATCAATTTAAATATTATTAAAATAATCTAAAATTCACCAATTAATCAAAATCCTAAATAATTCAAAGTCACAAGATGACCAAAATATCCTTAGCCTAAAAAGTTGTAAATAGTCATTCTAATCACATGGTTAGGTCCCCATGGTCATGGTTAGTCTCTAAGCTTAGCAAAACTAGGGATTAACTAGTTAACCATCAAAATCATAATTCAACATTTTAAATAGTTTTAAATTGATTAGAAAATTACCAAAAATCACAACATGAGTTAAATCTTATTATCGATTAATCAAAATTATAAAAGTTCTAAATTACCCTCATTTTAGAAAAGTGGATGTTACAAGTCTACCCTCCTTAGAAGAATTTCGTCCTCGAAATTAAGATTATCGTACTTTTTCTAGAGTCTCGTCCCCAACAATCATGGTCTCAGAACTTACCTAAATCATACGATTAAAAAGGATGTCATACAGGGTCATGGCATATGGTGGTAGTGAAGTCTCATCTAGGTATACTAGTCATGCTAACCAAAAGGGTCATAGGGTATCAAACATACAAGCAATCGGGGTGTTAAACTGGAAAAGATACAAAAATAACAAATCATCAAAACTGTAAGGCAGTCTACCAACCTATATAAAAACTGGTACTTAGCAGAAAATAAAATAAGATAACTACCAATTATCTATAAGGGGTACTATTCAAGAAAAATCAAAATCAAAAGTTAAAGAATGAAAGTCAATTGCATTGAAATCCAATCACAATATATATATATATAGAGAGAGCGTTAGAGGGAGAAGCTAGCATTATGTAAATGTGGTTAGTGTGTGTATGGTGTATGTGGACATGTTCATAGGGTTAGATAGTAGACGTGTGTGTGTGTGTGTGTGAAATACATGAAAGTGTATAGGATTTGGGTTTCAAAACAATAGCTATCAAGTTACACTACTCATGGCATATTGGTTAAACAATCTACAATGCACAACCTATTTACTCATAACATGTATGGCTAACCATATATATACATATATCTATATGTATAGAGAGGTAGAGATTTAGTTATGTATCTATATACATTATAACATGTATGCATAAACTATATATATGTATATATACCTATATAGATATATGAACATAACATAGAGATGAAGGGTTAGGTTTATATGGCAGTTGTGAACATTAGTGTACATTAGTGTAGAGTGTCAAGAGTACAGGGGTTATAACTTAAAATGAAGGGTTCAATCATTCAGTTCAATTTAACATTACATATTAAATCTGAAATTGAACTAAACATTTAAAACTAATGTGAAAAATATTAACATGTATTCAGTTTTAGAATTTTGGAGAAATTCGAACATCAAACCAACCCAATGTTTATCACAACCTAACATGTAAAATATGAAACCTAACATTATATCCCTACATACAACAATGTATATAACTCAAAATATTATATTTAAAAACAGCAATTTGAACTAATATTTAAAATCCAATATTAAGGGTTAATATGCACACAGTCTCAGATTTGACAAGTTCAAACACAAAACTCAACCAATTTCTTTAAGAATTGAAACCTTGTGTAAAGATACATGTGCAGTGATGTAAACAAAACTAATAACATGAAATTTATGTTTAAATTACGAATTTAAACTGGAAAAGCAGAGAACCAGTCTCTGATACTGTACTGTATCAGAATATTGGGGTTTTGAGAATTTAAACATCAACAACTATTAATATGTATTTAGATGGGTTGATAATCAAAGTGTAGCATGCATACGTATCAGACAAAGTGTCTGTGTCCACTATATATTCTCATGTCCCAATATAAAATCAAATTCTATACCAAGACCAATATTTAGATTCCTACCAAGATTGCAAAGCAGGTGATTGATATAATCAAGACATTATTATTATTATTATTATTTAATACAAGAATAACAAGAAGGAAATAACGATAAAATCGTTCTGCTTATCTGTTTAAAAGAAGAAACCATTTTAAAACCAGAGCTATATATCAAATCCAAGATAAGGTCTAGCAAAATCATCGATTCATTATTTTAAGAAGAGATTCATAGTAAGAAGTTATTATAATACAGCTAAAGCTACTCCTACTCCTAAGTTAAATAATGAGAAACAAACAAATAAAACAATTTTTTTGAAAGACTGAACAAAAGTAGAAAAAACTTGTTCAAGAGCACTTAAGGTACAATCTGATAATCATATGCGTCTATCCAACATCATGGTGCTACAAATCATCGTCATACTAGTAAGCAAGGCTACGATAATCACAGAGTCCTTGACTAAGGTACATACCTCTAGGTTTATGATATTTAAAATTTCTGTATTGCTGCATGCGACGACGAAAACCTTAAATTTCCACACCCGAGAAATAGGTCCAAAATCTGACTATATGTCCTCACTATGCCAGCTAACATGACTATCGAAGATTCTAGATCGCATAACTGAGGTGACCTAGCCCATACAATTTTTTTTCTCAGAAAAAAAAACAAACATAACACAGGAACAACATAACAAATTGATCAGTCAACAAGGAACAGATGGAATTGAATTTTAAGATAGTTATAAGAGACAATTGCGGGAATGGAATAGAGAAGAACGGAACTTGCAGCAAGATCTCTAATGGTCTGTGCATCCTCGAATATCCTGACGATAGCTCGCCCTGCTGGTTTTCCCTGGTCTGCTGATGATGCTGCATGAACCGCTGCTGCTGAGAAAATCGGGAATGACGGGAAAAAGTCTCTGTACAGACAGAGGTGCACCTCCAATGTAGCAGAAACGCCAACCTGAGTCGGCACAACAGGAGCTGCGGTCTCGAGGCCCTGATGAACAGGACGAGAGGTGGCCAGCCTCTCGATAGTATTCCCCGGACCGGAGCGATGAGATCATGTCTCCATAACCATCATAAAGACAGATCAAAATAAGAAGAAATTACTGGGAATGAAACGAAAATTCAAAGAAGGACAGTTTATTCAAGGGAAGACAATAAACAGCAAATTTAGATAAAATATCTGATTAAGAGTTTTTCTAGTGTGATTGAGTACCCTCAAAAATATCCTAATCCTACTGCAGGCTGTAGTGATACTCTAGTTCGAATACCACTACATAAACTGGACCTGTATGGGCCACCACTAAAAATGGTCACGACCCGCACCCTAGAGTAAGGGCACGAGAAGTGGGTACGTCCAGCCTACGCCGCAGTGTCGGCGGTAGAACGCTGTCCTAGGTCACAACATCTAACAATATAATGCTAAGCAATTTATACTCTCCGAATGGGGGTGACATAGCAGAAAGTAAACCCAATCTAACTAAGAAAGAAAAGCACGATATGATATAGAACTCAAATGAAATACAGATGATCAGAAGAGTCTAAGTGTCTAAGATAACATCTCAGCAAACATCCAGAAATACAAATCTCAACTACAGAGTATGAAAGAATATATACAATCCAGATCTCAAATGACAGAAATAAAGCCTAACTAAACTAGTCCCAAGACAACATAAGTCATATAAAGCCTAACTAAACTAGTCTAGGCAGTAGGGGTAATGTCATCAGCTAGAGCTGGGTCATCCTGAGAGTCCAGCTCACAAGTGTCATCTAGGGCTGTCCCATAGAAGGTGTCCACACAGGCCTCCTCCTCGTCCTCTATAATATTTTTAACATGTCCAGTCAGAACAGGAGCGAGCACAATACATCTCAACAGATCATAGCAGGTTAGATATATAATCATGCAGTAAAGTAAGATACAGAAAACTGAAAAAAAGTACAGAATGTAAACCGAGAGGGAACTGTAATAGAAATATCTACTATAAGTAGAGAACTAACAGTGGCTAGTGAGTCAGAGTATAATATAAACATGTGAATGGCATAGGAGATTCTGGGAAATATACTATGGAGTGATTCTGGGAACTACACTACTTGGATATTATTCACATGTCTACTTCTACTCTCCCGTACCCCCAATCAATACACAAGGATCCAGCCAGGTTATGTTATAATTCCATGCAATGGCCCACAAGGGATGATACATGGTAGGCCCATAAATGGGTGATTCTGGGAATGCCCATAAATAGGTGAATCAAGAAAGACTCTGTGATCATGAGAGTACATGTTACAAGTGATCAATGAACTGTGAAGCATAATGATACACCATGTAAGTGAAACGCACAGAACATGTTGTATCCGATGCTCCCTGAGGGTAACATCTCAAGAAGGGATCCATATAGTACTAATCCGTGTGACCAACGTGACAGTATCAAGTAAAATAATTTAAAGCAGAAAAATAATTCTAAACAGGATATGAAATGATCAGAGAATGTACTCGCCTGATACCCTGAACAGCTGATATGAAAAGATGGCCAACTGGAGTCACAGAGTCCTAGTTATAGCAACACAGGTTATAAATAGTTCAATTTATATGATAATTGAAATTATAATACAATCTACATGATTCTAAGTCAATCTAGGTCAAAGTCAACTTTGGTCAACTATAAGTCAAACTAGGTCAACTATAGTCAACTGTGGTCAAACTAGCTAGGGTTGGGTCAACAATGGTCAACTAGTCTAGGTTAGTCAATTCTAGGTCTAAACACTAAGTATATGCAAATCAAGTATCCAAGATAGCTACTAACTCATAGCCTAAGTCACTTGCTAAACCAAGCACAAAACTAAACCATAAGTTAATAAGGCACACAAACTTAGTCATATAATATATATATATATTATTCACATTCACATATTCATATACATAGATTATATAGGAAAGTTATATATAGGCACATACATATATATATATATAATATATATATATATATATATATATATAGAGAGAGAGAGAGAGAGAAAGAGAGGTAAAAGAGTAAGTATGTGTGTGTTTGGCATGTATGTGAAAGGATATGTGTTAATTTTCTAAAATTTAGTGATAGGTAGGTGTATGTGACATGGGATACATGATGTCAAGGGTGTATGAATGCATGTGTGTAAAAGGTTATAGGTTAACTCAGTTTATAGAAATACATACATACTTACTTACCTTTTATACATGCATACATACATATCATGTATATTACATTTACATGATACATACATGTATACTTGTATTATATTATACTTACATTCATGCATATTTGATACTTGTATTTATATTAACATATTGCAAACATTCATTTCATTCATGCATCTATGCATTACCTACATGGTTTATACATATGCATGCATTGTATATTTATATCATTTCATACATTAACATAGAGACATACAAACATACACACATCATATATTTCATACATTGCATTATCTTACATATCATGTTATATATTATCATTCATTCCTTTCATATATTACATTATCTTTAAGTTGAATACATCATATATGGATACAATACATTATCTTGCATGCTTGCATTCATATATTACATTCTATATTACCTATATATATGTATTTCCTCCATTTATTCATGCTTGCATCATATACTCTATATTACCATACATGTTAT
The DNA here is from genome assembly GCA_029216955.1 of Iris pallida. Lineage (NCBI taxonomy): Eukaryota > Viridiplantae > Streptophyta > Magnoliopsida > Asparagales > Iridaceae > Iris > Iris pallida. The sequence continues at coordinate 15,257,847 of JANAVB010021796.1, read as the reverse complement.
CATTATATTTGTATTACAATATTTATACATTATGCATTCATATCTATCATTAGATATATATCTTGCATTCATATCTAGCATTCATTATATACTTTCATGCATACATTGTATATCATTCTTTCATTCATGCATTGCTTATATGCATTATATTAATTGCATTCCTACATGCTTGCATTCAACCATATATATACATTAATGTAAAGAGAATATATATCATATATATATCATTTATGCATCTAACATATCATGTATTACATACACTATATTCATTTAATATCCATATTACATAGGCTCATAGGTTACACAAAATGCATATATCGTATAGTCACTCTTCTACTTAAAACTAATACTGTACCAATTAGGCATTCACTAAATTCTAGGATTAAATTATGTCGTAGCCCTTTGTGTTAGCTTTCCGAAACTTTAAACGGATCGTATTTTCGTGTTCGGAAGCTCCCGGAATCGCAAAAACACCGAAACGCGTTCGTCTTTCGTACAGCTGACACTCAAATAATTTTACAGAAAGTTTCAGAGCGAATTTGGCTTATTAAATATATATTTGGAAATCTAACTTCGATATGGTTCTTTAAAAAAAACGGGAGATAAATCGGAGTTCTAAGCTAAAAATTATGATATTTCTAATTTGCTTTGGTTAATAAAAACGTGGATGAATATTATGACGAATTTGAGTTATTTTGGACAAATGACACATATAGGCCAAGATACTTGGATACAAATTGGTATCCAAATGAAACTCATTCTAAACATCCTACTAAGATCAATCCACTCTCTAACCATTCTAAAACTGAATTTAAATATCTATTTAAACTATTATCATACATACATACACATGGGGTGTCCTAATTTGGGATCTATCAAGTAGGACACAAGACACATGTCTAAAATCCTCAAGAGAGCTACAAATGGCCTCAAATTTGAATCTAAATGGGACACATGCATGAGGATGGATCCTACGGATTCAAAACTAATTTATATGCAAAGAAAATCGATTTAGAGGATGGGTTTTACCTATTGGGAGTGGAATCCCAATGAAATCTTTTAGGACACGGCTCTGATACGAAGATCCCTGAAAGTGGACACTCCTCCTTGCACTCCTCTTCCAATCCTTGGTAGCACCATTCCCTTGGAGAATGGAAATGATTGAGGGAAGGTTTGATGAAGGAATGATTTGATTTGGAGATCAAATCAATGGGAATGCTCTCTAAAATTGGAGAAGAACAAAAGGAAAATAAAAGAGGCAAGATTGTAATGAATGAAATAAATCATTCTCCCCTAAAGGTGGCTGCCATAAAGAGTCCATTAGGGCTAATGGGAAATGTCCTAATTGCCCCTCTCTAGTCTAATTGGTTAAGTCTAGACTAGGTTCAAGTTTGGGGTCAAATGATCTAGTTTTGAGTCTCTAACTAATCATTCTAACATGATAAAAATTAGTTTAATTAACTAACTTAATGTTGGATCTTGTGAGCCATGCTTAACTTAATATTGGGTCCCATCTAGAGTTCAAGCTACCCGGGTCACAATACAAGTCGGAACGACACGAAACTCAAATCCGACTAAACAAATCCAATAAAAACAATATTAAAAATATAAAATTTTCCAAAATATTAAAATATAAAAAATGACCAAAATCATAATACATCAATTTAAATATTATAAAATAATCTAAAATTCACCAATTAATCAAATCCTAAATAATTCAAAAGTCACAAAATGACCAAAATACCTTTAGCCTAAAAAGTTGTAAATAGTCATTCTAATCACATGGTTAGGTCCCCATGGTCATGGTTAGTCACTAAGCTTAGCAAACTAGGGATTAACTAGTTAACCATCAAAATCATAATTCAATATTTTAAAATAGTTTTAAATTGATTAAAAATTTACCAAAAATTACAACATGGGTTAAATCTTATTATCGATTAATCAAAATTATAAAAGTTCTAATTACCCTCATTTTAAAAAAGTGGTTGTTACAGGGGCTATGGAGGGTTAACAAATAGGTATATATGTTATAAATGCTTGGGGGTTCAGTGTGAGTGAGAGAGGGATCCTGGGAATTCCAGTGCAGTAGATGAGTAGTCGCAGCTTAGGCTTGGCCTTGCAGCAGCAGGCATAGCAGCAAGCAAGGAGGTTTGGTAGACAATAAGTGTACATTTGGTCCACCTGCAACAGTAGGACAGGGAGTAGGCAGTGTGGAATAGAGGGTTTTGGGTGTATATGAAAACCTTGTCATATAGGATAGCTGTAAAGCAAGGTTAGAAAGGGTGTGAGTAGAGTATTATTCATAACTTGTATGTAGTATCAGTCATCTATATTGTTTAGTCCCTTTGTTGTTATCCTATCTTAAGTCATATATGTATTAGTATCAAGTAGGATACACATGTCGGTACCAGTAGGGAGATGCCTACTTGACCTTGGTTGCTTGGCTTAGGTCAGTACAGATTAGAAAGAGGGTAGCAGTAAGGGGGTATCCTAATGTAAAGGGTAGATAACCCCAAGATACAAATTCTCCTTGGATGTTTACCTAGGTATCCCAATAGGCAAGTGCATATAGTGTATTGATGTATGGATTTCATAGGGTATTCATGAAGTGTATACATTAGACATGTGTGGGTTTGAGAGCTCACATTACTTAAGATACCTATATATGTATGTTATAATTGTGTTACTTATATGAGAGGGTTATATATATGTCTAGGACTATAGGCTTTGGCTATATTATATGTGATAGATGTATATTTATGATATGGTATATATAGTATCCTAAGTTACGTAGACCTATGGTTTAGTTTTGAGTTAGCCCTAAGAGTTGACCAACCCTAAAGTTGACCAATAGTTGACCATTGACCAAATTGAACCTTGATAGCCTAAGTTTGACAGTTGACCAAGATAACCTTGTTGTTGACCTAGTTTGACAAGATGTTGACTTGGTTTGACCAAGAGTTGACCAAGTTTCACTTTGACCTAGATTGGCTTAGAAATCATGTAGATTGCATCGTAAACTTCTTTTACCTTATTTTAAACACATCATAACCTGTACTGCTCTATATAGGACATTGTGACTCCGGTGCAATATCTATTTTCATCAGTTGTACAGGGTATCAGGCGAGTACATTCTCTGATAGTTCTCTCATTTATTTGTCAGTTATTATACTTCGGTTCTAGTTATTTTATGTGATTCTCTGTTACAAAATGTATTGATATTTTTGGATTCATGTATGCGACACACATACCATCTTGTCTTGCCTCTATTACTAGAATTATTCTGGAATCATACTGGTATCATCATGTTTGGCTGGACTCATCTCGATTCTCGTATCAAATTCTGGATTCACTTGTATTGCAGGGCGGGAAATATTGAGTAAGACATGTAGACATGCCCCAAATCTGGAATCTCTAAGCTGGAATCTACTGGAAGCATAGCCATCCCTCGTCTGATCATTAAGTGATGTGCCTGATACCTACA
>JANAVB010021796.1:15216488-15254350 GCA_029216955.1 Iris pallida | reverse complement strand
CATTTCTCTCCGTACGTATGAATCTTCAGCAACTTTCATGATAGCTCATGCATGCATGCATGTCGAGCGAGGAACGGATTGATAATCATAACGCACCAGCTCGAGTCTCGGAGTTGATGTAGCCTCCTGATCATTATAAGTACTCGAACTGCTCTGATGTAGAGACGAAGATGTTGGTCCCGCTGGTTCTGATTGTGTGGATTTTCTGGTGCTTATGATGGCTGCGGGTGTACGTGCTGTCCTGGATTCGTCTAGGCTAGCATCCCTGGAGGAATATTTTGTGCTAAGTATCAAAATATTATATACAAGTTATTATCTAGGTTGCATATGTCAGGAAATTATCCCGGCTTTAACGCATTCAAAAAAATAAAATAAAATATCCCAGGCTTTAACGACGAATACAACAAAACACAAATAAATAGGACAAATGGCAATAAGATCACAAACACACAATATAAGATGGTTTGACCTAAATTTGTTCTCTTCAACTCTGAGTTGCTTCCGTGATAAAAGTCTTTTGACCCTTTCAATGTTCTGCTGAGTTCCATGCAATAAATCTATATATTATGATTTCTGATGAAGGTATTTTGTTGATTAGCGATGGCATCGAAGAGCGCAGAGTATGATTCGAGCAGTTTGTGATGCGGAATGCTTGAAATGAGGATAATTTTGATTTGGTTATGTTGGATGTTGGATGAGCGATGGCATCGAAGAGCGCAGAGTATTCGAGCAGTTGTGATGCGGAATGCTTGAAATGAGGATAATTTTGATTTGGTTATGTTGGATGTTGGATGAGAACATGGTACCAGAAGAGGTGCTGCAGTTAGATACAAGTATCAAAGGAAGTGTGCCCAAAGTGATATAGTTGGACTTCTAGTGATTGCATGAATGGCGTGAAAAATAGATGTTATGTTTGTGATCGTTGGAACCGCCATGGTATAGATTGTCCGGAATAAACGCTGGCTCAATATGTTGAGCAGTGATGTTTGTGCACAAAGTGGCTAGATCCCTGACTGGTGTATCAGGTTATAACCCTAGTGGTGTATGTTGGATATTGGTCCTATCAGTATCAATGAATCTATTAGTTTGGACGAGTAGTATGAGGTCTCAATTTATTGTTATGCATGGTTGGGACAATTTTGAATGTTTTTAGGTTGGATTGGTTTTGATCGAGAATGATTGTTGGCAGATTAAGATTGTATTGGATAAGGATTCAGGATTGTGAAATGGATGGCTTGGATGAGAATCAATATGGATAGTGTATTGAACTGTGGTTTGAATCGATCGAATTGAATTTCGAGTTGAGTGCGAAGACTCGGCAGTACGACGATTGAAAATTTTATTTGTCGAATATGAGAATGACTATAAGGGTTGAGAAATTCTATATTGCTCGATGAATAGGGCCGGCACTGAGCTGTTGGGGGCCCGAGGCGAAACTTTCAAAATGGGCCCCCAACACATAATGTAAAAACAGTATTAAATTTTTTTGTTGAAGTCAAGATTTGAACTAAGGACCTCTTAAATATAGGTTTAACATTATAACCACTATACCATAAAGATTTTTGTTAAAAAAGGGACATGATACATACTACTTCTATTATAGACAGTTTCATATTGGTGCCCCCTTTCGTCAGGGGGTCCTGGGCCATCGTCCGGCCTGCCCTGGGCCAGGGCCGCCCCTGTCGATGAACTGAAATAGCTTATAGTGATTTGACCTTGAGTATGGATAAATTGATCTTCTATTAAATTTGGAAGAAAACATTGGTTAAACGAAATTGAGTTTTATGAATAAATGATTTTCTAGTTGTGCATATATTTGAAAATATTGAAGTGTATTAAAGATCGATAGATATTAACTCGGGATATTCTGGTTGGATGAATGATGATAGTTTGCATATTAATTAAATCATTGATGTATGCTGTCTTGATGGATTCTAGCTTGTGAACTATTGATTGATTCAATGATAATATTGAAGTTTCTTGTGACTTGAAGGGATGATCATGAGTATGAAATGAATGGATATTAGTTAGACTCGGGTTGATGAATGTTTGGAATTCTTTATGATAGATGTAATCGATTCAGAGTAACAAACTTGAATGATTATGAGGATATTGAGTTAACATATAATTTGACTAAAATGGATTGTAAGATTGAAAGTGACTGCACGAATCGCCTTGACATATGGATTGATATTAAGTTGACCTTGATTATACAAGTGAATTTGATACGTAAAGATTGGGTGCGAGTTGGTTAAAAATTGAAAATAAGTTATGATTGGTGAAACGGTGATTGAGATTTGTGACTTGCAATTTGGTGATTGAGAATTACGACTTGAGGTGGAATTTATTGTACAGATTTGAGGACTTAGACTATAAAAATTGCTTGGATTGATGTCGTCGATCATGAATTAGTCGAGAATGATTATTGGATAATATTCTTCTCTAGATGGCACAATTATATTAGTAGAGCAACACTTGTAACTGAAAGCCAATTCACAATAGTTTCATGAGGAATGTGTTATTCTTGAATTGAAGTGAATGACAAGAATATATATTCCAAAGACGAGCTTATAAAAATCATGACCATGGGAGATAAAGTAACCTGGAGCAGATCAGGTTCCCCTTGCAAACAAACCATATGGTGCATGATGTATCAGCAACATGTTGCTGCACATTGATTGCTATTCTAGACTTTGGCCCTCTCATTCTCCTGCACAGAAGACGACCTTGAGTTTATATAGAAGGCCTGATAAATTAATAAGAAATCTTATTGCGAGATGGAAAAGATATGATATGGTGATTAATTCCTAGATTTCTAGAAAAGATAATGATTTGATGACATGCAGAAGTGTTCGAACTATGATTATTTAAAATTTGATTTGAGGCTAAAAGGAATTTACAGGTTATCTTACATCACTGGTTAAAGCAAGTAATTACCTAAACCTATAAGGAGTTTGATATATATCAAACCAGTAAATATGTTTTATCAAAATTTTCGTACTTTGAATACTGCCTGTCAGCTGCAGCACCCATCACAAGCTTGGTGATCCCATGTTGAGCTATCAACTCTACAATCCCCTTTGCGATATCATCTGTCTCGATCACTAGCTTCTCAGCTCGTACCTGAAAACATGATCGGTAAGTTTCAGTAAGGACTAATTAATTGTGAATCATGTGTCATCTTAGTTAATAATGGTTGTATATATTTGTTAGTTGATTAAGAACAATCATTCGCATACAACTTCTTGAAACATGACAATATATATAACATGCAAATTCACCTTTGAGAGCGAGCAAAAGGTCATGTAAGCTTCTAAACTTCTATCAGTTTTAAGCCTCTCCTGCTCTCTGTATGCTCTAACCTGTTCTTCTGAAAGATGGTCCACGGAGAATTTGCCTCCCACTGGAATTAAGGTTTTGAAAAGTTAAATATAAGTTATACAATACCTGCAAAAAGTAGGTAAAGAACATGCCAATTTTAAAATCAATGGTAAGAATTGAGGGTTATATAATTATATTATAACAACATATACAAACCACATAAATGAGAAGGCAACATCATAGATTGTTAGCAGTATCATATGTGAGTTCCATTCATATATAATGAAATGATCTGCAGTACCTTGTGTTTGCAAATCATTGAAACATCATAGATTGTCATAATTTTGTTCCTGAGGCAAGCAGCCTTGTGTTTGCAAATCATTGAAACAAGGGAAATTTTGACTCCAGCCCTAAGATTTGGAAAAATGAACCAGGTTTTGATCTGATTTTCTCTCTATCTAATCCATGGAATTGGTTAAATGGGTATTTTTAGAGACTAAAAAGAAAAATATATATAGGAAAATGATGAAATTATCCCTCTTCCCTCCAATTCCTTAAACATAATGCGCTCTCTTGGGCCACATGCATCCGTCTTAACCACTAGGCTAGAGGTCATTTGTTGGAACTTTTGGTTTTTTGAGTTCCACTTTATAGATATTTCAAATACACCATAGACAAAAGGGAAGAGACTTTTGTTTAGTCCCACATCGCTTAAAACCCACACTTGAGAGTGGGTATATATGTTTACACCTTCTACATGGTTGTGATGAGTGGGAAGCTAGAGGGGTGCTCGCGCGCCCGGGGGCATTGGGCTAGAATGCACCCGGGTTGGAGGGAAGCTCCAGAAAACCTTAATGCGCATGTGCGGGCACGTCGCACGCGCAGGGGGGGGGTGCAAATCCGGGCCGTTTAGCCTCGCGCGTAGGCGGGACACGACCCTACTTTTGATTCTTCTCCTGAGATTTGGTTCACGATCTAACAGCATTGAAAGAACAAACCGCTGAGATCTAACGTGTGAATCCTGAGGTTGCAGATAGGTACTGCTATCTGTAACTCGTCGCCGTTCGAAACTTACAGTATCGATAAGGGGTGAGGACAGTGATTCCACGAAGCTTCTACCCATCATTTGCTATATATATATTCTCTCTCTCTCTCTATATATATATATATAAAAACTATTTTAGTATATTATAATTAAAATTTATTAAAGACATGTTTTAGAATTTTGGATATATGTTTAGATAATACCATGTACTAATTTAAATATTATTTGAATATATAAATAATATACCTTTTGCTTCTGGCAAGACTATAAGTCTGTTAGACAATAGCTTTGCTCCAGGCAAAGATAGCTATATGACAAAGCTAGGCCTCTACATGAGGAATCTCTACCTTTGCTAAAGTTTAGTTTTGTTTCTTGCGACTCTAGGGGAAGTTAATAACTCGGACACTAGCAAAGTTATCGCTTCGACAATAGTAGTGATACGACGAAGTTAGGACCTCTACTTGTTAATTTTTTTATATGACAAGATAGTTATATGACAAAGCTAGAACCGTTCGTTTATGAAAACCTTTACTTGTTAATTTTTTGAGGCACCGGTTTTAGTCGGCTCAAAAACCTCCCAAAACCGGTGTAATGTATTTTTGGGTGGCTTTATAAACACCCCAAATCGATGGATTTTGAACGGCTCTATTTTTTTATTCCATTTATATCCTCACAAATATATAATTATAACTGCTCATACCTTTCCCTATTTAATTTAATCGTGTAAAAAATTTTCAGAACCGCTCGTTAGTGAATTACCAAGCATGGATTGGACTGGTTTAAAAGCCGCTACATAAAAACCATTCAAAACCGGACCCCTCGTAACCGCTCATAACCGGTACTCTAAAAACACCTCATGACCGCTACCTCTACAATTGCCAAGCAGACCCTTAGGCTCCGTAAGGCTGTGCCTTCGCATCAGGGGGGTTAGGCTCAGCGGGACAAGCTAAGTTTTGTGGGGTTAGGCTCCGCGTAGCTAAGCTTCACGAGGCTAGATTCTACATGACTAAGTTCTGCGGGGGTTAGCCGATTTTGATAGCGTCGTAGACACTTGTTTTAAGAGCTACTAGGGGCGAATGATCGAAGAGGATCTAAAAGAGTTGAAAGTTATTTCTGACTAATGGTCTAGCAAGACCTAAAAGATTTGAAAGCCAGTCTTCACTGGTAGATCAAAATATCATAAATGAAAGACATTTCTGGATGAGAGGTCAAAAGGTCTTTTCTTTTAGAGAAAAAAAAATCTCTTCATCCATTAAGAAGAATAAAACACGAAGTATTGGATATCATAAAAAATGAGGTCATACTTTTTTGTTTGATCGAGGATGATCGATCGTGCATCGTGTGCTTTAGCTTGGTAGAGCTTCGTGTTGATAACATGTTGTATCTAGTTTACTAGACTAAGAGGAGAGGGATGGAGAGATTAATTCTCACATGTCTGATCATTCAAAGATTCTCCATAGACATTTATTAGTAGATGGTTACAAGATGTAATTACATATAATCTCATAGAGATAAGGATATCATTATATGTTGATTGACTGCACAATACAACTAACTACAATAATTTGTTAATTGTTATGAACTTGTTTAAATATGTTTTTGAAAAATAAAGAAAATGAGATTTAGATAAGCTCTTTAATACTTACCAGATATGGACTCATCAATAAAATATTTAAATCAATCCATTCCGATTATTATGGCTATCAGCAAACATGGTTGAGGTTGTCTAAGGTTTATTATCACGTGGGGTCACTTGTACAATTTAGAAGAACCACATGATGGTTTTGCTAAATTTTAAATTCCACATGGGTTCGTCCTCCGTTCTTGACTATGTTTATTGTTTGAACTTGTTGGTTTTGTTGTTTCATGAAGCAATTAATTATATTTGTAACGTACATCTACATTGTTTTTGCGTAAAAAAAATTATTAAAAAACTTAAATATCATATTTAGTTTTTATTTTTTAGAGAGGGAGTGAAGGAAATTAGTGATGGGTCGCTCCTTTTCTGAGTTGTATAATTCCTTTATTTTAAGGGAGAAAAGTACACATTTATTGAAATTTTTTATTTGTTTGTAAAGAGTTTAATGAGTTGTATATTTCCATTGATATCGATATTTCTAAGCATAAAAAATATCCTATTGGAAAATATTTTTAATAAGTTAGTTTGTATGTTATTTTTACTACGTAAAATTGTAATAAGATTTGTAAAACGCGTTGCACACACATCTTGTGTGTGCCATGACACTAGTTTATTATAAGTAAATCATTCTAGGTACTTAAATATTTAGGTTTAAAAATTGTTTAAAAAAAAAATTATTATAAGTAAATCCTTCTAGGTAGTTAAATAATTATTTTTTTGTTACGATATCCAGCGTAATGTACGAGGCTTTTGTGTACGTTGCGTTGCATGCCATTTTGGTCTACTGTCCCAAATTTTTTACATACACACCTCCCCTCAGTTCAATTTCGAGAACGTCCCACCTAGCCAAGGAGATTATACCTTTCTCGTTTACCAAAAGAGCTAGCTGAGTTCGGTGTTAGTTAAATATTTTTAAAAATAATTAATAGATTATCTACAAATAGCTTAGACGGTTCAATTTTGAACGGTTTCGAGGACAACTTATATTAAGTAGAGGGAGGAATATCCTCGCAGTCCATATTTAGTTTCTTTTGTTACTAATTTGTACCCATGTTTTTGAAATTGTAACAAACAAATCTTCTACTATATAATGAGGTTTCAAAACGGCTCAAAAGTGAGCCGTCTAAGCCGTAATTATATCATCGTCCATTTTATTTATAAAAAAAATTATGTAAAAATTGTTGGAAAAAAAAAATTTTAATTTGTTATACATATTCAACATGGAGAATCAAACTCAACCAAACAAAAAAAAAATACCTCCCACCTTAACAACATGAGTTACAAGAGATATTTGACTTATAATTGGATACTATTTTTATTATACGTGCAAAGCACGTGCATTTACTAGTATAAATAAGGGAAGGGAAGGGAAGCTCACAGATAAGGATAGTTCTGGGAGGCTGATGAACATGAACAACAACAATCTTCTTCTCCCTCGGAGTATGATTGATAGCCCATATCAGGGTCTCCTTCCCCTCCTTGTACTCCTTCCCCAACGCAACGTAGATCTTCTCCACCTCTTCTAATTCCGTTGTCTCGCAAAGGCTCGGAGCCAAAGAAGCACTCGACATCCTACTGAAACCTCTCATTGCAGCGGCGGCCCTCGTCGCCTCCAGCTGCTGCGGATGTTGTCGCATGTGTATCGCCACCGAAGAACTCACCAGAGCCATCGAGTTCTGTTCTAACTAGTTGTGATCAAGAATAGAGTTTATCAAGAAACCCAAATATATGAGAAATGAACGATACTACTAACTACTCTTCCTTAATTATGACTGCAGGTCCCTCTCTCTCTCTCTCTCTCTCTCTCTAAAGGAGGGAAGTGTCTCTTTGTTCGAAGAAGATCTCTTGCTTTTGGGGGTGTATGTATATGTGGCAGCAGCAGCTATTGGTTCTTCGTCTTTGGAGGGAAATTTCTAGTCCATGTCAACCCTAATTAATTAAAGATACAGTATATACTGGTAGGAATATTCTGTGGGGATCCTGACCTTAGTTAGCCACTACCAGTTAACCTCACCTGTCCCTGTCCCCATCTGTTTCACTATTCCCTCTATTTTGTATCTCCGGTAGTCTTCACTCGCGGTGGCATCGCCTGCATCCATCCACTTTTCTTGACTTTATCTATTTGTTTTCTTTGGTGTGTGTGATGAGCGTAGGTCGCTCTCTCCGTACATTATTATCTAGAGTGATGCTATTCTATCTTTAAAACATGACTAATGCTATCCGCCACATGACATTTTCTTATTGACCCAAGCAAATAAGGGAGAAGTTAGGATCAGAAAGACATGAGCCAATGGAAGAGGGCCACGTGGCCGAGGAACATGGAGAATGTACATTTTGGAGGTACATAAAATATTTTCCTAAATATCCCACTAACTTATCCTTTCATACTTACATGTCAGTTAACAAGACAAATTTCTAACCCAAAAAAATAATCTTTTAATTTTTTAATTTCAATTTTAATTTTAGTTTTAATTTTAACGTTAATGTTAGTTTTAATAATTATATCAAATTTTAATTTTAATTTTAAATTAAAATTTGTCTTGTCAGCTGCTGTCACATAAGAAGTAATAGTTTGGAGAGATATTTTGGAGGAACAAATAATATTTTTCATTAATTCTATATGTCATATGTGATATCGAAACCTTTTCATGCTAACATGGTGTCTTGGTCCGCAAGTTAAACATCTAAATTGAATTTTCTATATTTTGTTTAAATAAGTTCATAAACTTATGTAGTTTACTTGGTGAAGTTTACAAACCAAGAAGACACTTTTTTTAACATTTTCTAAATATGGTTGAATAAATTTACATCAAGTGACATAGTGTATAGATTAATAAGGAAATGACAATGCACATAAAAGGTCGGCCTAAGATGTTGGATTACTTTAGCCGGAACTAATTTTGATTGTTCCTTGCTTCTGTCTCTTGTGAGTTAATTCTTTGGAAAATGCTAAGTTTACTATCAAATTTTTACAACCTTCTTACAACTACTCTCTCCCACCCCTTACACATGGGTCCCACCGGGTCCCACCACCACTCTCACCCCCCCTGCTACATGGGCTCCACCCGACCCCACCATTTTTTCCCCTCCTCCAATCGAAGCCCGACACGTGTCCGGTTGTAGGAAAGTTGTAAAGTTTGGTTGTAGGCATAGCAAAGCCCTAATTCTTTATGTCCTGGGGGTCTCACTTGTGACCTCGACCTAGGTCGGAGAGGTTGCTCTAAGCAGAGAAAGATTGTCCATTTCGAAGTCTTGTCTATATTTATCCATGACCGGCCTGTACATATATAACATAAAATTAAGCCATCTATAATATTATAGGTTGTGGATTAGTGCTAAATAAATATATTATTAGTGTTATCTAACCACAATAATTGAACGCACATTTTGATGAATGTTATAATAACATAAAATCTTTAGAATAATCATGTTATTACAATTTTGGTATTATGGGTATAGTGATAGCTAAAAGCAATTCTTTAAACATTTTGATAATTTATTTATTTTACTGATATCATGAGAAGTAGTTTCAATTGTTCTTTATATTCTCTAATTGTTTGAAAATTTATGCTCTACTTGTAGTTTGTGGAAGATCCAAGGTTTGTTCATTTTCAGTATTTTTAAAATCTGGCATCTTCTCCAAAACTAAAAGGTTGCTCACCATTATTAAAAGAATATTGTGTCTAAATTTATTTACATTTAATAATAACTAATGTTTCTAATAAAGAAATAATAAATATTTGTCCACAAGCAAATTGCATGATTCCATAAAACCTCAAAAAAATTGCATAATTAGCAGAACTCTTCAAGAGCAAGAAATTATCAAGTAGAATTAATTACATAACTTGTGAATTGTGTTGGAAATTATTTAGGGGCTAAAGATTACAATATGACTCCTTAAAAATTTATACCTCACCGGGAATTGATCTCCTGACCACTCAGGTCGTATGCATCTCTCTTAACCACTAGGCTAGAGGTCATTTGCTATATATATAATATATATATATATATATATATATATATATATATATATATGGCGAACTCGCCTCCACTGAGGCTCGAACTCCGACCACTTGGACCGCATGCATCTCTCTTAACCACTAGGCTAGAGGTCATTTGCTATATATATATATATATATATATATATATATATATATATATATATATATATATTATAATATATAATATATATATATATATATAATATATATATATATATATTATATATATATATAAGAGTATTGATGAGGGTTGATTTTAATTACATAATATCTTTCGAACTAGCAAATATATATATGACTGATAAAGAGAGTATTTTGGATACTTTATAAGCTTTATTGAATTTTTTTTTTACCACTTGTACCATATATGATCACTATGACTCCTTAAAAGCAAAACGACCATATGGGTTTTGTTTCTTCAAATTGCGATTGATAATAACGCAAGCTCATTAACGTACTGTTTGTCCTTTTGGCGCCAACTCTATCATGGAATTGAGCAAACCATGACTAACGTACTAACATATAAAAAAAGACAAATTATTTTAACCTGTCCTATTATATGGTTGTTAAACAATTTTGTTTATTTTGAAAATAATTAATATTTTCTATGTTTTAAATTTATATAAAAAATTATTACGCTAACCATCTTATTTTTAAAATAAAATATAAAGAATAAGGATGTCCGTATAATTATTTTAAAAATAAGAGAGATCGTTTAATACTCATGAAACATAGGATGATTAGTATACTTATTTCTAAAAGGAAAGAAATTCACTTATCTAGCTTACCACAATGCGAAAACAGACATAATGGATACTAAATAATAATTTTTAACTACTCTAAAAATTGGTATTTTCTGATATTTTAAGGATCATGTTATATAAAAATAGAAATTTTATATTAATAATACATACAGAGATTAAATTTTTTGAGAATTTTGGGGTCATGTGCAAACGTGCAATTTGTATATGCTCGAAAATGGCCGTCGTAATAAATCTATTTGTTCTGGATTTAATTGTTATTATAGTTGTCGTTGGTGAGACTCGGAATAAGATAAGGAATGCTTTGGAAGTTTTCATTGGAACTTTTCAACGGACGATTGAATTTAAAACGTGTTTGCTTGACTGGAGTGCTTCTCCCATGGTCTAGTACTTGACTACATTCAAGATCTTGAATTATGTGATCTTCGGCCTCGTTTGGTTTGCGGAATGGAAAGGAAAGGAAACTATTCTTTGGTATTTTTTTCTTTAAAAAATTATAATTCCTATAAACTTTTCTTTTCGGTATTTGAAAAGATCGGGATTATAGCCGGAATATATCTTTAATTTTTATTATAGTGTTTGGTGTTTGTAAGAAAAGGAAACAAAATCAAGTCAAACCAAGAAATTAAAAATTCCGTTAGAGTGTCGGTTATTTCATTAGAGTGTCGGAATATTCTTTAATTTCCATTAGAGTGTCGGTTATTTCAAAAAATTCGTGGTAGTTGTGAGATGCGATACCAAGAAATTAAAATTCCGTATCCATTATTTTTAAAAAAAATCTTAGAAACTTCGTGGTAGTTGCGTGAACTTAGAAACCAAGAAATTAAAATTGGGAACCATCTTAGTATTCAATCGTGTGCTTTGGTATCTGATGTGCCACTGTCGGAAGGTGACATTCCAATATTTTGGAAAATGGCATGGACTATTTGCAGAAAAATAGATATAATACAAAGAGGACTGTTTCTACTTTCTAGGGAATTTCAGAGACGTGGACAATTGGATACTATGAACGTCGAAGGCCGCTAAAAAACATAGGGAAATAGCGACAAAAAATCAGTCGTCATTATTATTCCAGTCACTATAAATAAGTAGTGACAGATTATCGATGAAAACGGTATTCTTTGTTGCTAAGTTTTTTTTTTTTCCATGACATCGCTGGAGATGGAGATGTGCTGAACAAAAAATGGAGAACTATAGCGACGGATTACCAATTGAAGTTTTCGTCACTATTCAACGAGAAATCCGTCGATATATACTCCGTCGCTAATATGTTAAAAATGTGTCTATAATCTGATACTTTTTTATTGCTATATTTGAGTCCTACATGTAGTTGAAAAAAGTCAATTTTTATTTACAAGCTCCCATAGGAGCAACATCAAAAACAAAAATAGTCATTTCTACAAATTAAAAGGCTTGCAACACTATACAGAAAACACTAATTTTGAGCCTCAAAAAAGAAAAAAGAAAAAAAAAAGTCATTTCCTACATACTTTAGAGGAGAAAAACCAAGCGCTTCTTCTCTCCTCGTCCCCAGGACCGCATAATAGAGTGGAACTATTCTAAGAGATTTGTAGTCATACAATGTTGAGGCTAGTGCTAAGAGCCGACCCTGATCTCATGGGTCCCAGACAAACTTGTAAAATGAACACCATACATAATACAAAAATATATATATTAATAACTAAGTAAAAGTAAATTAAAAAAATATGACCGTCAAGAATTAAACTAAAGATCTTTAGTATACAAATCTAACATAATAACAACTATATCACAATTGTTTTATGTTAAGGAGAACCTATAGTACATATTAGTTCTAATTTACGTTCAAAATATTAAATATTTAGGTTTAAATTAATTTTTTTGGGTCCTGATGGTCCGTAGGCTTTGGACAATCGTCCTGACTGTCCTGGATCATGTCCGACCTTGCTAGTACTCATGCATACCTTCACCTTCTTGTCTATCTTCCTCAATCTCCACGGAGGCACCCCTATGGGTTCTTCCATCACGCCTCTATGTTCGGTAAGTCCTGGGATTGCACCCAGGGAACAAGGGCTAAAGAGTTGCCAAAAACATTTGTTATGTAATCTATGGGCACTTCCTCAATCGCGTAACTGGTTTATAGTGTTTCCAAACCAACCGAAAACTTGATTTGCACCAAAAGTTAAGCAAACGATTGCTCGTACAAAAAGCAGAAACAGGACAATAAGATAGAGTTTTATCAGAATCTGACCGGATTGGCGGTTGGACAGAGTCCGACCGATTTTTACCAAATAAATCGGTATTGTCTGATTTGACCGAGATTTTTTTTTTAAAGAACTGTTAGTTTTTATCAGAACTAGGGTTTAACCGGTCGAATCGGTTCACAGTTGAATTGGCAAATTTTTTTTTTTTTTTTTTTTTTTAAAACCTCCAAAAGTTTATCACGTGAGATCTTTGACCATTTGATTCTTGATTTGATTTTGACAGAACTTATAGTTGTAAAATCAAACCAAACCAAACATACTAAGAACCAAACCAAAGCAAAAGAAAATATAGATATCTTACGTACTTGAACCAAATCAAGTCTATTTGAATCCCGGTTGAACCCCAGTCCGATCTATACCAAAATATTTCGGTTCAATCATCGGTCCATTTTTTTTTTGTGATCAGGGCTTGACGAGCAACGTCAAAGAAGAATTCGAACCGTGTCCATCCCTACGGAACCCCCTAGTATATATACCCAACGGACTACACCCTCACGGTACGGTCATCAAAATATTGAATTTAATATATTCTTCATGATAATCATCACCATGCATGTTCTTAATTTGCGAGAAATTTATAGCAAAGCCTGCAAATGGAAGAAAAAATAACTTGAGGAATGAGTTGTCAAATCTGAATTATTAGTTGACAAAATCTATATTGTTTTTTAGTTGACGATAACCTAGATATTCTTCATAAACTATAAAGATTAAAATATAAATGTGAAAACAAAAATATTTGACTGCATGCAAATATATATATATATATATATATATATATATATACTGGAAATTGCTGAGAAACCCAATTTCGGGATGGGCTTTTATGAAATGCCCACCCGCTGGATGAGTTTTATGAAATGCCCAGAATTAAGTATTTTCACGTTAAATATTCCAAGATTCCCTTTTAGATGCCACCCGCTGGAAACTGCTATTTTTATAATACCGAAACTACCCCTCCGCGCGAATTGGTCATCTATATGTATTTGAATTCAAAAAACTCAGATCTGGATTGCGATTTTCGTCTTCTTCTTCTTCACGGAAAATCTGAATTTCATTCCTCTCATCTTCAGCAGAGATCGCAAAGATCGTTCGTAGTTCGGTGTGCTTTTCTTCGGTCGAACTCAGATCATCGCTCGTCATCATCATCACCATCATCATCATCTTCATCGACGTCAATTGTGGAGAGAAGATCTTTCTTCTTCTTTTCCATAAGAATTATCATCGCTTTGAAAGAAGAACGAAACTCTTTATTCCTGAAAAACTAAATTACGCGGAGAATGACCATTCTCCTACGTTTAACATTGAAAATGACCATTCTCTGTGTAAATTAACACGGAGAATGCCATTCTCCGTTTTATTTAAAACGGAGAATGGCCATTCTCCTGCGTTTTAACACTGAAATGACCATTCTCCGTGCTAAATTACACGGAGAATGACCATTCTCCGTTTTATTTAACACGGAGAATGACCATTTCCGTGTAAATTAACACGGAGAATGCCATTCTCCGTTTTACTTAAACGGAGAATGACATTCTCCGTGTTTCTAACACGGAGAATGGCCATTCTCCTGCGTTTTAACACTGAAATGACCATTCTTCGTGCTAAATTACACGGAGAATGACCATTCTCCGTTTTATTTAACACGGAGAATGACCATTCTCCGTTTTATTTAACACGAAGAACGTCATTTTCCGTTTTATTTAAAACGGAGAATGCCATTCTCCTGCGTTTTAACACTGAAATAACCATTCTCCGTGCTAAATTACACGGAGAATGCTATTCTCCGTTTTATTTAACATGGAGAATAACATTTTCCGTTTTATTTAACACGGAGAATGGCATTCTTCGTGTTTCTAACACGGAGAATGGTCATTCTCCTGTGTTTTAACACTGAAATGACCATTCTCCGTGATAAACTACACGGAGAATGACATTCTCCGTGTAAATTAAGACGGAGAATAGTCATTCTCCGTGTAATTTAGCACGGAGAATGGTGGTCATTCTCCGTGTAAATTAAGACGGAGAATGACATTCTCCGTGTTACTAACACGGAGAATGACCACTCTCATGCGAAATTAACATTTTTCGTGTTCTAACACGGAGAATGACCATTCTCCTGCATTTTATGGTCAGCTGAAACTTTGGAGAGCCATAACTTTTGACTGGGAGGTTGAAACGAGGTTCCGTTTGTCGCAAAATGAACGTATCGTCGAGGAGACTGAAAGTAACGGTATTACCGTTAGACGGCCTTCCAAAATTTTAGAATCGCAAAAAAATGATGTTTGGACCTCCGTTTTAGCACTTTTGCAGTTTGTCCCGGTCTTTCCGAAATTTTCCGACGAGTTTTTGAAGATTTTTGAGGAGAAAACCTAGATTCGAAAGTGAGAGCGTATGGAAGAAGATGAAGTATCGAAACGTTTTTTTAAGAGCAGTTTCGTGGGTGTTTTCAATAAATTAAAATGAAGGGCAAAATGGTCATTTGGAATCCGCTTTGGATAAGTTTCTCTAATTCTGGGCACGCGATGAAAGTTTTTTTAGCGGTGGGTTTTACATAAAAATTTTTAGTTTTTGGGCATTTCATAAATCCTCCCATTATATATATATATTTTTAGTTTTTTGGGCATTTCATAAATCCTCCCATTATATATATTATATATCTATATATATATATATATATATATATTAATATATATAATTTTTTTTTTGAAACAATGGGTAATTGTGGCGAACTCGTCTCCACTGAGGCTCGAACTCCCGACCACTTGGACCGCATGCATCTCTCTTAACCACTAGGCTAAGATCATTTGCATATATATATATATTTTATATATATATATATATATATATATATATAGAATATATATATATATATATATATATATATATCTGTGTGTAAACAAATTAAAAATAAATAAATTAAAATCCAACCTTTTTCTACCTAAATCCAAATCTCCTTTTTATAACTAATTTGAGTTTTATTGGAGCCCTAATTTGAGCCCTAGCTAATTTCAGTTCTAATTCGAATTGTAAATTTAGGGTGTAAGAGTGTTAAATTATGAGAGAAGAAATAATAAAGACTTTACTGATCTTAAGCATAGAACAACAAATATTTTAGCATACAGTGCTCTAGGAAAAAAAAAAAAATTATGGGAGAAAAAAATATAGTATTTAATTATGGAAGAAGAACGAATATAGTACCTTCAAGGTTTAAAATTATTTACTCCCAGACCTTTATCCCACCGAAGTATATAATTCTAAACAGAGGCCACATCCGGATGTAAAAAAATGTTAGCAAAGAGTGTTAAATTTCCACACTCTGTACGTCAATAATATATAATATATATATATATATATATATATATATTATATATATATATATATATATTATATATTCTTTGGAAGTGGTATATATATAAAAGGATGGCCCATGGGCCACTTCCAAAGAATATATATATATATATATATAATATATATATATATATATATAATATATAATAACTGAAAATTGCTGAGAAATTCAATTTCGGGTTGATTTTTATGAAAAACTCACCCGCATGATGGATTTTATGAAATGCCCAGAATTATATTTTCACGTTAAGTATTCCAAGATTCCCTTTAGATGTTCTGTATTTACAAAATTAATACCATAACTACCCCTCCGCACAAACTCAGATTTGGATTGCGATTCTCGTCGTCTTCTTCTTCACGAGAGATCTGAATTCCATTGCTCTTATCTTCAGCAGAGATCACAAAGATCGTTCGTAATTCACCGTACTTTTTTTTTCTGTCGAACTCCGATCATCACTCATCTTCTTCTTCTTCATCTTCTCTTCTTTTCCGACAATTAGGTCAATTATGGAGAGAAGATCTTCTTCTTCTTTTCCATAAGAGTTAGTATCGTTTTGAAAGAATAACAAAACTCTTGAATCTTTATCCATGTCAAATTTTTTTCCATAAAACAAAAAAATAAAAAATTAGAATTTTGTCAACCGTTTTCCGTCGATATAACACGAATAATAGTCATTCTCCTGCATTTTAACAAGGAGAATGTCATTCTCCGTGTTACTAACATGGAGAATGGCATTCTCCGTATTTCTAACACGGAGAATGGTCATTCTCCTGTGTTTTAACATTTGAATGACCATTTTCCGTGTCATTTAACACGGAGAATGGTCATTCTCCTACGTTTTAACACTAGGAATGGCCATTCTCCGTGTAAATTAACACGGAGAATGCCATTCTCCGTGTTATTTAACATTGCGTCTTAACACTGAATAACCATTCTCCGTGCTAAATTACACGGAGAATGACCATTTTCGTGTAAATTAAGATGGAGAATTGTCATTCTCCGTGTAAATTAACACGGAGAATGTCATTCTCCGTGTTACTTAATACGGAGAATGGCATTCTCCGTGTTTCTAACACGAGAATGGCCACTCTCCGTGTTTCTAACACGAAGAATGGCCATTCTCCTGCGTTTTAACACTAGAATGACCATTCTTCGTGCTAAATTACACGAAGAATGGACACATTCTTCGTGTAATTTAGCACGGAGAATGGCCATTCTCCGTGTAAATTAAGACTGTTATTCTCCGTGTTACTAACACAAAAATGGTCACCCTCATGCGAAATTAACATTCTTCGTGTTCTACACGGAGAATGGCCATTCTCCTGCATTTTATGTTCAGTTGAAACTTTGGAGGGCCATAACTTTTGACTGAGAGGTCGAAACGAGGTCCGGTTTATCGAAAAATGAGCGTATCTTCGAGGAGCCTGAGATTAACCGCTTCTCCTTTAGTCGGCCTCCCGAAATTTTAGAATCGCAAAAAAATAATATTTGGACCTCCGTTTTGCACTTTTGCCATTTGTCTCGGTCTTTTCGAAATTTTCCGACGAATTTTTGAAGATTTTTGAGGAAAAAACCTAGATTCGAAAGTGAGCAGTGTATGGAAGAAGTTGAAGTAAAAACATTTTTTTTAAGAGTAGTTTCGTGGGTGTTTTCAATAAATTAGAAGGAAGGGCAAAAAGGTCATTCAGAACCCTCTTTATATATTTTTTGCTAATTCTGGGTACGCGATAATATGTTATTGTGCAGTGGATTTTTCATAAAACTTTTTCGTTTTTGGGCATTTATAAATTTTTCCTATATATAATATATAATATACATAGTTTCTTTGGAAGTGGCCCATGGGCCATCCTTGTTTTATTCTTGGTCCGCATATGCGTACACAACTCTACACATGTTATTTAGGACCTATTATCTTCCATTTTCAACTTCATTCATGACTTATATCCTACTCTGCTAGCGTTTCAAAGGACACATCTAGGCTTGGATTCATGAGAATTGCAAGCGAACTTGATTAATATTTAAAGGAAATATGGAAATTATGGCGTGGGTAAATCATATACAGGGTCGTTAGTTGCTCGTAGGAGTCCGAATCAAACTTTCGAAATGCCCTCCTATACAAAAAAAATAAATAAATAACTCAAAAGAATGTCCAGCACTTTTAGCACAAGTGGAAAGCAGCGCGAACACTGGACCGGCACGGTTCGGATTCTCCAACTGTAAGAACGTATAGGTTATGTGCGAGTTGTAGTATAAAAAAATTATTACCACCCAGAATTTAACTAAGATCTGCTATGTAAGTATAACATAATAACCACTACACCATATCAATTTTAAGTTAAGGGTGATACGTACATGTTGTTGCCATTTTAGCAGGGGCGGTCCTGGCCTAGGGCAGGTCGGGCGACGGCCCAGAGCCCCCCGACGAAAGGAGGCACCAACATGGAACTATCTACAATAGAAACTAGTATATATCATGTGCTATTTTTAACAAAATATATTGTGGTGTAGTAGTTATAATGCTAGAATTATATTGAAGAGGTCATTGGTTCAAATCTTGACAACAACAAAATTTTATTTTAGTTACACTTTTTTTTACATTATGTATGGGGGTCCATTTTGGAAGTTTCGCCTCGGGTCCCATCAGCTCAGGGCCAGCCCTCATTTTAGCCTTTGGACTCTAAATCATCACCCAGTCTGTCCTATGCTAAGGTTGTTCATCTATAATCCTATGGTTCTTGTATACACACAATATATATATATATATTATATAATATATATATATATAGAGAGAGAGGAGAGAGAGAGAGAGAGAGGAGAGAGAGAGAGGATCAAGATCCCCACACTTTTTGCATCCCCAAGCATCCCCCATATTTACACTGTTGGATGGTGCTTTAAGTCATCTAATCTTGACCGTTGATTTTCCAATGGTTAAGATTAGATGACTTAAAGCACATCCAACGGATGTGAACATGGAGATACAAAAAGTGTGGGGATGCCTATCCTTCCTCATATATATATATATATATATTATATATATATATATTATATATATATATAATAAAATATATATATAAAAATATATATAAAAAATATATATATATAATATATATATATATATATATATATATATATATATATATATCTATTATATATATATGGTCCTTCTACAATACATCCCATGGAAAAATTTGTATTGATACATCCAAAATCTGAACCATTGGATGTTGATCCAATGGTTCGGATTGAATAATAGAGTAGGAACATCATTTAATGCTGACTTTGACTTTTGACCTCTATTAATAGTCTAAGAAAAGTTTTTAATCCGAACCATTGGATGAACATCCAATGGTTCAGATTTGGGATGTATCGATACAAATTTTTCAATGGGTTTGTATTGAAGAATTTTTCATATATATATATATATATATATATATATATATATATATATATATATATATATATATATATATATGGGAGCGGATCGGAGCCCCGCCCGCGGAGCCCCGCTGAAGCCCCGCCCCTCCTTAGCCGTTGGATCGCGCGGGGGGCGCGGGCCCCACGCTGGCCCCACGCGATCCGACGGTGCAGGGGGGCGGGGCTTCGTCGGGGCTCCGCGGACGGGGCCTTTGATCCGCTTCCTATATATATATTATATATATTATATACCCACACACACACACACACACACACACACATCCTATATTCCTATGGTTCTTGTATACCACTATATATATATATATATATATATATAATATATATATATATATATATATATATATATATATATATATATATATATGGTCATTCTACATATATTCCACAGAAAATGATGTATCGATACATCCCAAATCTGAACCATTGGATGTTGATCCAATGGTTCAGATTGAATAACAGAGTAAAAACATCATTTAATGCTGATTTTGACTCTTGATCTCTTGGTAACTTTCTATAGCAGGTCATTCTTCACTTTAATTTTTTTAATGAACACCCTAAATTAACTCATATTTACTCTCTTTCGTCCATCCAATTTAATATTTTTTGCATGTACGTATAAATTTCGTAAAAATAATTGTGCATCTACGTATAAAAATTTATTTTTTTTGTTATAAAACTACAGGCTGTGGTGGTGGTGGTGGAAGGAGAAACGGATGAAGAGGAAAGAAGAATCGGTCTGGTTCGCATCGGACGTCATCGAGCCCTCCTCGAACAACGAATAGTACCAGCGACGCCGAGAAGAATTGGTCCAGTTCACGTCGGACGTCGTCGAGCCCTCCTCGAACAACGAGGAGTACCAATGGCGCCGCTCCTGCAGGCTCCTGGCTTAGTAAATTTTACTGTCCATGCCAATGTCAGAAATTTTATTTTTCATCTATCAATTTAATATTTTGGTTATAAAGCTACAGCTATGGTGGTGGTGGTGAACGGAGGAAATATGCTTCTGAGGTCGGGCGGATCATCTGCTCACATATTTAAAAAAAATATGTTTTTGTTTTTTAACGATAAATTTTTTACTTTTCTACTAATAATATTTCGAATAGAACGATTTTTTTTGTATTATGACATTTTGTCATATTAACAATCTTTCTAATATTTATAGTATTTTTGTTACAATAATCTGCCCAATCCACGTTAGTAATTCAATATAAAACCTGCATAATTCATAATATAATAATCCAAACAAATATCAAACCTACTCTAAATTCAAGACCATATTACATATTTCAAACAAATTGAACCATGCACCGCAACGGTGCTTAGTACAAGCAAAATGTTTAGTCTTACAATATTTCAAACACAAAATTTAGTTTGACCGCCATGAAACAAATATTCAGGACCATATTATAATTCAAATATTACTTCCGAATTGAAATAAAAGTTTCAAAACTCAAAAGATGAATCTTCATCTCCATCTCCATCTTCTTCTTCTTTTTTCTTCTTTTTTCTTCTTCTTCCTCAAAATATTCTTCACCTACACCTTGAGGGACGGAATAAGAAATTATAGTCAGTATGGACTCACTATATATGTAGAAATGACATCCAAAAACATAAATAGAAGTATCAAAGTGAGGGCTAACATTAGAGTGTCAATGTACACAGTGTGTGTTTTTACATAAGAGTATCAATGTGCATACTGCAGGTTCTAACATTAGAGTATCAATGTGCACAGTATGGGTTCTATGATGTGACCCCATTTTGTATCTATCACTGAGTAGTGAGTACACTCTCCAGTTAGCTCAAGTGTTAGGTTACTCTCAAGGACTCTCTCTAGTGTCAGAATACCAAGTAAGTTTAAGTGCCTGGCTTACCCTTAAGTACAACCTATATTATAGCAGTTTGCTTATGCTTATAATACCAAATATTACTGACTGAGGGAGTGTTCCAGCTCAGTCCTAACTCTAGTATCGGACATACATTACATGCCTTGAGACATTTTCACTCTGTACATGCATTGGACCATCATCTGTTCAGTCCTAAATCACTATTTAAGGTTGCAATTGGGCAGTATCAGTGCAAGTATCAGAGCATCAAGTAGCAGAAGTATCAGCGTAATATTAACTATTCGGTTTAGCTGAGTATCAGAGCATCAGAGCATCAAGTAGAAGAGTATCAGTGCAATATTAACTTTTATTGTAAATTATTGTAGTATCAAAGCATCAAGTAGCAGAGTATCAGAGTATCAAGGATTTCCAGAGTAGCTTCAACTCCGGCATCCTCTTGATCGGTAACCCTAGAGTTCCATCAAAGGTACCAGAAAGCCAAAGCAAGTCCAACTCATCGTCAGATCGTCAGCGGAGTAAAGGAGCCGCTGCAGTGCTCGATCTCCACCGTCACGCTTTTCTAGAATTCTTGTACTTAGATTTCCTCGTATAGGAATCGATTGTACCCTTTTTTCAAGTTCAATAAACAAAAAGTTCTTATAACCTTTTGTGATGTCGAACAATGTTGTTGTAAGCTTTGTACTCCGGCGCAAGCCTTGTACTCTATTTCAATTATCGATAAAGAGAACTTATTTCTATATATCTCTGTGTGACTTCCAGTTATCTGCTTATTTTCGTGATATGAATCCATGATATTCTATTCAACGAAAGAGAAATATACTTACTATCTTGAATTTGTCTGCTTGTGCCGTTACAATGTGCTTCTATTTGAAGATCATCAAATCGTACTATTTTTGCCTTGTTTAAGTGCAACACCAAACTTGTACGACATCACACCCAAGCGAGGACAATCAGTTTCCAAAGACATAAAGCGAGGACGAATAACTCTGTAGAATCGGAGCAACCTCTCTTGCCGATGTCGCAACCATGCCCTGGTGACCACTGTAGAGCATGAAAATTAATGCGCCCAGAAACCTAGTCCAAAGAAAGTGCATCCGTATGCGCTACAAAACACATGCGCCAGAATCATACAGCAAAGTTGGCGCATCATAAAGACAGTACATGAAAAAGAAGATTTTAATTATTTAAAAATCTATTACATGGACTTTTATTACATGAAAAATCTACTACGCCTATTCTAAACTCTACGGATAGGCGCATCACTTTGATGTCTAAGCACAGGCATATCTCTTCCTTGTTACGAGCGAATCACTTACTCATCACGAGCAAATCACTTCCTCGACAGGGGTGCATCACTTGTTCATCTCAGCACATGAGCATCCCCTCTGAATGAAGCAGTTATTAAGCAGAACGTGGGTTGGCAACCAACCAAAATCTGTAATCAACATCTTTGCACTCGATGTTGTCTTAGGAAAGAATGCTGCCAGTGAAGCATACGAGCACGAACTGCTCTGTCCATAGCTAATTCGGCGTGACTAAGTTCTCCAGTGGAGTCCGTCGTCAAAATCGAAGCTTTTTTGAACAAGAGATCTACAACCCACAGCCTACCAACTCGCCAAGGAGGAGGCTCACGACCATCGAAAGTCGAGTTCATTTTTGACATGAAGTCGGGTGGAACGAGAATGAGCAAGTTCTTCTCCTCTCAAAACACACCTATTTATAGCCCAAAGGCAGAACCAAATCCATGAGCCATGTGGCATTCGATCCGAGATTAATGCGTTGAACCTAGCATTAATGGTAATGAATCTGCCATCGTGATTTCAACCGAGTCAAAGTTATTTATTTTAAGCCTCATAACGCTCAACAAGGTTGACCGAAAGTGGTGCACCCCCAAGTTGTTGCACTCTTCGAATAGATATGCCCTACAGTCGATGCGCTCCATGGTGCATGCGCCCCACAGGCGATGTACCTAGATTGGCTCTCCGTCCATCGAGCATTCAATGCTGAATATCAGAAGTCAGTAACACGTGACTTGAAGACAGTAATAATGACACTTTTTATAGAAAATGATGGGCCACCTACATCAGCACACATAGGCGTAATCATTACTCGTTTCTCGGTTATAACTGTGCTTTGCTACATAGCTAACCCGAACAAATCTCGCATGCGCTTCGGAAACCATGCACCCAAATATAGTATGCACCCTTAAAGCCATGCGTCCAGACTTTCTATTTATCCCCAAATGTCATATGTTAAGTCTCCTCATGCGCCAGATCTCCTAGGCGCATCAAATTCATTATCCTTCAAGAAATTGAGATCTTTGAGCTATGTACATGTGTCACGTGTCATTGACTCACTTCTGCTCATGAATGGGTGCTAACCACCCAAGATCTCAGCAACAAACGAATCTAAACAACTGCCACATGTCATCACATCCGCAACCCAACAGTACAATTATACCAGATTCAGTTTAAAGCTCCTCGAGCATAGCGCCCCTGCACCCAACAAAGTCATGCACGTAGCGTTCCTACGTGCAAAACTTCCATGCGCGCATCGCATATGCACAAATAAATAGATCATTTCGACCCCTATAAATAAAAGGATTTCCTTCATTCGAGGCCCATCAATAAACTTGAAGACAGTCGTCCAGATATTCAGAGAGTTCGAGATCGTCGTCAGATCGTCAATGGAGTAAAGAATCAACTCTCCATTATCATTCGTCCATAAAAAAATAAATTTTACTCAAAAGATCCCGTCGAGGATCCAAGCTGTACTTGTTTCATTTGTTCAATACAAAAGTTTCTCAATACTTTTTAATGGCAAACATATTGGCAACTCTGCTGGGGATGACTTTCTATTCCAACAAAAAAGCTGTGTCACAATCTGATGACAACAAGCTCGGATCCTTCCAGAAGACGCTGGTTGTGTGCTTCGACTAGCAAGCGTACGAGGAGTTTATCTCTGAAAGCAGTACGAGCCCTTCGAAGTGGCTACTAAAGCCGAAGAAGACTCGCCGAGTCTGGGTGCCTAAATGTCACGACCCGCACCCACCGTGAGGGTACGAGAACGTTACAACGCCCAGCCTACGTCGCAGTGTCGGTGGTAGAACGCTGTTCTAGGTCATGAACTATAACTATATAACATAAAATATACTCTCCAGAAGGAGGCCAACACCGAGATACAACTCAATCACAATCTAAGGTAGAATGTAGCACGATGGAAATAGATAAGAAATCCTCAACTGAGGTACAGCAGAAATGGAATACAAGTCTCATCATCTCTATAATATACAAACTCTGAATCAAGAACAACAACTAAACATAAAAAAAGAAAACAGTCTAAACTATCTATACTAAGCAAGGTATCGTCCTCAGCAGCTGCCTGAACCTCCCCTGGGGTCCAGGCCGCGAGTGTCAACTAGGCAAACTCCAAGTAAGGGTGCAGGGTGCCTCATCATCCTCTATAAAATTTTCAACAGGTCCAGTCAGGACGGGAGCGAGCACAGTACATCTCAACAGTTCATAGCAGGTTAGAAAATATAATCATGCAGTAAAGTAAGATACAGGTGCTGAAGAATACAGTATGTAAACAGAGAGAGAGACTGTAATAGAAATATCTACTATAAGTAAGGAACTAACAGTGGCTAGTGAGTCAGAGTACAGGATAGCACATGTGAACGGAACAGATTTGTACATGATCTACACTAAAGAGTTGTACATGATCTACACTACAGAGTTGTACATGATCTACACTACAGAGTAATACATGATCTACACTACAGAGTTGTACATGATCTACACTACAGAGTTGTACATGATCTACACGTACTACAGAGTTGTACATGATCTACACTACAGAGTTGTACATGATCTACACTAAAGAGTTGTACATGATCTACACTAAAAAGTTGTACATGTATGGTGAAAGCACAGGAGTACAAGATCCGTATAGTAATCCGTGATAATGTCGTGACAGCACAAGTAAAGTAATTTAATGCAGGAAATAATTCTAAGCAGGATATAAAATGATCAGAGAATGTACTCGCCTCGTATCTGAATGTCCAAGTAAAATATACTGTCCGAGATGAGGTACCTGACTCATAGTTAGAGCAACACAAGTCAAGATGTATACAGGGGATGATATATGAAATGTACAATGCATCTGCATGCTGTCTAAGTCAAACTAGACCAAAGTCAACTCTTGGTCAACCATGGTCACCTACACTAGTCAACTAGGTCAACTAAACCATTCCAAGTCTAAACCTAGACTAACAAGTCATTCTAGGTCTAACCCTAGTCTGAACCAGTCAACCAAGGAGTCAAACCTAGGTCTAACAAGTCTAACTAGGCTATCTAGTCTACATGGACCAATAACAAGTACACAACTATATCAAGCCAAAATCAAACCATCACACTACAATACCTTGGGCCACATTAGCTACTATCTATATTACACATTATCCAAACATCCATTACACCTATGCAGATATATACATATATGATATACCTATATATATTAAAGAGATAGGAGGGTGTGGAAAAAGGTGTGATACAAGTGAGAGTGCAAAGTGTCAAGTGGAAAGAGTGTCAAGTGACTAGGCTAAGTACTATATATACATATAGATATACATCACACATAGTACATATGTATACACATTATACATAAAACATTACACACACATACATATATAGATATTCATATTTAACATATATACACATGTACATAAGAGAGAGAGAAGGCCTGTGTGTGTGTAGGCATGAGAGTACAATATGTGTGAGTGTTAGAGTGATAGGGTGAGTGGTGTGTGTGAATCAAGGACTTATGTTACATGGGGCTGTGGGTAGTACTAGGCAGTCTATTGAATTAAAATTCTGAATTCTGGAACCTATCTGTGAAGGGAAGAACCAACATTGCATTGACAGAATTCACAGGAATAAATCAAGAAGACAGTGGCTATATACATGAGGAAAATTAGGAATGATGCACATGACAACATGAGGGTTAAACTCAGATAATGGGAAAGGAAAATCAGTGAAGGACACACGAATTTAATTAAAACAGTTCATGCTTATTAGTTCAGTCTACATATCTACCTTCTCAAGTTAATACAATATTAGAATCATCATAGCCTCACAACAAAACCCAAAGAACCATTTCACATTTCCAGATTTCAAATCCTTAGTTCAAATCTCAGTTTAAGGAATATCACAACAGTAACATTGAACTCAAAACTAAACTATCAGTCCCCAAACTTAAATTCTCAGTTTTGAGCCCAAAACCCCATCAATTCAACCCCAATTGTGACACACAGGCAGATGACATATAGGAGAACAGATTAAAGCCTTAAAAACATGCATTTAATAGTGATTAATAGGTTAAAACATCAGACAAAACTCAATTTAGAAAACTGGAAATGTAACAGGAATTACGAGTATCAGTTAATTTGGGTTAATGAGAAATCAATTAGGAAAAATTAAACAATCAAGAATCTAATGGTTGGTAAATGAAACCACCCTTGTGAACAGACCCCACACTCCATTTCGTGTCACCCAAGGCCTGACACGGCGTGTCCAGTACAAGAAACTCAAAAAAAACAACACACAGTGCACTGCCTCGTGCACACGTGCACTTGTGTCGTGTGCACGACACAGACACAAGTGAGTCTCGTGGTCACCCACATAGGTAGCCCATCTATAGGGCTACCTCATAGGCCCATTGGCCAGTGTCTACAACGTGTCAGTGTCGGACACGAGGCCCGTATCAGTGGCAAAAATCAACAGTGCACTGCACAGGCTATTCCCCGTGCACGATTGATTTCTCCTTCGACACGACACGAAACCCAATGAAACTTAGGGAACGTCATGACAGACATTGCCCCTAGGTTTCCCTTGAATCTCGTGTCCTGAAACCCCATGTCGTGTCCGCTACAGACCCCGTGTAGCAGGGGATTACTGTAGCGTGTGCGCGCGGTCGTGCACGCGCGTGTCCAAACGGTGAATCCGACACGAAATAACACGAACACTACCACATGAGAACAGGACACAATAAGCAAGATCAAAACTAATATTCCTATTCAAAAAAACAATGCGTAAAAGAGATCGAAATGCCTTTGAGGCATTTCGACAAACACCACAACCTAGGGTCTGATACGTGTCCAGAACGGACACGAATCCTAGGATTCCCGACACGAACCCTATCCAGACACTTAGGGGACCCTTAGGGCTACCTATTCATGAAGACAAAACAAAATTTTATGGAGTATTGAGAGAGTTACCTCTTGATAAACTTTCAATGAAAAATCCTCTTTGTGAGCTCCTCTCTTAATGTCCCAATCAAATCAAAACATCCTCAAACTGAACCAAGGTTCCAATTACAGCAAGAACAATAATATTAGAATCTAATACAACTAGTTCGGGGGAAATAGGACCTAAATTGGATTTTATATGAATTTAGAAAGATAGGAACTCACCTCTTTCTTCTTGAAATAATTTTTCTAGGGAAAGGAGGCTAGTCCTAGAATTTAGGAGGGATTATATAGTGGGGGAGGTTAGGGTTTGAACTAGGTTGGCTAGTCCTATTAGGTTTAGTCACAAAATGACTTGTGAAATCACAAGCCATTTCTCAACCTATTTAATTCCTAATTCCTTAAGTCAATTTCTAATGAATCAAAAACCACCAACTTAAGTCATACTAGGTTAGACTAGAGTCACTTGACCTAACCAAGTCCAACTAACTAGAGTTAGTTCCTATGTTGGTCTACACTAGTCAAAAATTAACCTAGTCCAACAATTCCAAAATAATTCCTAAAAATTCCCATAAATTCTAATTAATTCTAATAAATTTAAAATACCCCAAAAATGACAAAAATACCCTCACACTAGAAATGATAAATAAAATACCCTAATCACAAGTCATGATTTTAAATAGTTTAAAAAGATTAAAAAATACCAAAAATCATAATATGAATTAAATATAAATAAATAATTATTATAATTACAAAATTTTAAAATTATCCTCATATGGAAAACTAGGTGTTACACTAAAGGCGATACGCCGAGCACCAATACCGCATGGACTGTGCCGTCACAGCCAACCCCTACTGCTGACATCATCAGCTAGCAAAATGTTTCTTCTGGAGTGGCGCATGTAACTACCACATTTCTAAAATGAGAGTATTTTTGACTTTTTGTGAAATTAATTATTTTAAGTTATTATTTAATTGATTAAATTATGTTAGTGATATAATTTGGTAAAACCTTAGAACCCCATTGATTAGATGACTAGTTATGACCAAGGAGACTTAGTTAGTGAGATTAGACAATCATAAATTTCATTCCTAATTAGTAGTTAGACTCTAACCTAGCTAGAATATCATTTAGAACATAGTAATTGACTTAAACAATAAGCTATATTTGGCCTTTTCTTAAAGGGGTTTACATGACAAGTTACGGAGGCTTTTAGACATGTCACCCAAAAGAAACCATAGTACAAACCCCCTTGGCCGGCCACATGTGAGTCCCCCTTTGCTATTAATAAGCAACATTTCTTTCTTCTTTCCCGTTCATTAGAAACTATAACCCTAATTTGTGTTCTTCCCCAAATTTTTTCCATCTTCCAAATTGAGTCCAAATTCTCTCAAACCAATTGTAAATTCTTTTCCTTGAAAAGAGAAAGCCTCTATTGGCTAACTTGGGAGCATTTGGAGCAAATTGGCCATTGGAGCTTGGTGGAGATCTAAATCTAGGATTTGTTCCTTGAGAATCCATCTCTCAAGTGGTAAGAGCCATTTAAACCTTCTAAATTCTTTTCATTGGTGTAGATGCATTCATTTAGGGTCCCCATTTGCATTAGGATTGTCTTGGGTCATTTTTTGAATCCATTTGAGGTGCGTATCGCGGGCGTATCGCACCGTATCAAATACGCACATCAAGTGTTTAGTAAAATGACTCTTAAGACTTTTGATACTTAAATTTCAGTTTTAATTAGGTTTCTATATTGGTTATATTTGTGTTAGCAATGTTGAATGTTAACTTGTGATATGGGATTGATTTGGTAGATCAATAGGGCTATAGGGACTTGATATATACTGTTTTGCTCACTTTTTTTATTCAATGTACTGTGCAGTCATTTGGATATGGGTGTGTGTCTGTTGTCTTGTTGTCCTAACATCCAAGTTGGTGTTTCCTACTGTCCACTTCATGCCCCATGCTCAGATCCTGGATATTTGGTTCAGTCGAGCCCATTGTACTGATCTGTTCATACCATTACATCTGTGCAATCATTTAATGTCTGTGGACATTCACATATGGACATGTGAATGTCTTTGTGACTCCACAAACATGTTCCCTACCATTCCTCAGTTCAATACCATGAGTAGCATTCTTGCAACTTTCCATCTTATTTATACTCTTCACATGGTCCTGTATACCTAATGTTCAAATCCCTGATTTATGTTCAGACATACTCATCATGTTTCTGTCCAACTGTAGATTAGTATGTCACGCAATCCTATTTGTGCTGCCATTTGAAACCATATCCTGGCCTTAGCATGCTTTGTCCTGCACCTCCCAACTGTTTGGCGCTCTTTGGTTTTAGCCATTATTTTAATTTGAGCAGACCATGCAATATGCAGACAACGCAATGTGCAGACCATGCAATGTTCAGACCTTGGATTGTATGCCCTGCACTTTGGGTTACGGTCTTGAAGACTATTTGATAAGTTCTTCACCTATCCCACCCATTACTTGTTCTGTCCTCACCCTTCGACTGTCCATATATGGTTCAGTCTACTTTGCAATGAACATGGGGTTTAGACTTTACAAGTTCAGTCCTGATTGTTAATACTTCTGTCCATGGGTCAATTCCCTGTATTAGATGATGCATGCATAGTTAGTACATCACTTAACAATATGTCCGTTTACATATCCTGATCTAATTGCCTATTTGACTGATACTCTTAGAGTATCAGTCCTTGTTCACTTTATTTTCTGTTGATTGTTCACTTCATTTTCATGTTCTGTCCTTTTATTGTTTAACTGTCATGATACCATGAGTAGAAATTCCTACCCCCTAAGCATCTGCCCATTTCAATTTTGTTCAACTTAGGATATCTTGTTCAAACTTCTTAGTTCAGACCTTACCCCTTTATATTGATTTTCCATCTATATCGTTCACCCCATTGTGGAGTTCATGTCCTGCATACAGATTAATCATTTAGTTCTGTACACTGGTATAGGATCAGTATCAATGAAGGTATGGTGTCCAGATGTTGCTTTGGATCTGTCCCACTTCACCTCTAGCTTAGCATGTTTGCATATCTCAGTCCAGTTGCATTTGGGCTCAACCCATGAATTTAACCACTCAATCTTTCATATGCAATCATGTCCAGACCTTGCAAGTTGTCCTACACTTTGCATCTGTCCATATATACTTTGGCTCAGATCATTTGCCTTACCCATGTTAGTAGGAGAGTCCTTGAGCTCGAGATTAGGATCACCTTGGTATCATTTCCATTTGATCCTATTATGCAGACCCATTATATCTGTCCTACAGACTTGTGGCATTATTCTTTACCTGGGGATGCACCTCTGAGTACCAGACCTCTTGTGTGAGTTCATTTAGTATCCAAATTTGTATAAATCCTGTTGGCCCCTTTCACATATCAAATGGTGGCCTTATGTTCATCCAGTTCAGTAAATGTCTGAACATTTATTCAGTCCCCTTGATGGATGTCCTGCTACTCAAGATTGCTTGTCCATGCCCATATGTATGGTTCAACCTTGCATCTAATTGTCCTAACATTCACTCAGGCTAGCCATTCTATATTCTATTGATGTATCCTTGGACTTTCAGTCAAACTATGAAATGTATTAGTCCATTGATGTCCATATATTCTGTCCATAACCCAGGAAATTGTTCAGATATCCTTAACCCAGAGTATGTCCAGAAAACTTCGCAATGGCCACATATGAGTCTACTGTACTATCAAATCATTAGATATGTTCAGGCATCCACATCAAGTATCTGTCCAGGTTGGAGGACTCATGTTATGTCCTTCCCTTCACATTGAGGTCCAGTCTTCATATCCCCTATAATGTCTTAAATACCTGATGTAGAGACTCGAGTATCTTTGATTTATACTCTTGATCAACCATTTGAACAACCCCTCTTAGCAATAATTATATATATATATATATATATATATATATATGAATGGTGGTTTGATATGAGTTGTGTGTTATATTATAGGATATTCTATAGGGAGAAATTAGAGTTGAAGTAAAAAAAAAAACATATATATGTATGTATGTATATGTCATTTAGACATACATAAATGTGTATATACATAGATTATGTGGATATGGGGATTAGTGGTTGATAGTGAGTTGAGTGGCTTTATAAGTTGCACTATGATATAAGTAAAACCCGAGGATTAGAATATGGCTTTATACCACTTTAACCAAGAATACTAGAATAGTCCACTTAGCCCCAAACCCTAGATATTGACCAAGGTTGACTTTCTTGACCTAGAAATGGTTAGTAGCATGTAGATATTATATTAAATCAATTGTTTTGATCTAGAACACTCTATAACCCTAATTTCTCATAATAGGACTCTATGACTACAGTTCGGACACCGATACACACCAGTTGCTCAGGATATCATGCGAGTACATTCTCTATTTTTTCATTCATGATAGTATCTATATTGCCTACTCTAGACTACTTTACTTGATGCTGACACATTGTTAACACGGACCAGTACTATATGGATCTTGTCATGAGATATTATCCCCTTAACGGGTGCATCGAATATTTCATATTCATGTACTTTACCATGTACATCGAGTACTCCTTGTATTCATATTATTCATGTACACTCATGTACTCTCATGTACTCCCATGTGCTCTCATGTACTCTCATGTTCACATGTGCTTCATGTTCAAACTAACAATCATGTACGTAACGTAATTTGATCGGATCCTTGTGTATTGATTGGGTAGGGGGAGTAGAGGTGGTGATGTGATTAAACCCCTCTAGTGTACTCATGTATATGTCTATTATACCCTCACGTATAATGGAGTTATCATAGATTACTCATGTACAACCTAAACCAATCACATAACCATCTTGTGCTCTGAAACACTTATATTTATTACAGTTTATAGATTCTCTATTCTGTTTCATGCACTCAGTTTACTTATCTATATCTTCTGTATTTCTGTACTTCCTTTACAGCATGTCATGTACTATATTCTATTGCTAGTTCTATATTTTCTACCATGCATTGAAACTTCTTTCAGAGTTATGTATTTCGCTCCAATCCTACTGGATACGTTGAAATTTTTTTACAGAGAACTTGGAGGATCCAGCTAGCCTAGAGGAGACACCAGTAGTGCTTGGAATAGATCGCTAGGATGTTGTCTAGATTTGCTTTCAGTTATCTTTTATGAGTTGTATATAAGTATTACTGCTACTTTGGGATATAATGTTAACACTTAAACTTATTTCTATTCTGGTTGTATCGCACTTGATATCCTTCTATCCAAAATAGTGTTGTTATCCTAATTTAGTTACTTTGTGATTGAGTTGTATCTTTCTGAGATTGTCCTCCGTTTGGAGAGTATATCTATTCTGGACAGGTATATTATAATGTGGTTAGATGTTATTGAGACCTAGGATAGCGTTCTACCGTCGACACTGTGGCGTAGGCTGGATATACCCACAATCGCGTGTCCTTATACTAGGTGCGAGTTGTGACAGCGCATCTGCCAGAGAAGTGCAATGCTGACTACAACTCCCAACCTGCTTAATCCCAGTCGAAAAGGATGCATCGAAAGAACAAAGACACAGCTACACTCCCGCACATGGGTTCTGCTACGCAGGTAAAGCTCATGTCTTCAATAGAATCACTTGCCACCAAGGCAAAAAAAGTTGGATTCTGAATACTATGCGTCTTTACGGGCTAGTACAATGAAATCTAAGGCAGCACAGGCCATTCGCCCTCAATGTGCTATGCCAGCAGCAAGCCAGAAACGTGCGTTAAAAGTTATGCGTGCGACCGTTGGCAAGCAGTACAGAGTTGACTCATATGCTTATGCGTTCGAAATGGGTCAAGTCTCAAAGTTCCCCTCCCACTTGGGCACATCGCATGCACTGGAACCGAGTCAGGTGGCAAATCTTGTGGTGTCGAACCTATGTGCTCATGTGGGTCGTGCGCATAAAGTGGGTTCGACTCACAATACTGTTGTTCTTCCTCTAACGATCTGGGCGCATCCCATGCACTAGAATCGGATCAGGGGGCATCACTCACATATACACCTGACGCTTGGCCCTGCCATGCGCCTGAAGTGGCTATAAATATGAATCTCTTCCCACACGATCTACGTAATGTGATCACTCACAAACGTAGATCGGGAGAGACAAACTACACGCACAACGCACCCCTCGCGGGGCATACTTGTGCTACGGTCACTATCAACTGCTATTGTTGTAAAATGGTGGCCCCACCACCAAGGCAGTCCGCGTTCCAACGACTGTAACCTGCTGCGACCCATACGATATCATCTTGGAAGGAGGGAGCCAATCGAAGACGAGGAAGAACTCTTGGTCGTCTCGTACCATATCATCTCCAACTCTCCTGCTCCAAGGAGAAATATAAAATTTAATAACCCACTGGCCTCGGCGAGTGCATCAAAGAGCCGACTACGATGGAATAAAGCAATAATCCCTGCTGTCGGGGTATTCTAGAATACCCGATCGAAAGTAAAGATTATAGCGGTAGTGCAGGCCGGGTAGCCAGACCCCGATCATCTACGATAATCCTTTATTCGAAGATAAGGACATCTGTCAAGGAACTGACGCCGATGCGGCTGGGGTAGCCAACTCTGGGATTCAGAGGAGGAAGCCCTGATGTCGGTCTTCTCACAAGAAAGCGAGACTGAAAGTTAAAGGTCCACCTTCTCATCTACTTCAGCCTACGTCATGCCTGTTTACATGACAGGAGTAGAAACGAAGAAGAAGGAGAACCTTCGGCCCCAGATCTCCTAAATCGTATTAATACCCTGAGATGGGTCTTAAAACTCTCTCTACCTCCATGCAAGCTTGACACAAGTCGTGTTTGACATCTGGAACACCTTGGCTGCCCAACCTCCGACAAGGGCTCCTACATCTGCCAGTCCCAACCTAGGAACCAATAGGAAATTAAATGTACCACCCCAGCAGGTGCCTTCGGGAATGGATCATCACACTCGGCCTCAGTCTTCCGCTCCTTTGGGGATGATCGTCAAACCTTGCCACGGTCATCCGCTCTCGCCTCCACCGAGGAACTATTCGAGCTTGTGAGGGATCTAATCACTCGTATAGAAGCTAAAGACAAACATGAGGAGAGTCAGAAGCTCGGGATCTGGCAACCCTATCCTATCGAGTGAAACAACGTGGTTTATCCCCCAAGTATAAACCATAATCATTGACACCATTCAACGGGAAGGAGTCTTCCCGTTGATATCTGACATACTTTGCCTCCAAGATGGGGCACTTGCCGAAGGATGATGCCTTGCTGACGAGTCTATTCATTGGGACATTAAAGAGGGTAGCATACGAATGGTTTTACAGCCTCCCTGATAATTGCATATACTCCTTCGAGGATCTGAAGCATCTTTTTCTCTTCCGATTCTATGACGGTGGAATGGACATGACAATGTCTTCCCTCATGGAAATCACCCAGAAGGAAAAAAGTCAGTTCGAGCGCTTCCGTCAAGCATGTCTGCGGTTACCTCCCGGTATTCTTGAGCCGGTGCTAATGGATTTCTGCCGCAAGAATATGACTTCGGTAGTTAAACTTTGGGTCGATTCTACCCAATACACAAACTGGACCATGCACATTATCGGTGCCAAAAGTGCCAAAATGAAGGCCCGAGATGCATGTCTCATGGGTGTCATCTTTCATGTGTTCGACGACAAAAGGAAATGCCCCTCCAACAGTAACAATAGTGGGTGTGAATCCAGGGGAAAACATGCAGTGACTGTCAACACCTCCAAGAGTGCGTCAGTCCCTGCTCAGAAGCCACTAGTCGCACCACGACAGAAGAAGGTATACTCCTTCAATGATGAAGACACTTTGCAGCTCTTAAGGTGCTTATGTAAGACGATAAGATCAAATTTCCTGATCCTAAACCCTGATGAGGTTGACATAGTCGGCGACGCAAAATACTGTCACTATCATGGGTTCGTCGAGCACCCAACCCAAGATTGCTATATATTGAAGAACTACATCCAACGCATGATAAATGTGAACATCCTCACTCTCAACTATGAGGACAAAACAGTCTCGACAAATATGGTGTCCCTTTAGTTTGGCACCCTGCTGCCAACTGAGGCTCAAGATGGCGCCGTCCCTATCCCAAAGGTGACAATAGAGATAACCAACTTCCTCCAACTCATGACAACATGAGTGGGCTGGTGCCACATATGTTCCAGGGTGAGATTATCTAGGTTCACCCAGATCTAGCCCCTGAGCTGACTCAATTGGTGGTACGTCCTACCACCAAAAGCAAAGACAAGAAGTCCAAGTCTTGATGAATTATCACTGGCTCCTCTAAAGAAACCTTGACAGTATGACCAGGTCTTACCAAAATACTCAGCAGGACAACGTTCCGGCTGAAGAAGTTCTTCATGTCGCTTTCGGGAGGGTCCGTCCCAACCTACGACATGATAGTAACAAAAGCAAATGGAGGCTCATTTTGACAAGCCTCTAAGAAAGGACGGCACCTCGGGTTGACCAAACCCCACAGCTTCGACATATTGGCACAGATTGCCAATGCTCCGGTTCGGTTGTCTCTTTTCGAGCTTCTCTGACTCTCTAAAAATATTCGAGAGGCTCTATGTGAAGCACTGAAAGAAGCTGAGTCTTTCATCAATCAGGTCCAACAGCCTGAAGAGGACCCAGCCGCATGTCCATATGCTACAACAAGGGAAAAATCATCCCCAACATTATGTTTTCTCAGCAGGATATACTACTCAAGAATAACAAGAACAACAGGTCGCTGTATTACACAGGATACGTTGGTGCCATCAAGGTGGACAGATTCAAATCAATCTTGGTTTTTTTTAGCATCATCCCTTGGAGTCTTCTAGGCTTTGGGAATACTAATGCATTGATTGACAGCGTCCAATACTACGATTAGCAGCTTCAACGTCGTAAAAGTAATCCTTTGGACAAGATCCGTCTGAAGTGCCATATAGGTGATCTCCAAAGAGAGGTGACCTGCTATGTCATCGATGCACATATCTTGCAATATCTTGTTGGAACGTCCATGGATACATGAGTACATGGTCCTGCCGTCCACCCTCCACTAGTGCATAAAATATGTAGCTGGCAACGGCATCGTCAAAACCGAGTTCGTAGATGTCAATCCCTTCAAAGGAATCGAGGCATACTTCATAGACATTGATCTGTACAAGATGCTCCACATGGACGACGATGCTAATGATGCCGATGACGAGGTAGAAATCGAAGCAGAGCAGAAGCAATGACTAAAGAGCCATTGAGAGTGCATCTCAAAGGAAACCTGCCCAGGTGTCAACCCCTTTCGTTGCTAAGCTGCACGGGAAGGCTCCGGCTCCCCTGGTCGTCAAATTCCCAGGCAGGGCTCAGGAGCCTATCAAAGTCAGATTGTCGAGAAGGTCCCCAGAAACTCTCATGCTAGGAAGACAGCCCACCAGTGGCCAAGATACGGCGAGAGGCTCCCACACCTCCTCTGAAGGCTGTTCCAGCTCGCACTGATGAAGAACTGAGGGATTTATCTGTTCATACTGAGGCACCTTATTAGATGATGTAATCCCATGGGATAAAATTTCCTATTTTATCAATAAAAGGTTATATTTGAACTACTCTAATCTTTCACATTAGAATATGATGTATGCTGTAGATAATACCTTAGGATCTTTAAAAACACAAGCAACGACTGTCAACAATATAAACGGGTCATCCCGTACTAAGGAGCCTGTTATTATTTTATTAGAAAAAAGAACGAAAACCTTATCATCTTTGGCAAAGTAGAACGTCATCAGGACCTCCCTCCAGCTGAACCGGAGCCCGATAGCAGTAAAATGCAAATATGCTATTATAATAATCAAGCAAAATACCTCAATCAAAAATTGGGCTACGACTTGAATAGCAGTAAAGGCTGGAACTACGGCGAGGGTCGACGCCTTCCTTAGGA
>JANAVB010021796.1:15106488-15211488 GCA_029216955.1 Iris pallida | reverse complement strand
GGTCTACTGTTACAAAGTGATGCCCTTCGAATTAAAGAATGCTGTTGTAATATACCAACGAGCTATGAGCACCATCTTCTGCAAACACCTCCGCAAAATAGTCGAATGTTATGTTGATGACATCGCTATTAAAAGTCACGCTCGGGGTGATCACCTGCTGTAACACCCAATTTTTCAAATGAGGGTAATTTTGAACTTTTGTAATTATAATCATTTATTTATTGATATTTATATCACATTATGAATTTTGGTGATTTTTAATCAATTTAAAACTGTTTTAAGTCATGACTTGTGATTTTGATGTGCTGCTAGTGAAACCCTAGAGACTACTTGACCTAGAGCCTAACCGTGTGATTAGGATGTTTTATTTATCATTTTTGGCCTAGGGGTATTTTGGTCATTTTGGTTTCTTGGAAATTATTTATAAATTGTTTGAATGATGATTGTTATTTTTGACCTTTGCTAGTTGAGACTATAGAGACTAACCTAGATGTTGACTTTAGCTATGGTGACTTGATTAGCATGGTGGGACCCTAGTCTAACTTAAGTCGACTCAAGTTGACTTATTCAAATCAAGTTTCATATAGAGAATAAGTGATTTAGGATTCATGGAATTTTGACTTATGGATCGATTCTTTTGGCATTAAAACTTAGCCTAAGCCCATTAGCCACAACCCTAACCCTAATCTCTTTCTTACATGGCCGGCCCCCTAGGGAATCCCCCATATTTAATCTCTCTTCCTAGTTCTTGTCTCTTTTGCATCAAAACAACTTTTGGAAAGAAAGAGGTATTGGTCCTTCTTCCTCAATTCATAACTCTTTCATTTTAATTCATTTTTGACTCTAGTCTCTTGCATTAGAACCTAATCCCACTCTATTTGCTATTCAAGGAGAGAAATCTCAGATTTGGTACAATTTGGAGCTTTTGGTTTGCAAGAAGAATCTTCTTATTTGGGGCTTTTTCCTTGTGATTGATACTCTATAGGTAAACACCTCAAACTATCATTTAAACTTGATTTCTTTGCATGATAGCCTATCTAGGTGTCCCCTAGCTGTGGTGTGTGTTTGGTGAAGTTTTGCATTGGTTTTGTGTCCGTATCGGACACATATCATTTTCTATTTGTAAGTGTTAGAATACCATAATAGAATTTATTTTGATAATTTCGAAATGTATTTGATTGAATTTGTAGCCCTATGCATGTGCTTTGGATTTAGTGTTGACTGAGTCGATTTTTGTGTCGTGTCCGTGTCCAAAACAGACACGAACACGTTGCACGAGCAGCCGCGTGCGTGCCCTGCTGCTCGAGGGTGTTTTCTCGCAGCATAGGCTACGTGGCCGCATGTCACTTGGCATGGATGTGGAGGCCACGACTGACAAGTCAGCCCCCAAGTCCTAGACCTGTTCGTGTCGTGTCGGACATGCTATGACACGTGCACGCATTTTTGTCTACACTGGTTCAGGCGAAGAACGTTCACTGATACGGTGTCCATATCGAGTGTACGCGTGTCGTGGACATGTTGCAGACACTCGAGCGTATAGCCCTATCTTGGGCGAACGTGTATGCACAGGCTCAACACATCTCGAGCTCTGTGTCATGTCCAATCGGGCACGGCATGGCTGCACGATACTGCATTCTGCACAATTTTGATACTGTGTATTCATGTGGTGTTGGACACCTCGTGTCCACTTGTTGGACACGAGTACACCCTCCCTGACATATACACATGAGGCACATCTTGTACGACAACTATTTTTGGGTTTATTGGGTTGGATTTTGATTTGGTGTTTTTGAAAGTTTTCACTGACACAGTCTAATACTCGACAACACGCTGGTTTGTGACCCTCTAACACTACATGCCTGCACTACATTGACACACTCTTCCCTAATTGGCACATCCTCTATACACTTCACTCGACACTACACATTGCTCTTTCATACCTAGCACTCACAAGTCGAGCACCCCACACACACACATTTCTCTGTTGACACCCAGTGGAGACACTCCTTGACACCCTCGAGCACACCCAAACAAATCACTTTGACACTCCAGTTTACTGCATAGCCACTTGACACTCTGACGCTGGCTTGACACACCTTGGACACCACTTGGTCACTTTACTTGACACATCTGATAC
Organism: Iris pallida; assembly: GCA_029216955.1. Taxonomy (NCBI): domain Eukaryota; kingdom Viridiplantae; phylum Streptophyta; class Magnoliopsida; order Asparagales; family Iridaceae; genus Iris; species Iris pallida. The sequence goes on along the minus strand of JANAVB010021796.1, from coordinate 15,209,351 downwards.
CTTGTGATACCATATGACACACACGCACAGACCCTTGTCAAGACCCCCCTCCTGATGTTTGAGTTGGGGTTGAATGAACCTGGGTTTGGGATATGTAGGTATATTTGAATGTTGATGTATATAGAAATTTTGATATATGTTATGTATAGGGATTATATATGCTTTAGGGGCTATGGAGGGTTAACAAATAGGTATATGTTATAAATGCTTGGGGGTTCATTGTGAGTGAGAGAGGGATCCTGGGAATAGCAGTGTAGTAGATGAGTTGCAGCAGCTTGGGCTTGGCCTTGCAGCAGCAGGCAGTAGCAGCAAGCAAGGGAGGTTTGGTAGACAAATAAATGCACACTTGGTCCACCTGCAACAGCAGGACAGGGAGTAGGCAGTATGGAATTGAGGGTTTTTGGTGTATGTGAATACCTTGTCATGTAGGATAGCTGTGAAGCAAGGTTAGAGAGGGTGTGAGTAGAGTATTAGTCATAAATGTATGTAGTATCAATCATCTATATTGTTCAGTCCCTTTGTTGTTATCCTGTCTTAAGTCATATATGTATTAGTATCAAGTAGGATACACATGTTGGTACCAGTAGGGAGATGCCTACTTGACCTTGGTTGCTTGGCTTAGGTCAGTACAGATTAGAAAGAGGGTAGCAGTAAGGGAGGGTATCCTAATGTAAAGGGTAGATAACCCCAAGATACAAATCCTCCTTGGATGTTTACCTAGGTATCCCAATAGGCAAGTGCATATAGTGTATTGATGTATGGATTTCATAGGGTATTCATGAAGAGTATACATTAGACATGTGTGGGTTTGAGAGCTCACATTACTTAAGATACCTATATATGTATGTTATAATTGTGTTACTTATATGAGAGGGTTATATATATGTCTAGGACTATAGGCATTGGCTATATGGATATATGTGATAGATGTATATTTATGATATGGTATATATGGTATCCTAAGTTACGTAGACCTATGGTTTAGTTCTGAGTTAGCCCTATAGAGTTGACCAACCCTAAAGTTGACCAATAGTTGACCATTGACCAAATTGACCCTTGATAGCCTAAGTTTGACCAGTTGACCAAGATAACCTTGTTGTTGACCTAGTTTGACTAGATGTTGACTTAGTTTGACCCAGATTTGACCAAGTTTGGCTTTGACCTTGATTGGCTTAGAAATCATGTAGATTGTATCGTAAACTTCTTGTACCTTATTTTAAACACATTATAACCTGTACTGCTCTATATAGGACATTGTGACTCAGGTACAGATGTCTATTTTTATAATTGCACAGGGTATCAGGCGAGTACATTCTCTGATAGTTCTCTCATTTACTTGTCAATTACTGTACTTCAGTTCTAGTTAGTTTGATGTGATTCTCTATTACAACACGTATGGATATTTCTGGATTCATGTATGCGACACCATACCATCTTGTCTGGCCTCTATTACTGGAATCATTCTGGAATCATTGCTGGTATCATCATGTTTGGCTGGACTTATCTCGATTCTCGTATCGGATTTTGGATTCACTTGTATACGGGACGGTGAAATATTGAGTAAGACATGTAGACATACCCTAAATCTGGAATCTCCAAACTGGAATCTACTGGAAGCATAGCCATCCTTCGTCTGATCAGTGAGTGATGTGCCTGATACCTACAGTTGTTTACATGTCGATTTCGGTATTTTAAAACATACTGTTAGAATATTGCTGGTCTCACCTGGATTCTTGATCACTGACTAGAATCATCTTGTACTGGATTCATCTTGTATTAGATTCGTCTCGTACTGGATTTACATAGGATTTACACTTGTCTTATATTTACTGTCTGGACTTATCATGTTACTCTAGTTCAGCTAGAATCTTATTTTACAGTCTTCATTGCCATGATTCTTCTCTTGTTTTAGTTACCTTACTTTCCTTGTATCTTAACTGTTTCTCTATACCATCACCTGAATATAAACTACCATGTTCATCAATAAAATTGTCTATAACTGCTTTATAGTTCTTTGTCGTTTACTTGGATTTTCTAGTTGAGTTGTGCTCGTTCCTGTCCTGACTGGACCTATTGAAAATATTACAAATGATTGTCCTGAGGACATTTTCCCTACTTGTCTTGGAGCAGGAGATGGCTTAGCTACCTTTGGCCCCGACACACAAGAGTGATCGGAAGACTAGCTAGTAGACTTGGTTTAGTTTTCATGTTTTAGAAGTTGAATTGTAATAAGTTGAGATATTGTTTTGTTTTAAGATTGTTTGAGATTATTATTATTTAGTAGTTGGTTTTGTTGTTGTTATTTAGTCTTGGTTATAAAACTTCTGTGTTATTATATCGTGCTTAGACTGTGATTGAGATTTCATTATATCTATACTTGTCCTCCGTTCGGAGTTGAGATTTTGATAAGTACATAATATAATTGCGTGAGTTGTTGTTTAGATAGTGACCTAGAACAGCGTTCTAACCGTCGACACTGCGGTATAGGCTGGACGTACCCACTTCTCGTGCCCCTACACTGGGTGCGGGTCGTAACATATTTTTAGTGGTGGCCCATGTAGGTCGAGAGTCGCATTAGTACAATATCGTGGTAGTACGGCGACTTAGTTGTACTGCTGCGAGCCTGCGATAGGATTTAGCGATAGGCTTCAACGGAGAGGTACTCAATCACAGTTAGGAAAAAAATCTGCTTTAATTCATGCCATCTATACATCTTGCTGATTTGTCCTCCTTGAAATTAACTGTCCTCCCTTGATTTATCGCTTCTATCTCAGTATTGATTCCTTGTTTGATCTGTCTCCAGGATGGTCATCGAGACTAGATCTCATTGCTCCGGACCGGAGGACACTGCTCAGAGGTTGGCCATCTCTCGTCCTGTGCAGCCAGCCCCCGATACCGCAGCACCAGTTATGCCAGCTGGAGTGGGTGCTTCAGCTACCTTCGAAGGAGCCCCTCCACCAGTGCACTGGTAGAGCCCAATTATCCCGAAGATGCTTCAACAGCAGCAGCTGCCTTCAGGATCTGTCGATGCAGTACAGCTGTTTGCCTTCTTCCAGTAGTTTATGGAGGCTCAGCAGGCTCAGCAGCAGCGTCAGACGGTGGAGTTCAGCAGGGGTATAGATCTGGCCCTGACGACAGTGGAGAGAGTTACAGCTCAGCATCCGGCAGGTCAGCAGCAGCATCAGCCGAAGGAAAAGGGCATACATGATTTTCAGAAGATGCACCCGCGAGGCTTCAGGGGTACAGAGGGCATCATATACACAGATGAGTGGATCGATCACATGGAGTAGATCTTCAGGGTAGCAGAGATTCCAGCGAGACTGCAGATTGAGGCGACGGCTAGTATGATGCAAGACTTGGCTTGCACGTGGTACCAGACAGATCTGAGGGTTGGTACAGCTGGGCAGACTTGGGCAGCCTTCAAGAAGCTGTTCAAAGAAAAGTTTTTTCCCGATGCAGCGCTTGGTGCCCTCGAGACGCAGTTTGAGGCTTTGGTGCAGGGCAGTCAGACTGTCGAGGAGTACGCCGGGGAGTTCTGCCGTCTGGGCAGATTTGTTGAGGGGCTTTCTAAGGCGACGAAGGCCCGAAGGTTCAGGAAAGGGCTAGTCAAGGAGGTGAAGTCCTACACCAAGAGTGCCCTCTACGCCATTTTTGAGGAGATCCTGGTAGGAGCCCTAGCAGCGGAGGATGACCTTGAGCTGAGGCTCAAGAGGGGACGAGACGCTCACGGTGCTAGCAGCAGTGGAGGCCTGGCCAAAAGGCCTCACATACAGATTCAGCAGACATAGGCACCAGTGATGGTTCAGCAGGTGCAGCATCAGTATCGGGGTCAGGACCCAAAGACGATCAGTTGTTCCTACTGCAGGAAGTTGGGACACACCAGGGAGCAGTATAGGAAGAGGCTGAAGGTTTGCTATTTATGAGGGTCTGAAGCCCACCAGAAGATAGATTGTCCCGTTGCACCTCCATTTGAGGGAGCTAGGCCACATGTAGCTCAGCACCAGAGGGGTGGAGCTTTTGCGATGGCGGTCGAGGAGACCGACGCTGCAGGTGATGTGTTAACAGGTTTGTCCTTCTTATTCTTCTTCTCCACCTTCATGTGTGATTTCCATTAGTACCTGCCAGGATATGTTTGTGATGTTTTAGATAGCGTAATTACCCTGATCGAGACTGTAGAATCACGAACAGTAGGATTGTGTTGCATGTTATCTATCAACCTTGATTTGATTGGGGGTTTGACCTAGTAGGGGTACGATCATCTTAATTTCGAGGACGAAATTCTTCTAAGGAGGGTAGACTTGTAACACCCAGTTTTTCAAATAAGGGTAATTTTGAACTTTTGTAATTATAATCATTTATTTATTGATATTTATATCACATTATGAATTTTGGTAATTTTTAATCAATTTAAAACTGTTTTAAGTCATGACTTATGATTTTGATGTGCTGCTAGTGAAACCCTAGAGACTACTTGACCTAGAGCCTAACCGTGTGATTAGGATATTTTATTTATCATTTTTGGCCTAGGGGTATTTTGGTCATTTTGGTTTCTTGGAAATTATTTGTAAATTGTTTGAATGATGATTATTATTTTTGACCTTTGCTAGTTGAGACTATAGAGACTAACCTAGATGTTGACTTTAGCTATGGTGACTTGATTAGCATGGTGGGACCCTAGTCTAACTTAAGTCGACTCAAGTTGACTTTTTTGAATCATGTTTCATATAGAGAATAAGTGATTTAGGATTCATGGACTTTTGACTTATGGATCGATTCTTTTAGCATTGAAACTTAGCCCAAGCCCATTAGCCACAACCCTAACCCTAATCTCTTCCTTACATGGCCGCCCCCTAGGGAATTCCCCTATTTAATCTCTCTTCCTAGTTCTTGCCTCTTTTGCATCAAAACAACTTTTGGAAAGAAAGAGGTATTGGTCCTTCTTCCTCAATTCATAACTCTTTCATTTTAATTCATTTTTGACTCTAGTCTCTTGCATTAGAACCTAATCCCACTCTATTTGCTATTCATGGAGAGAAATCTCAGATTTGGTACAATTTGGAGCTTTTGGTTTGCAAGAGGAATCTTCTTATTTGGGGCTTTTTTTGTGATTGATATTCTATAGGTAAACACCTCAAACTATCATTTAAACTTGATTTCTTTGCATGATAGCCTAGATCCAGATGACCCCGAGCTGTGGTGTGTGTGTTTGGTGAAGTTTTGCATTGGTTTTGTGTCCGTATCGGACACGTATCATTTTCTATTTGTAAGTGTTTGTTAGATTGCCACAATAGAATTTATTTTGATAATTTCAAAATGTATTTGATTGAATTTGTAGCCCTATGTATGTGCTTTGGATTTAGTGTGGACTGAGTCAATTTTCGTGTCGTGTCCGTGTCCAAAACGGACACGAACACGTTGCATGAGCAGCCGCGCGCGTGCCCTGCTGCTCGGGGGTATTTTCTCTCAGTACAGGCCACGTGGCCGCATGCCACTAGGCATGGACGTAGGGGCCACGACTGAAAAGTTAGCTCCCAAGTCCCTGACCTGTTCGTGTCGTGTCGGACACGCTATGACACGTCCACGTGTTTTTGCCTACACTGGTTCAGGCAAAAAATGTGCACTGATACGGTGTCCGTATCGAGTGTATGCATGTCGTGGACATGTTGCAGACACTCGAGCGTGTAGCCCTATCTTGGGCGAACGTGTATGTACAGGCTTGACACATCTCGAGCTCTGTGTCGTGTCCAATCGGGCACGACATGGCTGCAAGATACTGCATTCTGCACAGTTTTGATATTGTGTATTCATGTGGTGTTGGACACCTCGTGTCCACTTGTTGGACACGAGTACACCCTCCCCTGACATATACACATGAGGCACATCTTGTATGACAAGTATTTTTGGGTTTTATTAGGTTGGATTTTGATTTGGTGTTTTCGAAAGGTTTCACTGACACAGTCTAATACTTGACAACACGCTGGTTTGTGACACTCTAACACTACATGCCTGTACTACATTGACACAATCTTCCCTAATTGGCACATCCTCTATACACTTCACTCGACACTACACATTGCTCTGTCATACCTAGCACTCACAAGTCGAGCACCCCACGCACACATATTTTTCTGTTGACACCCACTGGAGACACTCCTTGACACCCTCGAGCACACCCAAACATATCACTTTGAAACTCCAGTTTACTGCATAGCCACTTGACACTCTGACACTGGCTTGACACAATGAACACCACTTGGACACTTTACTTGACACATCTGATACCTTGTGATACCATATGACACACACACACAAACCCTTGTCCAGACCTCCCTCCTGATGTTTGAGTTGGGGTTGAATGAACCTGGGTTTGGGATATGTAGGTATATTTGAATGTTGATGTATATAGATATTTTGATATATGTTATGTATAGGGATTATATATGCTTTAGGGGCTGTCACGACCCGCACCCTAGAGTAAGGGCACGAGAAGTGGGTACGTCAGCCTACGCCGCAGTGTCGGCGGTAGAACGCTGTCCTAGGTCACAACATCTAACAATATAATGCTAAGCAGTTTATACTCCCCGAATGGGTGTGACATAGCAGAAAGTAAAATCAATCATAACTAAGGAAAAAGAAGCACGATATGATATAGAACTCAAATGAAATACAGATGATCAGAAGAGTCTAAGTGTCTAAGATAACATCTCAGCAAACATCCAGAAATACAAATCTCAACTACAGAGTATGAAAGAATATATACAATCCAGATCTCAAATGACAGAAATAAAGCCAAACTAAACTAGTCCCAAGACAACATAAGTAATATAAAGCCTAACTAAACTAGTCTAGGCAGTAGGGGTAATGTCATCAGCTAGAGCTGGGTCCTCCTGAGAGTCCATCTCACAAGTGTCATCTAGGGCTGTCCCATAGAAGGTGTCCACACAGGCCTCCTCCTCGTCCTCTGTAATATTTTCAACAGGTCCAGTCAGGACAGGAGCGAGCACAATATATCTCAACAGATCATAGCAGGTTAGAATATATAATCATGCAGTAAAGTAAGATACAGGAAACTGAAAGAAAGTACAGAATGTAAACCGAGAGAGAACTGTAATAGAAATATCTACTATAAGTAAAGAACTAACAGTGGCTAGTGAGTCAGAGTATAATATAAACATGTGAATGGCATAGGAGATTCTGGAAACTATACTATGGAGTGATTCTGGGAAATACACTACTTGGATATTATTCACATGTCTACTTCTACTCCCCCGTACCTCCAATTAATACACAAAGATCCAGCCAGGTTATGTTATGATTCCATGCAATAGCCCACAAGGGGTGATACATGGTAGGCCCATAAATGGGTGATTCTGGAAATGCCCATAAATGGGTGATTCAAGGAAGACTTTGTGATCATGAGAGTACATGTCACAAGTGATCAATGAACCAATGAACCGTGAAGCATAGTGATACACCATGTAAGTTAAACGCACAGAACATGTAGTATCCGATGCTCCTTGAGGAGATAACATCTCAAGAAGGGATCTATATAGTACTAATCTGTGTGACCAACGTGACAGTATCAAGTACAGTAATTTAAAGCAGAAAAATAATTCTAAACAGGATATGAAATGATCAGAGAATGTACTCGCCTGATACCCTGAACAGCTGATATAAAAAGATGGCCAAATGGAGTCACAGAGTCCTAGTTATAGCAACACAGGTTATAAAGAGTTCAATTTATATGGTAATTAAAATTATAATACAATCTACATGATTCTAAGTCAATCTAGGTCAAAGTCAACTTTGGTCAACTATAAAGTCAAACTAGGTCAACTATAGTCAATTGTGGTCAAACTAGCTAGGGTTGGGTCAACAATGGTCAACTAGTCTAGGTTAGTCAATTCTAGGTCTAAACAAACTAAGTATATGCAAATCAAGTATCCAAGATAGCTACTAACTCATAGCCTAAGTCACTTGCTAAACCAAGCACAAAACTAAACCATAAGCTAACAACGCACACAAACTTAGTCATATAATGTATATATATTATTCACATTCACATATTCATATACATAGATATATATAGGAAAGCTATATATATAGGCACATACATATATATATATATAGAGAGAGAGAGAGAAAGAAAGGTAAAAGAGTAAGTAAGTATGTGTGTGTTTGGCATGTGTGTGAAAGGATATGTGTTAATGTTCTAAAATTTAGGGATAGGTAGGTGTATGTGACATGGGATACATGATGTCAAAGGGTGTATGAATGCATGTGTGTAAAAGGTTATAGGTTAACTCAGTTTATAGAAATGCATACATACATACTTACCTTGTATACATGCATACATACATATCATGTATATTACATTTACATGATACATACATGTATACTTGTATTATATTATACTTACATTCATGCATATTAGATACTTGTATTTATATTAACATATTGTAAACATTTATTTCATTCATGCATCTATGAATTACCTACATGTTTTATACATATGCATACATTGTATATTCATATCATTTCATACATTAACATAGAGACATACAAACATGCACACATCATATATTTTATACCTTGCATTACCTCACATATCATGTTATATATTATCATTCATTCCTTTCATATATTATATTATCTTTAAGTTGAATACATCATATATTGATACAATACATTATCTTGCATGCTTGCATTCATATATTACATTCTATATTACCTATATACATGTATTTCCACCATTTATTCATGCTTGCATCATATACTCTATATTACCATACATGTTATCATTATATATTGTATTACAATATTTATATATTATGCATTCATATCTATCATTACATATATATCTTGTATTCATATCTAGCATTCATTATATACTTTCATCCATACATTGTATATCATTCTTTCATTCATGCATTGCTTATATGCATTATATTAATTGTATTCCTACATGCTTGCATTCAACCATATATATACATTAATGTAAAGAGAATATATATCATATATATATTATTTCATTCATCAAACATATCATGCATTACATACTCTATATTCATTTAATATCCATATTATATAGGCTCATAGGTTACACAAAATGCATATATCGTATAGTCACTCTTCTACTTAAAATCAATACTGTACCAATTGGGCATTCACTAAATTCTAGGATTAAAGTATGTCGTAGCCCTTTGTGTTAGCTTTCCGAAATTTTAAACGGATCGCATTTTCGTGTCCGGAAGCTCCCGGAATCGCAAAAACACCGAAACGCGTTCGTCTTTCGTACAACTGACACTCAAATAATTTTACAGAAAGTTTCAGAACGAATTTGGCTTATTAAAATATATATTTGGAAAGCTAACTTCGATACGGTTCTTTTAAAAAAAAGGGAGATAAATCGGAGTTCTAAGCTAAAAATTATGACATTTCTAAGTTGCTTTGGTTAATAAAAACGTGGATGAATATTATGACAAATTTGAGTTGTTTTGGACAAAAGGACACATATAGGCCAAGATACTTGGATACAAACATAGGTATCCAAATGAAACTCATTCTAACCATCCTACTAAGATCAATCCACTCTCTAACCATTCTAAAACTGAATTTAAATATCTATTTAAACTATTATCATACATACATACACATGGGGTATCCTAATTTGGGATCTATCAAGTAGGACACAAGACACATATCTAAAATCCTCAAGAGAGCTACATATGGCCTCAAATTTGAATCTAAAAAGGACACATGCATGAGGATGGATCCTACGGATTCAAAAGTAATTTATATGCAAAGGAAATCGATTTAGAGGATGGGTTTTACCTATTGGGAGTGGAATCCCAATAAAATCCTTTAGGACACGGCTCTGATACGAAGATCCCTCAAAGTGGACACTCCTCCTTGCACTCCTCTTCCAATCCTTGGTAGCACCCTTTCCTTGGAGAATGGGAATGATTGAGGGAAGGTTTGGTGAAGGAATGATTTGATTTGGAGATCAAATCAATGGGAAGGCTCTCTAAAATTAGGGAAGAACAAAAGGAAAATAAAAGAGGCAAGATTGTAATGAATGAAATAAATCATTCTCTCCTAAAGGTGGCTGCCATAAAGAGTCCATTAGGGCTAATGGGAAATGTCTTAATTGCCCCTCTCTAGTCTCATATGGTTAAGTCTAGACTAGGTTCAAGTTTGGGGTCAAAATGATCTAGTTTTGAGTCTCTAACTTAACCATTCTAACATGATAAAAATTAGTTTAATTAACTAACTTAATGTTGGGTCTTGTGAGCCATGCTTAACTTAATATTGGGTCCCATCTAGAGTTCAAGCTACCCGGGTCACAATACAAGTCGGAACGAGACGAAACTCAAACCCGACTAAACAAATCCAATAAAAACAATATTAAAAATATAAAATTTTCCCGAAATATTAAAATATAAAAAATGACCAAAATCATAATACATCAATTTAAATATTATTAAAATAATCTAAAATTCACCAATTAATCAAAATCCTAAATAATTCAAAAGTCACAAGATGACCAAAATATCCTTAGCCTAAAAAGTTGTAAATAGTCATTCTAATCACATGGTTAGGTCCCCATGGTCATGGTTAGTCTCTAAGCTTAGCAAAACTAGGGATTAACTAGTTAACCATCAAAATCATAATTCAACATTTTAAAATAGTTTTAAATTGATTAGAAAATTACCAAAAATCACAACATGAGTTAAATCTTATTATCGATTAATCAAAATTATAAAAGTTCTAAATTACCCTCATTTTAGAAAAGTGGATGTTACAAGTCTACCCTCCTTAGAAGAATTTCGTCCTCGAAATTAAGATTATCGTACTTTTTCTAGAGTCTCGTCCCCAACAATCATGGTCTCAGAACTTACCTAAATCATACGATTAAAAAGGATGTCATACAGGGTCATGGCATATGGTGGTAGTGAAGTCTCATCTAGGTATACTAGTCATGCTAACCAAAAGGGTCATAGGGTATCAAACATACAAGCAATCGGGGGTGTTAAACTGGAAAAGATACAAAAATAACAAATCATCAAAACTGTAAGGCAGTCTACCAACCTATATAAAAACTGGTACTTAGCAGAAAATAAAATAAGATAACTACCAATTATCTATAAAGGGGTACTATTCAAAGAAAAATCAAAATCAAAAGTTAAAGAATGAAAGTCAATTGCATTGAAATCCAATCACAATATATATATATATAGAGAGAGCGTTAGAGAGGGAGAAGCTAGCATTATGTAAATGTGGTTAGTGTGTGTATGGGTGTATGTGGACATGTTCATAGGGTTAGATAGTAGACGTGTGTGTGTGTGTGTGTGTGAAATATACATGAAAGTGTATAGGAGGATTTGGGTTTCAAAACAATAGCTATCAAGTTACACTACTCATGGCATATTGGTTAAACAATCTACAATGCACAACCTATTTACTCATAACATGTATGGCTAACCATATATATATATACATATATCTATATGTATAGAGAGGTAGAGATTTAGTTATGTATCTATATACATTATAACATGTATGCATAAACTATATATATATGTATATATATACCTATATAGATATATGAACATAACATAGAGATGAAGGGTTAGGTTTATATGGCAGTTGTGAACATTAGTGTACATTAGTGTAGAGTGTCAAGAGTACAGGGGTTATAACTTAAAATGAAGGGTTCAATCATTCAGTTCAATTTAACATTACATATTAAATCTGAAATTGAACTAAACATTTAAAACTAATGTGAAAAATATTAACATGTATTCAGTTTTAGAATTTTGGAGAAATTCGAACATCAAACCAACCCAATGTTTATCACAACCTAACATGTAAAAATATGAAACCTAACATTATATCCCTACATACAACAATGTATATAACTCAAAATATTATATTTAAAAACAGCAATTTGAACTAATATTTAAAATCCAATATTAAGGGTTAATATGCACACAGTCTCAGATTTGACAAGTTCAAACACAAAACTCAACCAATTTCTTTAAGAATTGAAACCTTGTGTATAAGATACATGTGCAGTGATGTAAACAAAACTAATAACATGAAATTTATGTTTAAATTACGAATTTAAACTGGAAAAGCAGAGAACCAGTCTCTGATACTGTACTGTATCAGAATATTGGGGTTTTGAGAATTTAAACATCAACAACATATTAATATGTATTTAGATGGGTTGATAATCAAAGTGTAGCATGCATACGTATCAGACAAAGTGTCTGTGTCCACTATATATATTCTCATGTCCCAATATAAAAATCAAATTCTATACCAAGACCAATATTTAGATTCCTACCAAGATTGCAAAGCAGGTGATTGATATAATCAAGACATTATTATTATTATTATTATTATTTAATACAAGAATAATAACAAGAAGGAAATAACGATAAAATCTGTTCTGCTTATCTGTTTAAAAGAAGAAACCATTTTAAAACCAGAGCTATAATATCAAATCCAAGATAAGGTCTAGCAAAATCATCGATTCATTATTTTAAGAAGAGATTCATAGTAAGAAGTTATTATAATACAGCTAAAGCTACTCCTACTCCTAAGTTAAATAATGAGAAACAAAACAAATAAAACAATTTTTTTTGAAAGACTGAACAAAAGTAGAAAAAACTTGTTCAAGAGCACTTAAGGTACAATCTGATAATCATATGCGTCTATCCAACATCATGGTGCTACAAATCATCGTCATACTAGTAAGCAAGGCTACGATAATCACAGAGTCCTTGACTAAGGTACATACCTCTAGGTTTATGATATTTAAAATTTCTGTATTGCTGCATGCGACGACGAAAACCTTAAATTTCCACACCCGAGAAATAGGTCCAAAATCTGACTATATGTCCTCACTATGCCAGCTAACATGACTATCGAAGATTCTAGATCGCATAACTGAGGTGACCTAGCCCATACAATTTTTTTTCTCAGAAAAAAAAACAAACATAACACAGGAACAACATAACAAATTGATCAGTCAACAAGGAACAGATGGAATTGAATTTTAAGATAGTTATAAGAGACAATTGCGGGAATGGAATAGAGAAGAACGGAACTTGCAGCAAGATCTCTAATGGTCTGTGCATCCTCGAATATCCTGACGATAGCTCGCCCTGCTGGTTTTCCCTGGTCTGCTGATGATGCTGCATGAACCGCTGCTGCTGAGAGAAATCGGGAATGACGGGAAAAAGTCTCTGTACAGACAGAGGTGCACCTCCAATGTAGCAGAAACGCCAACCTGAGTCGGCACAACAGGAGCTGCGGTCTCGAGGCCCTGATGAACAGGACGAGAGGTGGCCAGCCTCTCGATAGTATTCCCCGGACCGGAGCGATGAGATCATGTCTCCATAACCATCATAAAGACAGATCAAAATAAGAAGAAATTACTGGGAATGAAACGAAAATTCAAAGAAGGACAGTTTATATTCAAGGGAAGACAATAAACAGCAAATTTAGATAAAATAAATCTGATTAAGAGTTTTTCTAGTGTGATTGAGTACCCTCAAAAATATCCTAATCCTACTGCAGGCTGTAGTGATACTCTAGTTCGAATACCACTACATAAACTGGACCTGTATGGGCCACCACTAAAAATGTGTCACGACCCGCACCCTAGAGTAAGGGCACGAGAAGTGGGTACGTCCAGCCTACGCCGCAGTGTCGGCGGTAGAACGCTGTCCTAGGTCACAACATCTAACAATATAATGCTAAGCAATTTATACTCTCCGAATGGGGGTGACATAGCAGAAAGTAAACCCAATCATAACTAAGAAAGAAGAAGCACGATATGATATAGAACTCAAATGAAATACAGATGATCAGAAGAGTCTAAGTGTCTAAGATAACATCTCAGCAAACATCCAGAAATACAAATCTCAACTACAGAGTATGAAAGAATATATACAATCCAGATCTCAAATGACAGAAATAAAGCCTAACTAAACTAGTCCCAAGACAACATAAGTCATATAAAGCCTAACTAAACTAGTCTAGGCAGTAGGGGTAATGTCATCAGCTAGAGCTGGGTCATCCTGAGAGTCCAGCTCACAAGTGTCATCTAGGGCTGTCCCATAGAAGGTGTCCACACAGGCCTCCTCCTCGTCCTCTATAATATTTTTAACATGTCCAGTCAGAACAGGAGCGAGCACAATACATCTCAACAGATCATAGCAGGTTAGAATATATAATCATGCAGTAAAGTAAGATACAGAAAACTGAAAAAAAGTACAGAATGTAAACCGAGAGGGAACTGTAATAGAAATATCTACTATAAGTAGAGAACTAACAGTGGCTAGTGAGTCAGAGTATAATATAAACATGTGAATGGCATAGGAGATTCTGGGAAATATACTATGGAGTGATTCTGGGAACTACACTACTTGGATATTATTCACATGTCTACTTCTACTCTCCCGTACCCCCAATCAATACACAAGGATCCAGCCAGGTTATGTTATAATTCCATGCAATGGCCCACAAGGGATGATACATGGTAGGCCCATAAATGGGTGATTCTGGGAATGCCCATAAATAGGTGAATCAAGAAAGACTCTGTGATCATGAGAGTACATGTTACAAGTGATCAATGAACTGTGAAGCATAATGATACACCATGTAAGTGAAACGCACAGAACATGTTGTATCCGATGCTCCCTGAGGGGGTAACATCTCAAGAAGGGATCCATATAGTACTAATCCGTGTGACCAACGTGACAGTATCAAGTAAAATAATTTAAAGCAGAAAAATAATTCTAAACAGGATATGAAATGATCAGAGAATGTACTCGCCTGATACCCTGAACAGCTGATATGAAAAGATGGCCAACTGGAGTCACAGAGTCCTAGTTATAGCAACACAGGTTATAAATAGTTCAATTTATATGATAATTGAAATTATAATACAATCTACATGATTCTAAGTCAATCTAGGTCAAAGTCAACTTTGGTCAACTATAAAGTCAAACTAGGTCAACTATAGTCAACTGTGGTCAAACTAGCTAGGGTTGGGTCAACAATGGTCAACTAGTCTAGGTTAGTCAATTCTAGGTCTAAACAAACTAAGTATATGCAAATCAAGTATCCAAGATAGCTACTAACTCATAGCCTAAGTCACTTGCTAAACCAAGCACAAAACTAAACCATAAGTTAATAAGGCACACAAACTTAGTCATATAATATATATATATATTATTCACATTCACATATTCATATACATAGATATATATAGGAAAGTTATATATATAGGCACATACATATATATATATATATATATATATATATATATATATATATATAGAGAGAGAGAGAGAGAAAGAGAGGTAAAAGAGTAAGTAAGTATGTGTGTGTTTGGCATGTATGTGAAAGGATATGTGTTAATTTTCTAAAATTTAGTGATAGGTAGGTGTATGTGACATGGGATACATGATGTCAAAGGGTGTATGAATGCATGTGTGTAAAAGGTTATAGGTTAACTCAGTTTATAGAAATACATACATACTTACTTACCTTTTATACATGCATACATACATATCATGTATATTACATTTACATGATACATACATGTATACTTGTATTATATTATACTTACATTCATGCATATTTGATACTTGTATTTATATTAACATATTGCAAACATTCATTTCATTCATGCATCTATGCATTACCTACATGGTTTATACATATGCATGCATTGTATATTTATATCATTTCATACATTAACATAGAGACATACAAACATACACACATCATATATTTCATACATTGCATTATCTTACATATCATGTTATATATTATCATTCATTCCTTTCATATATTACATTATCTTTAAGTTGAATACATCATATATGGATACAATACATTATCTTGCATGCTTGCATTCATATATTACATTCTATATTACCTATATATATGTATTTCCTCCATTTATTCATGCTTGCATCATATACTCTATATTACCATACATGTTATCATTATATATTGTATTACAATATTTATACATTATGCATTCATATCTATCATTAGATATATATCTTGCATTCATATCTAGCATTCATTATATACTTTCATGCATACATTGTATATCATTCTTTCATTCATGCATTGCTTATATGCATTATATTAATTGCATTCCTACATGCTTGCATTCAACCATATATATATACATTAATGTAAAGAGAATATATATCATATATATATCATTTTATGCATCTAACATATCATGTATTACATACACTATATTCATTTAATATCCATATTACATAGGCTCATAGGTTACACAAAATGCATATATCGTATAGTCACTCTTCTACTTAAAACTAATACTGTACCAATTAGGCATTCACTAAATTCTAGGATTAAATTATGTCGTAGCCCTTTGTGTTAGCTTTCCGAAACTTTAAACGGATCGTATTTTCGTGTTCGGAAGCTCCCGGAATCGCAAAAACACCGAAACGCGTTCGTCTTTCGTACAGCTGACACTCAAATAATTTTACAGAAAGTTTCAGAGCGAATTTGGCTTATTAAAATATATATTTGGAAATCTAACTTCGATATGGTTCTTTTAAAAAAAACGGGAGATAAATCGGAGTTCTAAGCTAAAAATTATGATATTTCTAATTTGCTTTGGTTAATAAAAACGTGGATGAATATTATGACGAATTTGAGTTATTTTGGACAAAATGACACATATAGGCCAAGATACTTGGATACAAACATTGGTATCCAAATGAAACTCATTCTAAACATCCTACTAAGATCAATCCACTCTCTAACCATTCTAAAACTGAATTTAAATATCTATTTAAACTATTATCATACATACATACACATGGGGTGTCCTAATTTGGGATCTATCAAGTAGGACACAAGACACATGTCTAAAATCCTCAAGAGAGCTACAAATGGCCTCAAATTTGAATCTAAATGGGACACATGCATGAGGATGGATCCTACGGATTCAAAACTAATTTATATGCAAAGAAAATCGATTTAGAGGATGGGTTTTACCTATTGGGAGTGGAATCCCAATGAAATCTTTTAGGACACGGCTCTGATACGAAGATCCCTGAAAGTGGACACTCCTCCTTGCACTCCTCTTCCAATCCTTGGTAGCACCATTCCCTTGGAGAATGGAAATGATTGAGGGAAGGTTTGATGAAGGAATGATTTGATTTGGAGATCAAATCAATGGGAATGCTCTCTAAAATTGGAGAAGAACAAAAGGAAAATAAAAGAGGCAAGATTGTAATGAATGAAATAAATCATTCTCCCCTAAAGGTGGCTGCCATAAAGAGTCCATTAGGGCTAATGGGAAATGTCCTAATTGCCCCTCTCTAGTCTAATATGGTTAAGTCTAGACTAGGTTCAAGTTTGGGGTCAAAATGATCTAGTTTTGAGTCTCTAACTAATCATTCTAACATGATAAAAATTAGTTTAATTAACTAACTTAATGTTGGATCTTGTGAGCCATGCTTAACTTAATATTGGGTCCCATCTAGAGTTCAAGCTACCCGGGTCACAATACAAGTCGGAACGACACGAAACTCAAATCCGACTAAACAAATCCAATAAAAACAATATTAAAAATATAAAATTTTCCAAAAATATTAAAATATAAAAAATGACCAAAATCATAATACATCAATTTAAATATTATTAAAATAATCTAAAATTCACCAATTAATCAAAATCCTAAATAATTCAAAAGTCACAAAATGACCAAAATACCTTTAGCCTAAAAAGTTGTAAATAGTCATTCTAATCACATGGTTAGGTCCCCATGGTCATGGTTAGTCACTAAGCTTAGCAAAACTAGGGATTAACTAGTTAACCATCAAAATCATAATTCAATATTTTAAAATAGTTTTAAATTGATTAAAAATTTACCAAAAATTACAACATGGGTTAAATCTTATTATCGATTAATCAAAATTATAAAAGTTCTAAATTACCCTCATTTTAAAAAAGTGGTTGTTACAGGGGCTATGGAGGGTTAACAAATAGGTATATATGTTATAAATGCTTGGGGGTTCAGTGTGAGTGAGAGAGGGATCCTGGGAATTCCAGTGCAGTAGATGAGTAGTCGCAGCTTAGGCTTGGCCTTGCAGCAGCAGGCAGTAGCAGCAAGCAAGGGAGGTTTGGTAGACAAATAAGTGTACATTTGGTCCACCTGCAACAGTAGGACAGGGAGTAGGCAGTGTGGAATAGAGGGTTTTGGGTGTATATGAAAACCTTGTCATATAGGATAGCTGTAAAGCAAGGTTAGAAAGGGTGTGAGTAGAGTATTATTCATAACTTGTATGTAGTATCAGTCATCTATATTGTTTAGTCCCTTTGTTGTTATCCTATCTTAAGTCATATATGTATTAGTATCAAGTAGGATACACATGTCGGTACCAGTAGGGAGATGCCTACTTGACCTTGGTTGCTTGGCTTAGGTCAGTACAGATTAGAAAGAGGGTAGCAGTAAGGGAGGGTATCCTAATGTAAAGGGTAGATAACCCCAAGATACAAATTCTCCTTGGATGTTTACCTAGGTATCCCAATAGGCAAGTGCATATAGTGTATTGATGTATGGATTTCATAGGGTATTCATGAAGTGTATACATTAGACATGTGTGGGTTTGAGAGCTCACATTACTTAAGATACCTATATATGTATGTTATAATTGTGTTACTTATATGAGAGGGTTATATATATGTCTAGGACTATAGGCTTTGGCTATATGGATATATGTGATAGATGTATATTTATGATATGGTATATATAGTATCCTAAGTTACGTAGACCTATGGTTTAGTTTTGAGTTAGCCCTATAGAGTTGACCAACCCTAAAGTTGACCAATAGTTGACCATTGACCAAATTGAACCTTGATAGCCTAAGTTTGACAGTTGACCAAGATAACCTTGTTGTTGACCTAGTTTGACAAGATGTTGACTTGGTTTGACCAAGAGTTGACCAAGTTTCACTTTGACCTAGATTGGCTTAGAAATCATGTAGATTGCATCGTAAACTTCTTTTACCTTATTTTAAACACATCATAACCTGTACTGCTCTATATAGGACATTGTGACTCCGGTGCAGATATCTATTTTCATCAGTTGTACAGGGTATCAGGCGAGTACATTCTCTGATAGTTCTCTCATTTATTTGTCAGTTATTATACTTCGGTTCTAGTTATTTTATGTGATTCTCTGTTACAAAATGTATTGATATTTTTGGATTCATGTATGCGACACACATACCATCTTGTCTTGCCTCTATTACTAGAATTATTCTGGAATCAATACTGGTATCATCATGTTTGGCTGGACTCATCTCGATTCTCGTATCAAATTCTGGATTCACTTGTATTGCAGGGCGGGGAAATATTGAGTAAGACATGTAGACATGCCCCAAATCTGGAATCTCTAAGCTGGAATCTACTGGAAGCATAGCCATCCCTCGTCTGATCATTAAGTGATGTGCCTGATACCTACAGCCGTTTACATGTCGATCTCGGTATTTTAAAACACACTGTTAGAATATAGCTGGTCTCACCTGGATTCTTGATCACTGACTAGAATCATCTTGTACTGGATTCATCTTGTATTAGATTCGTCTCATACTGAATTTATATAGGATTTACACTTGTCTTACATTTACTGTCTGGACTTATCATGTTACTCTAGTTCAGCTAGAATCTTATTTACAGTCTTCATTGCCATGATTCTTCTCTTGTTTTAGTTACCTTACTTTTTTTGTATCTTAACTGTTTCTCTATACCATCACCTGAATATAAACTACCATGTTCATCAATAAAACTGTCTATAATTGCTTTGTAGTTTTTTATCATTTACTTGGATTTTCTAGATGAGTTATGCTCGTTCTTGTCCTGACTGGACCTGTTGAAAATATTACAGATGATTGCCCTGAAGATATTTGCCCTACTTGCCTTGGAGCAGGAGATGGCTTAGCTACCTTTGGCCCCGACACACAGGAGTGATCGGGAGACTAGCTAGTAGACTTGGTTTAGTTTTTATGTTTTTGAACTTGAATTGTAATAAGTTGAGATATTATTTTGTTTTGAGATTGTTTGAGATTATTATTATTTAGTAGTTGGTTTTGTTGTTGTTATTTAGTCTTAGTTATAAAACTTCTGTGTTATCATATCGTGCTTAGACTGTGATTGAGATTTCATTATATCTATACTTGTCCTCCGTTCGGAGTTGAGATTTTGACAAGTACATAATATAATTGCGTGAGTTGTTGTTTAGATCGTGACCTAGAACAGCGTTCTACCGTCGACACTGCAGCGTAGGCTGGACGTACCCACTTCTCGTGCCCCTACACTGGGTGCGGTTCGTGACACCTGCAAGATCTACGAACAGTTTTTGATCTCATACGGACACATCAACTCAAGATGAACCCAGCTAAATTCTTCCTTATGATTTCTAGCGGCAAGTTCTTAGGCTTTGTTATCATCGAAACGGGCATCCACATTGACCTAAAGAAGACCAAGACTATCCTTGACATGCGCCCTCCGAAGAATTTAAGAAAACTTCGAGGCCTATAGGGACGTCTCGCATATATCAGAAGATTTATAGCAAATCTTTCTGGACGATGCCAACCCTTTACCAAACTCGTGAAGAAAAGAGTTTCCTACGTATGGACCAAAGAATGCTTGAAGGCATTTGATGACATTAAGGCTTATCTTACGAACCCTCTAGTCTTGGTAGCGCCAGTAGTGGGTAAGCCCTTCTTGCTCTATGTTCATGCAATGGATCATTCCCTCAGCGCTTTGCTGGCTCAGAACAACGATGCGGGCCATGAACAATCCATCTACTACCTAAGAAGGAGAATAATTAGGGCCGAACACCAGTACAACCCCATCAAAAAGGAGTTCCTTGCTCTGGTATTCGCTATACAAAAGACTCGCCATTATATGACAAGTAAGACGATCCATGTCATCTTCCGAGTCAATCCACTCAGGGTCCTCATGACAAAGCCAGGAGCTCTAAACTATCGATTGGCTACATGGGTAATACTGTTATCACCATACGATATGATATTTGTTCCACAAAAAGCTATCAAAGGTCAAGTCCTGGTAGACTTCCTAGCCGTACACCCGATACCGAAAATATCGAAACTCTACGAAGACATTCCAGATGATGTTTTAGAATCCAATATCACTGAAGAGAACCCCATCTGGAGGATGTTCTTCAATGGTGCTTCAAGAACGGGCCCTAAGGGTCAAATCGTTGCAGGAGTGGGGGTAGGCTTGGTCTCTCCAGACAACCTGATCATCCAGCGTGCCTATTCCCTCACGGAGCCATGCTCCAATAATGTGGCGAAGTACAAGGCCTTCATTATTGGGCTTCAATTGGCAAGGCAATTGGGGGGTGAATACATTGAGTCATATGGCGATTCAAAACACAACGTCAACCAGGTTCGAGAGCAGTACAAGGTCCATCACGAAGACCTGCTCCCCTACCATAAGGCAGCCTCGAACATTATCTCTGGTTTTGCTAAGTTCTTCATAGAACATGTACCTCGGCTGCAAAATCTAAATGCAGACGATTTAGCTGGCCTCGCTGCCTCTTTGCAGCTCCTGTCGGGACTCAACACTTCATCATGGCGGTTGGTCGGGAACTTGTGTGTCCCAAAAATAGCTTATGCATGTGCCTAAACCATGATATGCAAACAGACACTAATGTGAATGTCAGGGACTGGCGATTCCCATTTATCGACTATACAGTCTACAAAATCCTCTGGATGACCCAAAGGAAACAGTGTCTGCCAAAAGATGCTCCCTTCGATTCTACTATGATACGGCTACCAAGATGTTGTATCATCGTTTATATGACGGACTTCTCCTCCGATGTTTATCAAACGAGGAGGCGATCGAAGCTCGCCAGGAAGCCCATGACAGTACCTGCAGAGCTCATCAACATGGTCCTATGCTACATGACCGACTCCGACGCATGGGCTATTACTAGCCCACTATGATGGCGGATGCTAGCAAATATGCCAAGAAATGCCGAGTGTGCCAGTTGCACGCTGACTTCATCCATCGACCTTCAGAGTTCCTACACCCTACGGTCGCCTCTTGGCCATTTGAAGCCTAGGGTATAGACATAGTCAGACCGATTACCCATCCGTCATCCAGAGGATATCGTTTCATCTTGGCGATTACCGACTACTTCTCTAAGTGGGCGAAAGTAGTACCTCTACAAAGATAAAGAGCTCGAAGGTGATTAGCTTCATCAAGCATCATGTCATCTATCGTTTCGGGATACCTCAGAGGATCATTCACGATAAAGGCCCACAATTCATAAGCCATACATTCAACAAATTATGTGATAATAATCGCATCCATAATGTGGCGTCTACTATCGGCCGAAGCCTTCAATAAGACGATCGTTAAACTCATCAAGAAAGTCGTGTCATCTAATAAATGTGACTGGGACAAAAAGTTAGGCGAATGTCTTTGGGCCTACCACACAATGGTCTGGACTCCAATAAGTAATACCCCATTTTCTCTAGTATGTGGGAGCGAAGCAGTCCTTTTCCTCGAAATTCAGATTCCCTCACTACGGGTGTGTATTACAAATTAGCTGACGGATGAGGACAATAAACGTCGCCAGTTATAGGAGCTAGAGGCGCTTGATAAAAAATATCTTTTAGCTCAACAGGGCATCGAGCTCTATCAGGCTCGCATTTCTGGAGCCTTCAATAAGAAGGTTAAACAAAGAACGTTCCAAGTGGGTGACCTTGTCCTATCAATCAGAAAGCCAATGGTGATGACTCACAAAACGGTCAAAAAGTTCAAACTCAAATAGGAGGACCCTTTCATCATAGAGACGGTATACTCTAATCGTGCCTACCGACTTGCAAAACCCAACAGAGACTTGTTTATGATGCCGAACAATGGCAAGTTCCTAAAGTAATACTATGTTTGAAGCATGTTAACATGTATTTTCACATCCCCAGCAAGTATCTATGAATCCGACAATCAGGTTCACCCCTCTTGATCATCATATATCACTGGAGCCTAGCTGCTCTAGGAAATTTCCTCACCATTTTTTCAGTAGAAAACATTCAAGTCCATATCATCTCTGAGTTGTTTTTTATATCCAATCCTACTCTTCATAAGATGACTCTAAATGAAAGTTTACCATGTCCACATTACCTCTGAGTAAACATTCTCATTTAGTAACCTATGTGTTGCTATACCCCACACATATAACGTCCACGTCCTTATTGACCGCTGAGTTGTTTCCTATGTCCCTACAGAGTTTATTCTTACCATGTTCGTATAACATCTGAGTAAGAAAATTCTACCACAAACCCCATATTTAACATCCATATTACCTCTAAGTAAATATATCGACTGACCAAATTCACATCATCTCAACTTTTTATCTGTACCTAAAACAAATGTGCATTAAATATGCTAAGTCCATAAAATCTCACACAAGTTTATGACAAGAATGAACAAACAAAAGTTTTTTTTTCTAATAAAAAGGAAAAAGGGACTACATTTCAAAATAAAATAAAAGCAAAATACAAGGAGCAAAAGAAAAGCTAAGTGTCGGCACACAGATTGCCGATGCGGCACTTCAGAGCTTCAGCCCTGGACTGGACATTTGCCAAAGCCCGACGTTCATCCTTGCAGTACAGCACCCCTCGTCTTTAAAGGCGACGACATCTGCATGTTTGACGTCCAGCTCCGCCTTATTCCCTATTAGCTGGGCCACATGTCAGGTAAGTTTCGTCGTCTCATGACTAAGCGCGGCCTGCTTGGCTACTGCCTGTTAAGAATCAGATATGAATTAGGCTCGTTGTTCCTGGAGCAGGCGAATCTTATCATGGACTTCTGCCACACGCTCACCCAAGATCTCTTGCATGCTGACTTGGGTCTCTATAGCCACAGCAAGTTCAAGCTCTTTGGTGCCGGCCTCGACCAAGTCTTGTTCCAAAATGGTTCGGCTGGATGAGTAAGCCGGCTTAGCCTCAGCAACTTTGGCGACAAGTCGACTCGGTTCCTCTCCTATCAAGGAGGAAATATCATTCTTCTGGAGGCTCTGGTGTTCAGATAGACGGCAGTTGAGCTTGACAATCTAAGCCTCTAAGGCTTTAGCTATAGCCTTATAACCCTGCTAAGACCTAATGGAGGCTACTAGTGAGAGCGCTAACATCTTGGCCACCGCAAAGGTCCGACCCTGGTCCAGAACATTAGATACCGCCTCTTCAAAATCTTATAAAAAACCTTGACGATAAATTTTACATAGTCGTCTGCCTCGACCAATGTTTGAGGGGTCATAGAGGGGCATCATCGAAAGTTCCATAAGAGCTGGACGAACTACAGAGACGAAAATGGCAGCACTCAACAGTGATACGATCTTCTAACTCGACGAGCAGCAGTCACCTCGCCAGTCAAACCCTCAATCATCAAGGTGTCAGGATTAACCTCCCTCTAGGGAGATCTTGACCCAGGCGCTTCCAGGATCTCAGCATCTACATCCCCAGGCTGACCTCCAATGGCATCAGAACTGGGGTCCATGGACAATATTTCTGATCGGATCACATTAGTCACAGTTCCCCAGCTTATGTAGGCGGGAACAGGGTCTTCCATAATAGGGGTCTTACCCTGGTCAGGATCTCCTAGAGGACTCGCTAATGTCAAATCCCATTGTTGCTGGCACAAAGGTCGAACTCGGCAGCGAGGTCGGCTCCTCCATTCCACCTTCTGTAGCTGGGGCTGGCATAGGACTCGGTAGCGGAGTCGGTTCCTCCATCTCACTTTTTGTCACTAGGGTAGGCGTAAGATTCGACAGCAAAGCCGGTTCCTCCATATCATGTTCAGGGGACGATTCAACAATGACCTTCCCTTCAGTTATCCCAGGCTGGTCATCTCCCTCAGTCGTTGGTTCTTCCTCAACAATCCCAGCAATGACATCAGTCGGAAGAGATGATTCTCAAGACACTTATGTCTTAACCTCGAGAGGAACCATCGAAACTTCCCTCTCCTGAGGTTGGTTGGTGGCTTCTTCAACGGCCACGTCAGCACCAGCAGCCGATTTGTCTGCGCTCTGCGAATATCCCGTATGATACGTATCTGCAAAATAGACATGGTCATCATCACTATCAAAATATGCAAATTATGTATAAACAATATTACCTAAGGCGTTCATCGAAGGCGGGTCAGCGTTCAGTGACCTCAGCGAGTCGCCAAAGTCATCCTTCGTGTAGTTGAAAGCGGTGGGAGTATGGACTCGAATAGTGTCATCCTGGTCCTCTTTGCCCGCATACTCTATGACCAGAGGGATACGCTCCTCGGAAGAATTAACGACTTCCTTCTCGAAAGATTCATCCAGGTCTCGCTTTAAAGACCTGAATTTCTTCTTCTTTGCACCCTGCAAACAATGATAACACGATAAGAGAAGGAAGACCACTTTTATCCGTTAGAACGGATGATAATCTGTTTACTTCTTTGGAAGAAGACTCTTTTGGTCTCTCTGCGTGAAAAGCTATTGTGGCCCATGACTTAGACGCCAAGATCTTCCTTGGCCTTTTTGGTGTCGATGGACCCACTCCGGTTGAAGCATGCCTCTTCAACTGATTATCTGTGGACTCCACCAGCAGTTCCTCTCTCCTTACCACTAGGGCAGCTGCCGGTACTGGAGCACCCGTCGAACGATACTCCCAGGCTCTCATAATCGTGTCGTGGGACACCTCGAGCTGGGTCCCGATGATAAAACTCCCTCCTAATTATATCTGGAAGACAGAGTGTTCGCCGAACAATAGAGCTTGACGGGGGAGTATAAGATATACGGCCTGGGATTCATAAGTGGAGCTGTAAAGTGCACCCCAGTAACCCCAACATTGTAATACTGCCAAGCCCATGCTCTATCCAGCAGGCTTCTAATATGTCCCAAGCAGGTGCTCGGGTTGTCCAGCATCAGCTGACTGTAGCCGAATTGATGGGCAAAATGACTTGGTAGATACAACACCAGGAAGCAGTGGTTCATATTCCGATAAACCAAATGGGAGGGTCCGATGCACTGCAACTAACGCAACCCCTACATCGGAAGAGGGGAAGCATCTACACTTGTATCGTCCAACTCCTCGTCAGCTTCAAAGCCCAAAAAATGGGCCAACGTTATAAATGTTCCATTCTTGGAGATGGGACAGAACATTTCTACAAACGGGGATACCAGTGTGCAGTCACTTCCTTCTGCGGTAGCGGCGGATAAGTGCATCACCCTCGACGTAGCCCTCTTCCAAACCGGGGCTCATCATGTTGGGGTGATGTAGTATCAACCACCCCATCAAATAGTAGTAAGACAACTCTACTCGGGGAAAATTTCTACTTTTGTCCTGCATGTTCAGGACCTATCGCGGGAAGTAGGGCCAAACGACGGCCAAACACCAGCTTCACAGCAAGTTGGGTTAGGTTTCGGGTCACCCTCTCCACGGAGCCTGACCCATTAGGGAACGCATAGTCCCGGAGCCATATCATCAGTTAAGCATCTAGCACGGCCTTTGGAGACATCTTGTGCATATCATGCCAGAAGTAGCTAAAGGCATTGTCAGCGGGATTCCCTATGTCATCTACTCGAGGATTCTTCTCGCCTAGCTCCTTTATTTCAGCGACAATCACATCACGTATGGAACCCTGAGGAGTAGTGAGATGAACCTGTAGCTCCCTTTTCCGGAAATTTTGAAATATTTTATTATTATTTATTTTATTTAAATGGTGATATTTTTAGATTTTATAAAAATTAATTATTGGCTTGTGGAATTTCGTTACTATTATTATTATTATTATTATTTATGGAGGTTTTATAATATTAATATTACTATTGTGGTGATTAAATATAAATTACTTATTATTAATAGTTATTAGTATTTTATTCTCTATCAAGATATATATATATATATAAATATATATATAATTATGTGTGTATATATATATGAATAATTGTAGATATATATATATATATATATATATATATATATATATATATATATATATATATATATATATATATATATATATATATATATATATATATATATAATAAGTATTAGTAAAGGAAAAAGGAGAATGAATAAGATAGTAGCAGTAGCAGTAGCGAGCTGCTAACTGCCGATTCCAAGTTCCCACACCCGATCCTAGCTTTCCCAGCACCAATTAGTACTGGCCCGACCCGAGTACTTGTACTCAGTAGTGAAGCCAAGCAGTCCCGAACACAGCCAAGAACCCACAGCTCCACACAAGTAAGCCCAACACTCACCTTACCATTGGACAGCAGAGAATCCTCTCAGGCCGAGCCCGAGCCCACATAACCAAGATCATTTTGGTTCAGCCGAACACTCGTATAAAGGTTGAGATCGACAGAGGAGGAGGAGGAATTCATATAAAACACCAAAACCCTAATCCCAGTTTTCCGTACCCCTCCATGCGCGCGCGCGGCTGAGCGCCACCGCCGCACGCGGCCGATCGTCGGAGGCCGGCCACCCGCCTGCGCGTGCGAGCGGAACACCGCAGCAGAACAGTAGCAGTAGCATGGCAACCAACCGCGCTTCGCGGTACGTTTTCTCCTCCGTCGTTTCATCGTTTTATGAACTACGAACTCCTACGTGTAGTACCCATAACCCTCTAGAAGCTCTTTTGATTAGGATTTAAGTAAACCAAGCGATCGACCCAGGAAATTGACGTGAAGTCGATGGAAAATTAGTCCAAACAGGATATAGAACCCGGTCCCAAATCCTGTTTTGGAAGCCAGTTAATCACCAATCTATTGATTAATTTAGAAATCCATCTGAATAGATTTGAAGACAACCTATACATCTTCAAACCCTACTTTTTAGATTCTGATTATATCTAATGCACATCTAGTTAAATCGATTTGAAAATCGAGAAAAACCTGCAATAAAACAGTTTTCAAAACTAGAAATTGTTCCACACGACGTACGTCTCGCCAAACCGGGCGACATGGTCGCACACCGTAAGTATCGAAAGCTGCGTAACGGCTTCGTGGTCGTGTGGGCTTTGGCGGAATTCAAATTGGTCGTGTGTGCGCGACGAATTTGATGCGTATCCGTCGAAATTCACCGTATCCTACACTTTACAAATTCTCCAATTACTTTGTGCACGCTCGTAAGATCGAGACAAAACTTGCGCCATCAGGACCATATTATTTTTTTGGTCCTGTATGCCAAGTTTGGTCCGATTCTGAGACCGTTGATAAAATCACCGTTTTGTGGGCCCCACGGTCCCACTCAACGGGCGATTTTGTGCACGGCCCGCCGGAATCCAACTCTGGACATACGGTTGGGTTCGTATCGAAAAACTGGATCCGTAGACATGTAATTTGATGACTTTAGAGACCATTGACTCTGGCACGCTTTTCGGTGCAAAGCGGGTCCAACTATGGACATCGTTTTTGTTCGAAATTACCGTTTTGCCCCTGTGTCCAGAATTGGACTTAAGGACAGGCAATCTTAGCTATTTTGACTATTCTGAGAATATTGGTAATGTTTATTTCAGCTTCCGGGGACTGTTGTACGGGTTTTGACTATTGTGGCACAGTGAGTAGACAGATTGTCGGTTTCACCAGCAAAGGACCACAGGCGAGTACAGTTTATTGTCTGCATTTCGATTTTGATCTTTACTATATTTCATTGATTAGTCATTGGTTATATGATTTTTATACTCTATTATAAATTGTTGAGTCAGAAATG
Source organism: Iris pallida (assembly GCA_029216955.1). Classification (NCBI taxonomy): domain Eukaryota; kingdom Viridiplantae; phylum Streptophyta; class Magnoliopsida; order Asparagales; family Iridaceae; genus Iris; species Iris pallida. Next base: position 15,180,558 of record JANAVB010021796.1, on the reverse strand, counting down.
AGAAGTACCAAGGATGTGTGATCCGACCGTAGACCATGTTTATTCTCTGCAAGTAGACCTCGTAGACATTGTTTATTTTCATGCAGTAGACTTCGTAGACATTGTTTATTTTCTGCAGTAGACCTCGTAGATATTGTTTATTTTCTGCAAGTAGACCTCGTAGACATTGTTTATTTTCTGCAAGTAGACCTCGTAGACATTGTTTATTTTCTGCAAGTAGACCTCGTAGACATTGTTTAATTTCTGCAAATAGACCTCGTAGACCGTGCGGTGTAGCACCCCAGACCGATCACATATCAAAGGTACTTCTAACAGTTGGGGAAAGTATTTTGTGTCTATTTATTTGCTATTGATTTTCTGTCTTTACTGTTTATTTTCAAAACTCATGATTGATGTCTAACCTTTGTTTTATAGTCATTTTCTTTATTTGAAATTGCATTCAATGAATTGTGCTAGTTCCATTTCTGACTGGAAACCAACATTTTCAAGTTAGCCGTAGATTCACTTAGCTTGGGGAGTGACGGGAATACTTGCAGCCAGAAGCCTAGAGATTAGCTAGATAGTTGAGTTAGAGTCATTCTATAATTGTACAAGTTTATATTTTCTGCAAATGTAAAACTTGTGATCTTATAAATTAAATTAATTTTGTGAATGAGCATTATTTGTGATTTTGATCTTCATGGCCGTGACAGCGTTCTACCGCCGACACTGCGGCGTAGGCTGGCTTGGACACGTCTCGTATCCGTTTAAAAAAAAACGGGTGCGGGTCGTGACAGAACCTTCTTTGGATCATCTTTTTTCTAGGTAAAGACGTAATCCCTCCAAGTAGTCACATGGGAGGAAGCCCTGGTCTTGTTGTACCGTTGATATATATGGTGGTGGCATAACAATTCCTTGTACACAGCCATCATTTTTGAGTCTTTTGCATCCAGTGTAACTCCTCTTCCCGTAAAATTTTTAAAATATTTTTATTATTTATTTTGATTTAAATGGTGATTTTTAAATTTGTTTTTATAAATAATTATTTAGTTAATTATTACGGTAGATGACTTTAGCCATGGTAGAGTTTTGAAGTACAAGACGACTAGGAATCATGGCATGGATAGTGCAGTAGCGTGCTTTGACTAGTGTTTAGCCATGGTAGGAGAAGGCCGAGCCATAGGTTTGTTCTAACTAAGAAAATTAGGCCAAGTTGTGACATGACCATTATAAATAGTTTAATTATTCATTATTGATATTGTTTGACGTTTAAGTGACCCGGGTGTACTAAACTGGACAAACTGGATCCGAACTGAGCCCAAGCCCATATAGTCATGCAGTGCGACCAACGATGTCCATGTAGATATATGAATGTGTATATATAATTCTAGATTATTTTATAATACAGCAAGTATTTTATGTTATTTGGATATTAAATATAATATATAATTCTCTTAGCTACCTTTGTGCAATGTGGTATTAGACTTTATATATGGATGTCTAATGGTATATACACCATTATTGGTTTATTAAATTTCGTTATTATTATTATTATTATTATTATTATTATTATTATTATTATTATTTTATTGGGATTGTTATTTAATATTATTATTTTATTGGTTGTATTATTTTTGTCAGATAAATGTTATAATATATATATTCATATTTACATGAATGGGTCCTACACTAGAAATAGATAATATTGAGGTTGTGTTTAGATTTATGGAGATTACTATATAAGTATATCTATATATATGAATATATAGATATATGGATGCCTATTAAATAAATCGTAAATATATACCATCATTATGATTTATAAAATAAAGTAAAAATATATATAGAGAGTTATATAATTATATACATATAAATGTATATATATATATATACGTGAAGTATGTGTATGTATATATATAAATATATATAATATATATGTGTATGTGTATATATATAAATACATATAGTAATATGTATACATGTATGTGTATATATATATATATATATATATATATATATATATATATATATATATATATATATATATATATATATATATATATATATATATGAATATATATATATATATATATATACACATATATATATATATATGTGTATATATATATATATATATATATATGAATATATATATATATATATATATATATATATATATATATATATATATATATATATATATATATATATATAAAATATATATATATATATATATATATATATATATATATATATATATTATTTGCTAATCAAGAAATAGAAAAAGAGATAGAAAAAGAAAAAGGAAAAGATATAAAACTAAAACACACACAGACCCAACAGCATGCGAACCCGACCCTAATCCCCTGTTTCGTTTAAAAGCAGATATATATACATCTATATATATCCAAGAGAGGGAGGGAGAGATGATAACCTCGAAACCATAACCCTAAACAAGACGCCCCACCCCAGTCACATGGGCGGCCACCCGTCGCCGGCGCCACCGCCGCAGCAAGGCCGCACGCGCACAGCAGGGCAATAAAGAAACGGAGAAGTGGCAGCAAACGCGCCAACTTCGAGACACGATAACTTCCATCTCGTCCGATCTTTTGTCGAGCCAATTGCTCAGCTTTCGAAGACAGTGTGATGATGTAGATTTTATGGCTTATCAGTTGATGACATTTGTTGGATCTGCGTGCAACCTCCAGGCAAGATACCTTGCCTCCCTCTATAGTTTAATTTCATGCTTATAGTTTTTCCTGTGATTATTTGGTTACTCTAGTTCTATGGATTTATATGTTATTATCAGTTCTCTAGTCGAATTGATTTATATATGTTCTTCATACAATGTTCACTAGTTCTTTGACTTGCCTGTATATCATCTTCATGACTTGATAGTGTAGATATGCCAGGCTTGTTCACCTTATGAGTTCATATTAGAGTTTTCCTTACCTGGGTCCTCGACTGGTTCTTGTCATAGAACGAATATGTGTAATTGAACTGCTAAATCTTTGTTATTGTTTCCTTGGCACCAGAGAGTCCACTCGGGACGAGGGTGTTGTCTTGATCTGTTGCACCAGAGAGTCCACGCTCGGGACGAGGGTGTTTGCCGTGTTTACTTGCATCAGAGAGTCCACACTAGGGACGAGGATGTAGTACTTGCACCAGAGAGTCCACACTCGGAACGAGGGTGTTTGTCGTGTTTACTTGCATCAGAGAGTCCACACTCGGGACGAGGATGTAGTACTTGCACCAGAGAGTCCACACTCGGGACGAGGGTGCCTTGTCGTGAACTAACAAGAGAGTCCACACTCGGGACGAGGGTTAGTGATTAGTTCAAACATGCGAGTCCACTCGGGACGAGGGTTTGGTATTCCATTGATCTCGTATTCACTTGTTTATCCAGTAGTTCAGTTACGTGTAGTTGTTCTTGTATTCCAGTTCATAGTCACCTGTCAGTAGCCACTTATCGTTAGTCACTTGTAGCAGTTTGGTCGTAGTCTCTTGCCATGTGAAGTGTCGTTCCTTGTTTATATCCTATTTATATTATCATGCATGATTAAACTGTTAGATAGGCATGTTTATATGTATCTTGCTATGTCCCTTGAGGACCTGATGATCTCTTCAGGTTTAGCGATAGCATGGAGTTAGTTAGCAGAGCGGGATGAGGGATGATTGTGATGCATAATTCAGGTATTTGTCAGTGATATTACATTGCTATCCTCTCGTGCTTTCCTTTCATTATCATAAGATACCATGTTTGTTGATTCAGTTTGTAGACTACTATTATATTCTTTGAGTCTTATCGGACATATATGCTAGTGGACTGCAGACCACGACACATAGTGTTTATTCATGTTTCGTACACTTATTATGGATTTGAGATATAGATTTGTTTTTCCATGATTTGGCAGTATACCATAGCTTTGACAGCGTTTACGTATTCGAGAGGGGCTGGAGTCCGCTCGATATGTAGTTGGCTTGCTCACGCTCTCGTATCCGAAAAGCGGATGCGGGTCGTGACAAGTTTTTTTGGTGGCCCATGCAGGTCAGAGCATATCGTATCGGTTACGTAACGGTACTGATACGAGCCTGCGCATCTGACTAAACCTTTAGAAATCTCAATCCATTATGCCTTGAAAATTCTCCTAGAAATTCTCTACGTCCTTGAAAACTCCATATTTGCTCTCGATTATTCTCCCTTCCTCTCCCGTACCATTGATTCTCGTTCTTTCCTATTCTGGGGTGACGAATGATCGTGATGTCTAAAATTTATCAGAAATTCTTAAATAATAGTATAATATTGCTTGCTTATTTAATTTTTGGTTGTTTGATAGATATGGGGGATTAAAGATACTATATGTCCTAGATATTTTTGGTAGAATTATTAGCCACTAGTTAGAAGATTATAAGATTTTAGTGACCGTATTTTGAGGAGTAGTATGACCAAAGGTGGGTAGAAGTCCTCAAGTATTCGAAGTTATAAAATGACTAGAGAAGATCATAAAATATTTTTAAAAAATTAAATTTGAGGAGATTAAGGTGATAGTAGACTTTGAATTTTAAGGGATAGTCATGAATTAGAATTTCGAGGACGAAATTATTTTTAAGGTGGGTAGATTTGTAACTCCTCTTTCCGTAAAATTTTTGAAATATTTTTGTTATTTATTTTGATTTAAATGATGATTTTTAAATTTGTTTTTATAAATAATTATTTGGTTAATTATTACGGTAGATGAATTTAGCCATGGTAGAGTTTTGAAGTACAAGACGACTAGGAATCATGGCACGGATAGTGCAGTAGCGTGCTTTGACTAGTGTTTAGCCATGATAGGGGAAGACCGAGCCATAGGTTTGTTCTAACTAGGAAAACCATGCCAAGTTGTGACATGACCATTATAAATAGTTTAATTATTCATTATTGATATTGTTTGACGTTTAAGTGACCCGGGTGTACTAAACTGGACCCGAACTGAGCCCAAGCCCATGTAGTCATGCAGTGCGACCAACGATGTCCATGTAGATATATGGATATGTATATATAATTGTAGCTTATTTTATAATACAGGAAGTATTTTTTGTTATTTGGATATTAAATATAATATATAATTCTCTTAGCTACCTTAGTGCAATGTGGTATTAGACTATATATATGGATGTCTAATGGTATATACACCATTATTGATTTATTAAATTTCGTTATTATTATTATTATCATTTTATTGGAATTGTTATTTAATATTATTATTTTATTGGTTGTACTATTTTTGTCAGATAAATATTATAATATATTCATATTTACATGAATGGGTCCTACACTAGAAATAGATAATATTGAGGTTGTGTTTAGATTTATGGAGATTACTATATATATTTTTTTTTATGGAGATTACTATATATATATATATATATATATATATATATATATATATATATATATATATATATATATATATATATGTATATATATGGATTCCTATTAAATAAATCGTATATATATATATATATATATATATATATATATATATATATATATATATATATATATATATATATATATATATATATATATATATATATATATATATATATATATATGGATTCCTATTAAATAAATCGTAAATATATACCCTCATTATGATTTATAAAATAAAGTAAAAATATATATATAGAGAGTTATATAATTATATACATATAAATGTGTGTGTGTATATTATATATATATATATATATATATATATATATATATATATATATATATATATATATATATATATATATATATATATATATATATTTTATATATATATATATATATATATATATATATATATATATATATATATATATATATATATACACACGTGAGTATGTGTATGTATATATAAAAATATATATAATATATATGTGTATATATATAAATACATACAGTAATATGTATACATGTATGTGTGTGTGTATATATATATATATATATATATATATATATATATATATATATATATATATATATATATATATATATATAATTTGCTAAACAAGAAATAGAAAAAGAGATAGAAAAAGAAAAAGGAAAAGATATAAAACTAAAACACACACAGACCCAACAGCACACGAACTTGACCCTAATCCCATGTTTCGTTCAAAAGAAGATATATATACATCTATATATATCCGAGAGAGGGAGGGAGAGATGATAACCTCGAAACCCTAACCCTAAACCCGATGCCCCACCCCAGTCACCTGGGCGGCCACCCGCCGCCGGCGCCACCGAATAAACCTAGCTCCAGAAGAGCTAGAAACATATGCTGGTTCATCTTGATGTCATCTTGAGTAGCCTGTATGGGATAGAATAAACCTAGCTCATTGAGCTCATCATTGTACTTCGACAGGATCCACAAGGTCAGATCGTCCCACTTCGATACATGATGACACCAACCTTCAACCCAAAATTTGTCCTTCGGGTACGTGATCTTGGCCGCCAGCATAAGTTTGGGAAAAATCGAAGCACCGAAAGCAAAGGTGTGGTTAGGAACGTTACTGAGGATTCTCCCGGGACATAAAACCCATAAAGAGTAGGATGACCCACCTCGCACGAAAGTAAAAACATCCTTCTGATCAGAACTGGAGTCGACCTTGAAAGACCCCAAAATTGCTCCTTCCTGAGTTGGGGTAAGATCCTAATTCATTCTCCTCTTCAAAGCCAAGCAAGTAAATACAGACAATGGTAGCTGACGCCCGTTCTTCGACACATACATACGAAGACCCATAGCGTCAAAGAACTAGTCCTCTCGTATCTTCAAGATCTTCACTTCGTAGGATGCCAATCTGTCCCCAAATAAAAATTGGGGCTTCAAATAAAAGTCTGTGGCACTCCCAACAACAAAAATTGGGCCCCTCTGCATAATGGCCTGGAGGAAAGAAAAGTGTTGGTCCTTGATCAGTGCCATCCTCTCCGGTGGCTAGTCTAGCATAATCACAGCCTTAGCAGGATTGACAACTTCTTCATTGAAGTCCAAACCCATCTGGCAGAGGGAGTAGTCAAAAAAAAATCTTGTCCAACCTAGGCAAGGTCATAAATACTGTGAAAAGACAAAAGAAAAAAGTTAGAAAAACATGATCTTTAGAATAAAGACAAAAAGACATACGCAGCCTAGCATCAGCGCATCTGAAGTTATGCACATCAGCAAAAGCTGAGCCTCGGCGCATCTTCAGGACCCAAGTCCATGTGCGTTGGCAAAATAAAGCTTCGACATATCTTCAGGACCGGATTCCATGCGCGTCAGTGAAGTGAAGTTTCGGCGCATCTTCAAGACCGAAGTCCGTGCGCGTCAGCAAAATGAAGCTTGGGCGCATCTTCAAAACATAGCTCCATGAGCTATGTCAACCCCTTGACCAATTTTCCCCTATATATATATATATATATATATATTATTATTATTTACTTTTTTTTATCATTTGTCATACATATAAAATTGATATGCTTCATATTATTGGTTTTACTAAATATCCATAAAAGGTATGAATGGTAATAGGGGAAAATGAGGGACTAAAATATAAATGTCTCTAAACTCAAATTCCCTTATAACCGAATCTCTGTTTTCAAATTCAAATTGTGTTTGGATAACTCTCAAACCCCCCCTCCTGTTCAAATCCTGATCTCTCCAAATCACTGAGAGGGATTCATTCCAATCTGATTTCAAATCAGATTCAATCTATCTACTCCTATAACCCTGAATATATATATGTAAGTAAATAGGATAGCAGCCGACCTTGTTCACCAAGAACTCGTGATCTCCCTGCAGCAGGAAAGTCGACGTTCAAACCTGCAAACCTGTTGAGAGGGAAATAAAGTCTTATCAGGTAATCCCTTTTTTTTTCTTTACCCATCCTGTTTCTTTAAACTTGGCATGATTATCAGGTTGTGTAGGTAGATGTGTTCGATCAAATTCCTAAGTGAAAACCAAAATAGTTACTAGTTGGGAAGATTGGCTTGGGGTCGGTTTGCAAGAATTTAGGACAGGGAGCAAGTAAGGGGACTTATGTCTCTGTGAGCATACAAGTGGATTGATAGATCATGAAAATACTTGTATGCCAGTATAGTAATGGCAGAACATAGGTTACCTCGGGTTGCCATAGATTCTAAAAACACATGAGGTGTCAGTCGAGAAAGAGTAGCAGCGCGTACCAATAGGAAAGCTTATATTGTATCAGTAGGAGATTGGGTAATATGAGTGTATCAGTCAAGGATTGTTGATACCAGGTTGCTCTGCATCTGATACATGGTATTAGGATCCTTAGTGTCTGATTTGTTGTATCAGACTGCTTTGTATCAGCCTTCACTGGTATTATTTGTATCGTATATCAGTGGGTAGGTATCGGTTAGTTGATACTAAAAGACTTCAAGGATGAGACTGAACAACATCAATTGGTGCAAGGATTGTGTGTATAAACGGATATATTATACAAATACATGACTCATCTGTATGCTTGCATCCGTGCAACCAAGATAAACTCTTTCCAGAGCCATGTTCAAACTTCTAACCTGCTTAGTCTTGCAAATAGTTTGTATGCTCCTAGATGTATCACACACCGAAAATACCATACAATTCTTTGTTAACTTTTTTTTAGTAAAGTGTTAAAACTAAGGCTGATGATACAAAGGTGGTGATGGAGAGTTTAACCCAGGCTATAGGACCCAGGTATCCTACAGAGCTTTAGTAACAGAACAGATAACAGCATCCAGGGTGCCCTAAGAACCCAGGAAACCCATGGTATGGGGTGTACCTATATTATATAGATATGGGCTATAGAGGTTGCTTACATGTTCAGATATTTGGGTATTAGAGTATCCGAGTTTAGTACTATATGTTGGTTCTAGCCTTGAGGGTATTGAGGGACAGGGCTACGTTTCCAGTTTGATTGTGTGAGTCAATTTGGGGCTCTTTGATGGCATCCCTGGCCAGTAGTTAACTGTAGAATGGGATACACATATCTATGTATCAGTAATGCATTTGGTTCAGGTAGGGGTTTAGGTGATATGGTCAAAACTTTATGGATTTGGCATATAGGCTTAAATTATATATTTTGTTAGTTACCCTCTCTACTATGTGGTATAGTTATGGCTTTACTTTGTTTGTGTAGTGCTCAGATCTGGGAAATATTCATACCCAGGCATTGTGTATGATTCAAGACATAAGCTGTTTACTGCTCCTCTAGCCACTGCGTCTTACCAAAGTATTACATGACTGTAGTTGAATGCAAAGAAAATGAACTATCACAAAGTTGCTACAGATTTGTTACTCAGACTTTAGGTACAGCCATGCCACCGTATCGAGATGGTTTGGCCATCAACCCGACCAAGTTCTTGGGTATATATATATATATATATATATATATATATATATATATATATATATATATATATATATATAACTCTAGGTTTCAGATTTAGTTGGTAACTTGTGACCTAAACATCAGGCATATAGGACTTGTGTCCAGAAATCAGACAATGATAACAGTTGGTTTAGATATCAGCAGCGTCCCTGGTTGAACTGAGACTGAATTTGTGAGAAGAAAACATGGGATTAGCAGTAACAGTAGTAAACATCGATAGATACCAAAAAGAATCTATATGCCAACCTCACAAGTGGAGCAGGTGTTTATCTACACTTGTACAAATGAACCTTGACACATTACAGGAAGCCTATAGATATTGGATCAGTAAGAGACTAGCCAATATTCAGAGGTCGATTTGGCATGGACTGGGTGTAGTGGATGGGTCATGTCTAGGATACCAATATGCTATAGCATAGCAGTATTATGGTTGCATGCTCAGACCTGCACCACTCTAGCACAGGTATGTGCTCAGAAGAATATTAAAATAGCCTTAGTCGAAGTCATGATAGAATTATGAGTAGGCATATCGGTAGCATTAGGAAATCCCTGCAGCAGGCTTTGCTGCAGATCATTGTACACGAGTAGTAGCCATAACAAATTGTAACAAGGGTGTGGTATCAGTAGAGGTAAGTGTAGGCCCTGCCTACAGAACCTACAGGGCAGGGCATCATGTAGCAAACTGCAAATAGATAACTAATCGGTTACACCAGACATTATGGAAGCTATAAGAGTTGGGTCCTAGTGTGCCGGTCCATATGAGTATGGTACATTAGAGTAGGGTAATTAGTTAAAGTCCTATAAGTGTATCCTAGTACAAGGGTGGAAACAAAAGATACATTCATGGATGTGAATGCTTACAGGAAGATATGAATATAGGGGTAGTGGGTTAACATACCATTTGGGTAACTATTGAACCAATGTCCAACCATCGAATTAGAGTAGAAGTAGGGATAGAAATGACCAAGGGACCTAACAAGTGAATGAATAGGTTGCTTTTGCTTTTATGGATTATATTTTGACCTTATGCATATGAAGTAAAAGGTATAAAAGAGAACAAAAGACTAAGATATTAATGGTGAACCAATAGGAAATGGTCTAGAAAAAATCTAGCTAGAGAATAGATGGTTTGCAAACTTCTTTCATTACTTTATTGACACTGTAAACTCTAATAAATAGGTGACTTGGATCTCGATTCGGACTTGACTCGTGCCAGCAGCTCAGGACCTAAGGCAAGTATACATTGCCTTTCTACACAGCTTTATTTACATGCACTGTCTTTATTTATTATCCAGTTTTTTTCATATTGTTGATATGTATCTTTCATATCCTGTTCGTATATTGGTATCATTGATTTGTAGACCGTGTTCATAGTTAGCCTTGTGTCTTATTGGTCGTGTCTTGATTGAGTCGTGCCTCCTTGTCTTGAAATCGTGAAGCTAGCCTGCGAGTCCACCTTAGGGACGAGGGTTAGTAGTTATCCGGGTCTTAAGCTAACCTGCAAGTCCACACTAGGGACGAGGGTTAGTAGTTATTGATGCTAGCCTGCGAGTCCACACTAGGGACGAGGGTTAGTAGTATATGTTTTACACCTGCGAGTCCACAATAGGGATGAGGGTGATGCTAGCCTGTGAGTCCACACTAGGGACGAGGGTTAGTAGTTCAAACCTGCGATTCCACACTAGGGACGAGGGTTTGAGTATTTGATCTGGTCATCCGTTGACATCTTGACATGAGTTCTCTCGTCCTTGTTCAGTAGTTCATTTATGTGTAGACAGTGTATAGATTCGTGCTTTATTCATTGCTCGGCTTTACTTGTTTATTCTGTATTTTCTCCATGCATAATAAACTGTTAGAAAGGCTCATTTTTATGTATCTTGCTAGTCCTCTGAGGACCTGATGATCTCTTCAGGTTAGCCGAGTTTGAGATAGGAGCAGACGAGAGAGTTTGAGTTAGCTTCAGGTAGCGGTGCTTTGCAGTCGTGGTTACTTGGTTAGCAGGTTGTACTCAGTTGGTTTATTTCATATATTTCTCTATTTTTCCGTCTACTGGTAGTGGATTTGTGTCCACCGGACGTGACATTGATACTTGATATTCAGTTTATTCATTATTGTCCAGTTTCATTCTTATTCATGAATCTTGTTTATGATTGATTATTCTGTGGATGAGATATAGATTTTCCGTGACTCTAGATTGCAGTGACTTGAGTATAGACAGCGTACTACCGCCGACACTGCAGCATAGGCTGGGCTTGGACACGCTTCGTATCCAAAAAGCGGGTACGGGTCGTGACAAGCTACGCCCATGCGCATCAGCAAAGAGAGTGGTTGGCACATGTTCCAGATGGTTGCCCATCTATACGCTTAACCGTGCACAAAGTGACTGTATGTTTTTTAGAAGTTGTCAATATTGGCCACCCACCTATTACTTCCGTAAGAACATCGGGATGAGTTGTGTCGACGACTTCGGGCTTGTCAACGTCTGCTTTAACGGGCTTCTTACCTTTGCCCCTGCTCACAGTGGCGGCACGAGGTGCTTTGGGGGCCATTTCGAAAATGAGAAGGAGAAGAAAGTTAGAGTTTTCGGAGAGGTAAAACTCGAAGAGAAAAAAGACTTGAAAAAAGAGCAGAAAGCCTCTCTCTCCAACCCAAATGCCTATTTATAGGCTTGGCAGACGTGTGACCCGATAAAGAATGACGTCAGCAGCCGACGCTTCGAAACTCACAAAGAGGCGGCATCAAATCTTCAAAAAAATTGTCTTTAATCTGACTCGAAAATCGAAGCGTTATCATCAATGTGCCTGTTACGCCCCAGTCCCAAATACTTGGGACTAGATACGTATCATGCCAGCTGTATACATATGAGTAAATATACGGCTCGTATGTATACATAAGCTGTAAATGTAGAAAGCCAAAACACTAAATCTCATCCACGAAGATAAATAATGATATAAAGCAACTTTGAGTTTTTCATGTACACAATAGTTGGGAGGAGACAAATCCACTACCAACTAAATTAAATATGGAAAAATATACAAGGAAAGAATTGACCAAGCGAGAGCAAGTGACGAGTCCCAGAGCAATCATCACGGAGGAAGGAAGACATGGCCTAAGCTAGAGCACCTGTAAAAATCACAAAACACACACCTGGAGAGATCACCAGGTCCTCAGAGGGACGTAACAAGACACATAATATCATACCATAAACTGAATAGTAAGAGCTCAATAGAAAATATACATGAGTAAAGGTTCCTAACCATTCTATGTGGAATGCACTTTAGAAGACAACGTTCTACGCAGGAGCTTAGGTGTTCAGCATAGATGGAGAGAGAGAGAGTGTCAGTAGGTAGCGCTCATAAGAGACACTATCGGCCATGGGCAGAAAGTAGCGCTCATCCGAGTCACTATCGGCCCCGGGGCAGTAAGTAGCGCTCATACGAGACACTATCGGCCCAAATCTATGTGTGTACTGAACATGTAGCCCCTACTCTAATAATTGTCTCCTCACTCCCCATGATACTATACATGTGTCGACTCTACGACACTGTTTGATCCTTAATAACTGCCAAGTCTTCTACACAATCTATTGGCAGTTACATCCTAATGCACGGCCTGTACGCACCGATGTACGGTCGGTACGCAAGTCCGAAGCTATATGCGACTCACCACTCACACACAACCCGTGGCACATCGTGACATTTTATGAGATGCTCTAAACATATGGTAGTTTCTTAACTCTAAGCCAATTACATAAAATATAGTAATTTGCATCTACATATAGTTTAGAAAGAAATAACTTAAAAATAAACAAAACATGCATGATATTGAGCAAGAAAGTAAACTGTAAAGGCAAGGTATCTTGCCTGGTATGTCGCCTGGAGGTACGATATTCTGCCATCTGCCAATAGTCCAATAGCTACGATCGAGGCGTAGGGATCCGAAATCGGGAAGGAAGTAAGGGTACGATTAGTCATGATCAGCTAAGATAATTGAAGAGAATTTGTGGAGATGAATACACGTACTAATTTTTGAAAACTATTTTTATAATAAGTTTACGTAATTACTTTAAAATACCTTATATTTACAATTTTGGAAAAATACCTTTTTATTAGCCAAATATATGTCCGTCTAAATACTTGAAGAACCGAAAATAATTTTAGGCTACAATCATCCCAAGTTCGTAATATATAAAGATTTTAGTAGAAATCTATATTTTATTAATTAGATAACTATTTGGAAATACCATACAATATTATATAATCAAGAAGATATACCTTAAGGGTCAATATATTTAAAATCGAGAGATATATATTTAAAACTGCATTTTTTACTAATCAAGATATTCTTTAGAAAAATCATTTAAAAACAATTTATATCCTATATGAATACTATAATAATATTTTAGGTTTAAATCTAGAATTTGCAAATTTTGAATTTTGATATTGGTAACAAATATAACAACAGTCTTAATAATAATAATAATAATAATAATAATAATAATAATAACAATTGTGACAGCATTAATAATACTAATAATAATAATAATAATAATAATAATAATAATAATAATAATAATAATCATAGAACCCTAAAACTATACTACCACTTACTCTATCATAAATAATACTAATAATAATAATATATATAAAAAAAATAAAATGACAAAGGTCAAAAAAATAATACAACAAAAATCGCATTTCCCTTCCCAATATTTCACAGTGAGAGAGAGAGGGGAAAGAGTTAGAGAGAGGGAAAAAAGGGGCTTACCGAGGAAGAGGGGTCGGCGAACCGCGCGTCGGCCGGCGCGGTGACTCTGGGCGCCGGGGAGGAGGACACGCGGCGAAGGGTTCTGACATCGGACGGCACGCACGCGCTCGTGGTGTTGCTGGACTCGCCGGTGAAGGAAGCTGCACGGTGGAGCAGCCGGAGAGGGTCGGCCCGGCGTCACCACCGAGGCGCTCGGGTCGTGGACCCGCGAGCGACGACGGCGGCTCGCGTCTTCGGAGTTGCTGCGGCGAGGGGGCGAGCGCACCAGTGGAGGAGGGTTGTCGTGGGGCGGCGCGCTCGTCGGACGGAGGGGATGCGGCTCGGCTGCGAGTGGGACCGGGAAGTCGAGGCTGGGTGGAGGCGCGCCGGCAGCGAGAGGCGGCCGCGAGGGCTCGAAGGGGATCAGCCATGGCGGAGGTGGGAAACTCGGAGCGGGGGCCAAGGGCGTGTGTGGCGCCGAAGAAGGTGAGTAAGTTTTTAGTTTTTCTCTTCTTCTTCTCTTCTATTGCGGGATGTTGATGATGGTGGTAACGGTGGTCTGGTGATGGCGATAGGGGTTGTGGCGGTAGTGGTTTCGTGGCTGATGGTAATGGCAGCGGTGTTGTGGCGGAGTCTGGAGAGGGCTCAGGTTGGCCGAGTTTGTTGGCCGGAGGTGAGGATGGTGGGGGTGATGAGGGCACAGTGGTAAAAGTGGCCGAAAATCTGGTGTTGTGACGATGACAAAGATGGTGGAGTATGGACAGTTGTTGGCCGGGAGATCGGTTGGCCGCGGTGAATGTTCCAGTGTCGTTTGATGGTGGTGAGGTTGCTGTTGGTGGTGTCGGGTAGGCGAGGTCCGAGGGAGTTTCGGTTGTTGGTAATGGTGGTTGGTTGCCGAGGCAGTGGGTGCTGTCGGCTTCGCCCGATGGGGGACGAAGGAGATGATGACGATGATGATTGGGCTGGCAGTTGGAAGAGAGTAGCCGTGGTGGAGGTCCAGGATTGTCGGACCCAAGGAAATAATTTATTTGTATGAATAGAATTATAGTGGATGGGGAATGGCGACACCGACACGATTAACGAATTTGATAGAGAACTTATGGATGAGTACCTCTCCTTATATAGGAGGTGAGAATTCCCATTAGGATAAGGATTGGAATTGTTTAAATCCCCCCATTAGATAATTCATAATTAAATTCAAATTCATTTAAACTCGTTTAAAACCATTTTAGATTTAAAGCTATAAGTCAATAAATTTTTTTTCAAACATACTCTATCATAATCAATTAAATTTAAATCAAAACACCATAATAAAATACTTTTTCGAAAAGTAAAATATTGATTTTAAATAAATTTCGAAAATAGAATTATATATAAAATCTAAATTTATGTACCTCGTATGCAATGAATATTTGCATAAAATCTCATTTTCAAAATCACTATTTATATAACCTTAATGATGTAAAATAAAGAATTGAAAATTCCAATAACGCCTTTTACAACTTTACGAAATCGAAAATATTTGTTATTTATTATTTGAAAGGAAAAAAACCAAGCTTTTTAAAATAAAATGTCTTTACAAAAATATGTATCTCGTACATATTCGTACTTGACGAGACATACGAAAATGCGAACTCATATGCGACGTCCCATATGACAAATTCGTACGCGACGTGTAATACGACTATGCGACGTACAATACCAAGTAAAAATTTTAAATACTCAATTTATATAAAAAAATTAAGTAGAAATTTAGGGGGTTTACATCCAAAGAGGCCATGCGCGAAAATGGCTATGCACCGGTCAGATCATACGCCAGAAGCCATGCGCCTAAAATTATACTATCCATACTTCTTGTTCAAAGTATTTCAAAAACTTGTCTAAGTTTTGAAAACTTTGAAGACGTCTTGTAGAAGCATGGAAATTCATGCATCCAGAAACCTAGTCCAAAGAAAGTGCATCCGTATGTGCTACAAAACACATGCGCCAGAATTACAAAGGAAAGTTGGCAAAGGCAGCGCATGAAAAAGAAGATTTTATTTATTTGAAAATATAATACATGGACATTTCATTACATGGAAAATCTACTACAGCCTACTCTAAATTCTAGGGATAGGCGTATCACTCTGACGTCTCAGCACAGACGCATCTCTTCCTTGTTAAAAGCGAATCACTTTCTCATCACAAGCAAATCACTTCCTCGTCAGGGACGCATCACTTTTTCATCTCAGCACATGTGCATCCCCTCCGAATGAAGCAGTTATTGAGCAGAACGTGGGTTGGCAACCAACCAAAACCCGAAAATCAATATCTTTGCACTCGATGTTGTCTTAGGGAAGAACGCTGCCAGTGAAGCATACGAGCATGAACTGCTCTCGTCCACAGCTAACTCGGTGTGACTCAGTTCTCTGATGGAGTTCTTCGTTAAAATCGAAGCTTCTTTGAACGAGGAGATCCACAACCCACATCCTACCAACTCTCCAAGGAGGAGGCTCACTGCCATCGAAAGTTGAGTTCATTTTTGACATGAAGTTGGGTGGAACAAGAATGAGCAAGTTCTTATCCCCTCAGAACACACCTATTTATAGAACAAAGGCAGAACCAAACCCATGCATCATGTGGCAGTCGATTCGAGACTAATGCGATAAACCTAGCATTAATGGCAACGAACCTGTAATCTTAATTTCAACCGAGTCAAAGTTATTTATTTTGAGCCTCGAAATGCTCAACAAGGTTGACCGAAAGTGGTACGCTCTACAGTTGATGCGCTACTCGGATAGATGCGCCCCACAGCCGATGCACTCCATGGTGCATGCGCCCCACAGGAGATGCGCCTAGATTGGCTCTCCGCCCATCGAACATTTAATGTTGAATGCCAGAATTCAGTAGCATGCGACTCGAAGGCAGTATTGATGACAGTTTTCAAAGAAAACGAAGGGTCGCCTACGTCAGCACACATAGGCGTAATTATTACTCGTTTGTCGGTTACAGCTATGCTTTGCCACATAGTTGACCCGAACAAATCTTGTATGTTCTTCAAAAGCCATGCACCCAAATATAGCATGCGTCCCTAAAGCCATGCTCCTAGACTTGTTATTCATCCACAGAAGTCATATGCCAAATATCCTCATGCCCCAGATCTCCCAAGCACATCAAATCCATTATCCTTCAACAAATCGAGATCTTTGAGCTATGTACATGCTCCATATGTCATTGACTCAGTTCTGTTCATGAACGGGTGTCAACCACCCAAGATCTCATCAACAAACGAATCTCAACAACTGTCATGTATCAGCTCATCCGCAACCCAGCAGTACAGTTACACCAGATTCATTTTAAAGCTCCCGACCGCAGTGCCCTTGCACCAGCAAAGTCATGCACATAGCATTTCTACGTATAAAACTTCTGTGCGTGCATCACATATGCATGCATGAATGGATCATTTTGACCCCTATAAATAGAAGGACCATTCCTTCATTCGAGGCCCATCAACATACTGGAAGACAGTCGTCCAAACATTCAAATCGTCAACGGAGTAAAGAATCAACCCTCCATCGCCACTCGTCCCCAGAAAAAAAATTATACTCGAAAGATCCCGTCGAGGATCCAAGCGAAACTTGTTTCGTTTGTTCAATATAAAAGTTTCTCAATACTTTTTAATGGCAAACAACCACCCCTCTCTGAGATTGGAAAATAATCAAGTTGCCATTACTGCCCATACCCCGATGTGAACCATGCCCTGATCGACACAAGGCCCCGTCAACCACCACCAACTCTATCGACGCTATTATAACCCCATCCCTACCTTGAAGCACTCCCTTCGAACCTCCCTTTTCTTCGAGTTTGTCCGACACATAAGGTGCTACGGCAGACGAATCCACAAGGGATTAGTAATACCCTTCCCACCACTGCTCAGGCGAGATATGATGTCATGGCCGAAGCATGCACAATGAAAACATTCAGGAGGAACCCACTCATACTCGACCATCTACATAAGGACCTGGCCAGACGGACATCATACTCCAGTAACTGAGGTAACTCTCTGCCAACACTAATCTTAACGAACAGCCGAGCATACATCAATCGTGCACAGAATGTAGTAGCATCATCCATTTTAATAGGCTTATCCATAAGGCGAGCCAGCTGCACTAGTAGAGGAATGCTCTAATAATTGACCAAAAACTCTAGGAAACGGATCCAAACAGGTACAACATTAAGTATGTCCTTCTCACGTCATAGCTCTGGCATCCAGTCTTTTATAATGATAAGTCTTCCATCAAACGTCCATGCCCCCTAAATTATCCTCTCTGATATTCTATATTGTAGATAATATGGTGTGTGGTGTCACACAGAAGATCATATTATCAGTTCCCTATGGAGTATATAAATAGTTCACAACCTAGATGGACTTGGACAATCTATTGGAAAGGTTGTAGTGTAATCTGGTATTAGTCCATCTTGACTATAGGTTTACACTAGTACACTTTGTGTGTATTGAACAGGACCACTTGAGGTTATTCTTTTTGTACTGACTACATAAGAGAACAAATACCTCTGTTATTATGGATGCTTGTGCTCTTAACCCGGATATAATAACGGACATGTATATACAGTGTGCATTATTTTGACTCATAAAAGAGTGAGATTTATTATGGATCAACAACCTCTATAAATTGGGTAATAACATTGTATGTATGATGGGCTGTTGATTATAAATGGAATCCATGTCTCGATACATCAGGTTGATGATGTCCCCTTAAGGAGCTCATAAGGATTGTCATGTAAACCCTGCAGGTGGATTATATCCGACATGACAAATAAAGTTGAGCGGTACTACTTAAGGATAAAAGATGTCGAATCAATATAGTTGTCAGTAACTTAATTTGATCGACGGACATACGATATCTTAACATGGGAATCCAAATGAGCATATAATAAAAGGAGCCCATAAACATAATTTGGGATTAGGAAGGTAGTACAACAATAGCTCATTAGTGGACCGAGCTATTGTTAATGGGCCTGGATTGTGTGTTCGGGCTGAACACGAGATATCCAGATTCGTTAGGAGGCCTAACCCTAATTTCTCCTCATGGTCCCTGCCGTAGCCTATATATATCCTCTATTCTCTGGCCGCCATATTACCGATCAGAAATCTGAAATTTTTTCTAAATTCGTGATTCACGTAAGGAGAGAAAGAGAGGGCTGCCAAGGAGAAGAAAAGGTTGGGAGATCGTCATCCACACGACGTCCAACTCGAAGAAGGAATACGTGCAGAAGATCTTGGGGTCGTCCGCTCGAGATTGCCAGGAATTACTTGTCTCCTTTCCGCCGTAGGTATACTAAAAGCATCACTTTTTTAGTAACCTTATTTCCTTAAATTTTGAATGAGAATCATATGGGCAAATGTTTGCATATTGTATTTATTGCAAGTGTTAATGCAAATGTCTGATATTCTATATTGTAGATAATATGGTGTGTGGTGTCACACAGAAGATCATATTATCAGTTTCCTATGGAGTATATAAATAGTTCACAACCTAGATGGACTTGGACAATCTATTGGAAAGGTTGTAGTGTAATCTGGTATTAGTCTATCTTGACTATAGGTTTACACTAGTACACTTTGTGTGTATTGAACAGGACCACTTGAGGTTGTTCTCTTTGTACTGACTACATAAGAGAACAAACACCTCTGTTATTATGGATGCTTGTGCTCTTAACCCGGATATAATAACGAACATGTATATGCAGTGTGCATTATTTTGACTCATAAAAGAATGAGATTTATTATGGATCAACAAGCTCTATGAATTGGGTAATAATATTGTATGTATGATGGGCTGTTGATTATAAATGGAATCCATGTCCCGATACATCGGGTTGATGATATCCCCTTAAGGAGCTCATAAGGATTGTCATGTAAACCCTGCAGGTGGATTATATCCGATATGACAAATAAAGTTGAGCGGTACTACTTAAGGATAAAAGATGTCGAATCAATATAGTTGTCAGTAACTTAATTTGATCGACGGATATACGATATCTTAACATAGGGAGCCAAACGAGCATATAATAAAAGGAGCCCACAAACATAATTTGGGATTAGAGAGGTAGTGCAATAATAGCTCATTAGTGGACCGAGCTATTGTTAATGGACTTGGATTGTGTGTTCGGGCTAAACACGGGATATCCAGATCCGTTAGGAGGCCTAACCCTAATATCTCCTCATGGTCCCTGTCGTAGCCTATATATATCCTCTATTCTCTGGCCGCCATATTACCGATCAGAAATCTAAAATTTTTTCTAAATTCGTGATTCACGTAAGGAGAGAAAGAGAGGGCTGCCAAGGAGAAGAAAAGGTTGAAAGATCGTTGCCCACACGACGTCCAACTCGAGGAAGGAATACGTGCAGAAGATCTTGGGGTCGTCTGCTCGAGATTGCCAGGAATTACTTGTCTCCTTTCCGCCGCAGGTATAATTAGTGAACCCTAGTTTCCACCTATGAAGGGTTAGAACACGTATTAGATCTGTTTAACTTTCTATCGATCAATACGCACACCAAAGGAAGGGTCCTGAGAATCCTCTGTTCCATCAATTGGTATCAGAGCCAGGTTGGATCTACGTATTGATTTATACGTCCATGTTGTCCAATAAAACCTGTGTTGTGTAATAGTCGGTAGATGTAGATCTGTTCTAACTCGATTTTGCAGGCATCTTAAATCCAACTATTATGGTCTAATGCATGTTTTTTATTGTGTTATTTAAATCACGGACATGTCGTGGATGTTGTTGTTGCTGTGGATGTAATTAAAATTACGAGGGTTGATCGTGCTTATTATTTTAATTTTTTAATCTAGATTATGTGTGAACTCCTTCGGGAGGTATATGATTGATGTAATTTTAATTATTTTTGATGAATCGTGATGGCGGTGGTGGTTGTTTCTGACGCCGGACGAGATGCTGGTTTTAAGCAGTCCAGAGGCAGACATATAATTTTCGATGAAGGAATCGACAGCCAAAACCTAAAAAAAAAAGATGGATTATTGTGTGGATAGTTGAGGACGGAGCAGCGCAGCGCCAGATTTTGGATTCGGATAGTTGAGGACGGAGCAACAAAGATGACCATAATAGTTGGATATTTTCTCTTATTTTTGTCATTTTGCTTTTTTTGATTATGCATGTTTATTATTGTGTGGTTATTTTTTTTGAAAAACCAAGCCTACATTAATAATGGACAACATGGACATAATATCAACTAGTAGAAAAACCCTCATTGTTAAATAACTAAGTGGAAGAGGATTTTTATTTAGTATAAATCCTATGGTCTCCATTACTGGTTTGTAGGTGATGTAATTATAATTGCGTGTTGGCTTTAGTGCTTTCCTCCATATCGGATGAGTATAATTATGGATCACCAGTACAAACTTCCTTAGGGATAATTGTAGAAAGTTACCTAGCATGTGTTCACTTCTCCATCTGAAGGAACTCATTACAAGGTAATGGACTTAGTATTAAGTAATGGTATACACTTAGATACAAATAATGGTATCCTCTCCATCGGAGTTACTGCTATTATTTGTATGACCAGAGCAAGACCAGCATATTAATTTTATTTGTCATAAAGTTATATTGACATGATAGTAAAATTAATAAGAAAAATCTACTTGAACAAAGTTGAATTTGTATACGTCCACACTATCGTGGCATGCTAAATTCATGGTGTTCATGGTATTGGTGAATTTCTTATTATTGTTTTGAGGGAATCAATATTTAGTTAATTCAAAAAGTTTTTTTTGCCCTACATAATTTAATTTATGTGATTCTCAGGATTTCAAAAATGGGTTCTTTCAGTCCACTTATGGTGATTCTTAAAGAAAACAAACTTACTGGACCTAATTATATTGACTGGAAACGTAATTTGGATATTATTCTGACTGTTGAGGAGTACAAATATGTACTTGTTGAGGATCGCCCACCTAAGCCTATTGCTAACTCTGATGAAGAGGACAAAGAGGCTTATAAGAAGTGGAAAAAGGCAGATGAGATGGTGCGGTGTTACATTCTGGCATCTATGTCAAATGTACTGCAACATCAACATCAGGCCATGGCCACTGCTTATGACATGATGTATAACCTCAAGGAACTCTTCGAACATCAGAGTAGAGCAGCTAGGCAGTTTGCTATGAAATATTTGATGAATACAAAAATGGCTGAGGGTACACCAGTAAGGGATCATGTTCTCAAGATAATGGGTCATCTGAATGAGATGGAGATCCTTGGAGCTGAAATCGATGGGGAATCCCAGGTCGATATCATTCTCGGGACTCTGCCTAAAAGTTTTGATAATTTCTGCCTTAATTACAACATGAACAAAAGGTTGTATAGTTTGGCAGAACTTGCAAAAGAGCTACAGGATGCTGAATCTCTCTTTAGGCAGAGTGGTCATGTTTTTGTTTCTGAAAAGGCGTCTACTTATAAGCCAAAAGGCGGTAAGAAGAAAAATAACATTCAGAAACAGGCAAACTCAGCAAAGAAGGGCATGGGACCTCAAGGCGTGGTAAAAAAGCCGAAAGGCAAATATTTCAAGTGCAAAGGGTCAGGATATTGGAAGGCTGATTGTCCACTTCTCAAACAAGGGAACAAAGAAGGTATATCTCATTTACTAGTAGTTGAAACATGTTTAGCGGTGTTATCTACCAGCACCTGGTGTGTAGATACAGGAGTCACTAATCATGTCTGCAATACATTGCAGGGGTTCCAGGAAACCAGACGGCTCAGTGATGGAGAGATATGCTTGTTCATGGGTGATGTTACAAAAGTATCGGTCATTGCATTAGGAGATGTTACTTTATCTTTTGGTAGAAATAAGTCTTTGACATTGAGAGATTGTCTTTATGCGCCTTCACTTAGAAGGAATTTAGTTTCTGTTTCTATGTTAGTTAAGGATGGATATTCAGTTTATTTTAATGACAATATTGTTATTAGAAAGAATAAACATTTTATCTGTTCTGGTGCATTGGTTGATAATTTGTATGTCATTAATCCTATTTCGCCCACAATACAACTTATGGAAATGAATAATATGTCATCTAACTTAAATAAGAGAAAAGAACCTTCTTGTATGAACCAAACATATCTTTGGCACTTGCGATTGGGGCATATTAACCTAAGAAGGATTCAAAGACTGGTTGAAGATGGACCTTTGAGTTCATTGGAAGTGGAGGCACTACCAGTCTGTGAATCCTGCTTGGAAGGTAAAATGACCAAAAGGCCTTTTACGGCAAAGGGGTATAGGGCCAAAGATGTGTTGGAATTGGTTCATTCTGATTTGTGTGGACCCATGACTATCCAAGCTAGAGGTGGCTTTGAATATTTTGTCACATTTATTGACGATTATTCAAGGTATGGATACATTTATTTGATGCGCCGTAAGTCTGAGTGCTTTGAGAAATTCAAAGAATACAAGGCTGAAACTGAGAAACGTCATGGAAAATGTATCAAGTCATTACGATCAGATTGTGGTGGCGAGTACCTCTTTGGAGAGTTTAGGGATTATTTATCAGAGGCTGGGATTGCATCCCAATTGACTGCACCTGGAACGCCCCAGCAGAATGGTGTAGCCGAAAGAAGGAATAGAACTCTTATGGAGATGGTTAGATCAATGATGAGTTATTCGGATTTGCCAGATTCGTTTTGGGGATATGCCTTAGAGACTGCAGCTTGTATTTTGAACTTGGTTCCTTCTAAGTCAGTACCTCTTACTCCCACAGAGCTGTGGATTGGGCGTAAGCCTAGTCTGAAACATGTTCGTATTTGGGGTAGTCCAGCACATGTGCTGAATGGGAAAGCAGATAAGTTGGAATCTCGTACAGAAGTACGCTTGTTTGTAGGCTATCCAAGAGGAACGAAAGAAGGTTTATTTTATAGTCCTAAGGATCAGAAGGTCATTGTTAGCACCAATGCCCGATTCTTAGAGGAAGACTATGTGATGAACCATAAACCCACAAGTAGAGTTGTTCTAGAAGAACTGAGACGTGAGACACCAAGTACTTCAGTACCAATAGTACAAGAGGATGAACCACAAATAACTGCACAACGTGTCACAAATATTACACCACAACCGATAGTGCCTCATCGTAGTAGGAGGGTTGTGATACAACCTGATAGATATATGTTCTTGGGAGAGTCGTCAGACTTCGTCCCTGAGGAACAAGATTATGATCCCTGTACCTACAATGAAGTACTCCAAGATAAAGATGCAGAGTCTTGGCAAAAAGTAATGATATCTGAAATAGAATCTATGGATTCTAATCAGGTCTGGGAGCTTGTAGAACCACCCGTTGGTGTAAAAGACGTTGGATGCAAGTGGGTCTATAAGAGAAAAAGAGGATCAGACGGTAAGGTTGAAACCTTTAAAGCTTGGCTTGTAGCAAAAGGTTTTACTCAAAGAAAGGGTATCGATTATGAGGAAACCTTTTCTCCTGTAGCCATGCTTAAGTCTATCCGAATTCTTTTATCTATTGTAGCTCATCTCGATTATGAGATTTGGCAAATGGATGTCAAGACAGCTTTCCTTAATGGAAGTCTTGAGGAAGACATCTATATGAAGCAACCAGACGGGTTCATTAAAAAGGGCCAGGAGCATCTTGTTTATAAGCTCAAGAAGTCTATTTATGGACTTAAGCAAGCTTCCAGATCTTGGAACATATGTTTTGATCAGGTGATAAAATCCTATAGATTTGATCAATGTCAGGATGAATCATGTGTATACAGAAAGTGTGACGGAAATGTGGTGGTGTTCCTAGTACTTTATGTGGATAACATCTTGCTCATTGGAAACAATATGAAGGTGTTATTTTATGTAAGGGTATGGTTATCCAAACAGTTTGATATGAAGGACTTGGGAGAAGTAGGTCACATCCTTGGGATCAAAGTTCTACGAGATCGCAAGAAAAGGATGTTGGGCTTATCCCAAGCTTCCTATATCGATACTGTACTAACTCGTTTTAGTATTCAAAATTCTAAGAAAGGTTTCTTACATTTTAGACATGGAATTGCTCTATCAAAGGAGCAGTGTCCGAGGACACCTAAAGAGATAGAGAACATGAAGGCAGTTCCTTATGCTTCAGCAGTATAAAGCTTAATGTATGCAATGCTATGTACGAGACCAGACATCTGCTTTGCCGTAGGCATGGTCAGCAGATATCAGTCTAACCCAGGACAAGAGCACTGGACTGCCGTAAAGCATATTTTGAAGTACCTGAAAAGGACTAAAGAGTATATGCTAGTTTACCAGGCAGATAGTTTAGTTCCCTTGGGGTATACAGACTCAGATTTTCAGTCAGATAGGGATTCCAGGAAATCTACCTCATGTTATGTGTTTACTTTGGGAGGTGGAGCCATTGTGTGGAGGAGTATCAAGCAAAAATGTATTGCTGATTCCACCATGGAAGTCGAGTATGTGGCAGCCTCTGAGGCAGCCAAAGAAGCAGTTTGGCTCAGAAATTTTCTGTTGGACTTGGATGTGGTACCTAGTTTGCCTAAGTCTATTACATTTTATTGTGATAATAGTGGTGCAGTTGCAAACTCGAAGGAACCACGAGCCCATAAGACTGGCAAACACAATAAGCACAAGTACCACCTGATACGAGATTTCGTAAAGAAAGGAAAAGTTGCTGTGATCAAGATAGCATCAGCCAACAACCTAGCTGATCCCTTTACAAAGAGCTTACCTGCTAAGGCTTTTGATAGTCATGTTGAGGGAATAGGAGTCAGATGTGTAGCAGCATGGCTTTAAGTATAAGTGGGAGATTTGTAACAGTATACTGAAAAGCAATGCTTTGAGTATAAGTGGGAGATTGTTAGGGTTATATACTAAAAGTATCACTTTTTTAGTAACCTTATTTCCTTAAATTTTGAATGAGAATCATATGGGCAAATGTTTGCATATTGTATTTGTTGCAAGTGTTAATGCAAATGTCTGATATTCTATATTATAGATAATATGGTGTGTGGTGTCACACAGAAGATCATATTATCAGTTCCCTATAGAGTATATAAATAGTTCACAACCTAGATGGACTTGGACAATCTATTGGAAAGGTTGTAGTGTAATCTGGTATTAGTCTATCTTGACTATAGGTTTACACTAGTACACTTTGTGTGTATTGAACATGACCACTTGAGGTTGTTCTCTTTGTACTGACTACATAAGAGAACAAACACCTCTGTTATTATGGATGCTTATGCTCTTAACCCGGATATAATAACGGACATGTATATGCAGTGTGCATTATTTTGACTCATAAAAGAGTGAGATTCATTATGGATCAACAATCTCTATGAATTGGGTAATAATATTTTATGTATGATGGGCTGTTGATTATAAATAGAATCCATGTCCCGATACATCGGGTTGATGATGTCCCCTTAAGGAGCTCATAAGGATTGTCATATAAATCCTACAGGTGGATTATATCTGACATGAAAAATAAAGTTGAGCGGTACTACTTAAGGATAAAAGATGTCGAATCAATATAGTTGTCAGTAACTTAATTTGATCGACGGACATACGATATCTTAATATGGGGAGCCAAACGAGCATATAATAAAAGGAGCCCACAAACATAATTTGGGATTAGGGAGGTAGTGCAACAATAGCTCATTAGTGGACCGAGCTATTGTTAATGGGCATGTATTGTGTATTCGGACTGAACACGGGATATCCAGATCCGTTAGGAGGCCTAACCCTAATTTCTCCCCATGGTCTCTATCGTAGCCTATATATATCCTCTATTCTCTGGCCGCCATATTACCGATCAGAAATATGAAATTTTCTCTAAATTCGTGATTCACGTAAGGAGAGAAAGAGAGGGCTGCCAAGGAGAAGAAAAGGTTGGGAGATCGTCGCCCACACGACGTCCAACTCGAGGAAGGAATACGTGCAGAAGATCTTGGGTTCGTCCGCTCGAGATTGCCAGGAATTACTTGTCTCCTTTCCGCCACAGGTATAATTCGTGAACCCTAGTTTCCGCCTATGAAGGGTTAGAACACGTATTAGATCTGTTTAACTTTCTATCGATCAATACGCACACCAAAGGAAGGGTCCTGGGAATCCCCAATTCCATCACAAATATCTCCATGCTACCTTTATAACGCCAAACCAGTTCCATATACGCCCATATCTGTCCGTAGAATGGCTTCTTACCTAGCACATATAGAACCAGTGTATTTTTTCCATAACTCAATCACCTAGGGGTGAGCATTCGGTTTATTCGGTTCAAACCGAACCGAATAAGCAAAAACCGAATTGGACCGAAATCGAATAAGCAAAACCAAACCGAATTGGTCAATAACCGAACCGAACCGAATTAAATCGGTTCGGTTTTCGGTTTATTCGGTTTTTGGGTTTTTGTGTGTGTATTTTTTTGTTAATATATATAATAACTAAATATACCAAGATATATTCAGTATATACCTATAACATACACCTATATATATTTAGTATATGTATATACCTATAATTAACACACACACACACACACACACACACACACACACACACACACACACACACACACATATATATATATATATATTATATATATTATATATATATATATAAAAATATTATATATATATATATATATATATATAAACTAAATTTTCTTATTCGATTTTCGATTTTGGACCGAAACAGAATTCCAAAACCGAAACCGAAACCGAATAAAAAAATTTAGTATTTTCAAAACCGAAACCGAACCGATTTTTTTAAAACCGAACCGAATTCCTTATTCGGTTCGGTTCGGTTTTCGGTCCAAAATCGAATAATGCTCACCCCTACAATCACCTCCGCAATTTCCTCCACGGGGAACGAGGCACCAAACCCGTTCCCCACCCTCTTCAAGGCTACGTACTCCATCATCGAAGGGCAGAAAGAACCTCCAGGTTTGCAGAAGTCCGCCCAGATTTGCAGACCAGTCAGGGGCACGGCCAAGATGACTAGGAGGGCCCTCTGACTGGAGGAGCGCCCTGCCTGGGACCGCAGCCTCCTGCTTCCTTTGTGGTATTACCCTTCCCTTTCTCGACCGCCGTCGTCCTGACCCGTGGACCTCTGCCATACCCTTCAGGGACCAACCGCCCTGCAGGGGACCGGGCAGCCTGGAGAACATCGGGTCTTCCCCCGATCGCACGATCGGGGGTATCTGCTTGGGAGTGCGCCGGGCCTGCCCCCCCTCTCGATCGTGCCGCCTGTGGATCGTACGATCAGGAGTCTCATTTTCGGAGCCCCATCGAAGTCCCGGCCGTTGGATCGCGAGGCATCGCATGGGCCCCGCTCGATCCAATGGTGCAGGGGGCGGAGCTTCGGCGGGGCTCCACGGGCGGATATCTTGATATAGATCACCTATTTCGTCTCATCTATCTCTTCCACTTTTTGTCGCCCAGGCCTGCTCATGGCCCGGTCACTTTTGTCCGTGTCTGCTTAGGTCTACCCCCGACGTTGACGATTTTGTAGATCGTCCGGGCTATCTCCTAGCGCCACCCTTGAGCCTTGGCTCCTCGTCTTCTCAATAAAAATCGACTTTGTTTAATATATATATATATATATATATATATATATATATATATATATATATATATATATATATATATATATATATATATATATTATTGAGTAATTTGTGCTGGTGTAGGGGGATTTTCAATGGCAGATTTTTATTTAAATTACTTGAAAAATTCCATATTCTCTCTTAAATATATCTTCTTCTTTTTATATTAATTTTGCAACATCAAACTTTTTTTTTCATATTTTTTTCTTCTCTCTTTATATTGGAATTTGGAATACATAACAACGTTATTACGATAAAGGATGGGATATTAAGGAGGTGCTTGCAAAAGTTTAATAAGATCCATGTTATTATAATTTTGTTATTTCTTCGTATGGGTACATAACAAAAAGCACAATATTGTAGACATATTTTTTCCACGGAAAGAAGTCATAGTTTGTGATGCTAATGTACCTAAGAACTTGAGATGTAGAAAACTAATAATTATACAATATATTAATATAAAATTTTTATAATTTGATACGAGAGCTTCAACACAAAAAAATTAGGATAAATTATAACTTGATACCCTCAAGTATTCAAAATGTTCAATTTGATACCCTTAAGTATCTAAAATGTTTAATTTGATACCCTCAACTTTGATATGTGCTAATTTATTACCGTCAGCGATGTACTAATTTTAATGTTGATACCCAAAATTTTAAGAAAGACAAAATTATCACTCCATTCCTAACCCACAACACCCATTCCCCCTCATTTCCCCACAGCAACCCCCTCCCCCTTTCCGGCCGCCTTAATCCTCCACAAGCCCCCCCAACACCAACCCCTGTGTTCTCCGACGAACCTCGCAGCCTCATGTCTTGTCGTCCCGTGCGGCACCCCTGATCCTGCCGTCCCGTGCCCCCGCCTCCAGCTGCAGCTGCTTCCCCCGTCCGCGACCCCGGCGCTCCGCACAGCTCCGAGTCGGCCCATGTCGCACCCCCACGCCCACCTCCTGCAGCATGATCCGTCACCCTGTGCGGCCTCCGGCTGCTGCGGTTGCCCCCTCCGGCGACCCCGCTACCCAGCGCAATTCCGGGCATGCCCACAGTGCAGGGTGGGAGGGAGGTCGTAGGCGCGAGAGGGAGGGGGTGGCGGCAGGATATCAAGTTATCAGCTATCAAGTTGAGGATATTAAATTAAAAAACTAAAATAGTTGAGGGTATCAAGTTACAATTTAACCTAAAAATTAACTACTTTACCAATTGAATCAACATTTAATAATAAATGAAGTGGTGGATCTTCAAATTTATTTCTATTTTTGACACATGATATAAATATACACTCTTAAAAATTGGTGCCCAGCTGCTTGCACACTGCATAGTGTAATCATTATATATATATATATAATTATATATATATATATATAATTATTATTATTATTATTATTATTATTATTATTATTATTATATATATATATATATATATATATATATATATATATATATAATAATAATAATAATAATAATTATTATATATATATATATATATATATATATAATAATAATTATTATTATTATTATATATATATATATATATATATATATATATATATATATATGGAAAATTTTATGAAATGCCCAGAAAATAAAAAAGTTTTATGAAAAACCCACTGTGCAATAACATTTCATCGCGTGCCCAGAATTAGGAAAAAACATATAAAGAGGGTTTCGAATGACCTTTTTGCCCTTCATTCTAATTTATTGAAAACACCCACGAAACTACTCTTAAAAAAATGTTTCGATACTTCATCTTCTCCCATATGTTGCTCACTTTCGAATCTAGGTTTTCTCCTCAAAAATCTTTAAAAACTCGTCGAAAATTTTTGGAAAGACCGAGACAAACGGCAAAAGTGCTAAAACGGAGGTCCAAACATCATTTTTTTGCGATTCTAAAATTTTGGAAGGCGACAAACGATAACATGGTCTTTCTCAGGCTCCTCGAAGATATGCTCATTTTGTGATAAACCGGACCTCGTTTCAACCTTCCAGTCAAAAGTTATGGCCGTCCAAAGTTTCAACTAACCATAAAATGCAGGAGAATGGCCATTCTCCGTGTTAGAACACGAAGATGTTAATTTTGCATGAGGGTGGTCATTCTCCGTGTTAGTAACACGGAGAATGGCATACTCCGTCTTAATTTACACAGAGAATGGTCATTCTCTGTGTTAGTAACATGGAGAATGGCTCTCCGTCTTAATTTACATGGAGAATGCCATTCTCCGTGCTAAATTACACGGAGAATGGCCATTCTCCGTCTTAATTTAGCACGGAGAATGGCCATTAATTTACACGGAGAATGGTCATTCTCCGTGAAATTTAGCACGGAGAATGGTCATTCCAGTATTAGAACACAGGAAAATGACCATTCTCCATGTTTGCCATTCTTCGTTTTAGTAACACGGAGAATGCCTAATTTATACGGAGAATGGCATTCTCCTTGTTAAAATGTAGGAGAATGACTATTCTTCGTGTTATATCGACGAAGAACAGTTGACAAAAACCTAATTTTTTTTTTTTTTTGTTGAAAGAAATTTGACATGAATAAAGATTCAAGAGTTTTCGTTCATCTTTCAAAACGATGCGGACTCTTATGGAAAAGAAGAAGAAGATCTTCTCTCCATAATTGACCTAATTGTCAGAAAAGAAGAAGAAAAAGAAGAAGAAGAAGAAGAAAAAGAGGTGAATACGGTAAACTACGAACGATCTTTGTGATCTCTGCTGAAGATGAGAGCAATGGAATTCAGATCTCTCGTGAAGAAGAAGAAGAAGAAGAAGAAGACGACGATAATCGCAATCCAAATCTGAGTTTGTGCGGAGGGGTAGTTATGGTATTAATTTTGTAAATACAGAGCGTCTAAAGGGAATCTTGGAATACTTAACGTGAAAATATATAATTCTGGGCATTTCATACAACCCATCCTGCGGGTGGGTTTTTCATAAAAACCAACCCCGAAATTGGGTTTCTCAGCAATTTCCAGTATATATATATATATATATATATATATATATATATATATATATATATATATATATATATATATATATATATATATATATATAACAGAACTATAGATACCTAAATATTATTTTATCCTAAAATAAATTGATATGTAAATTTTGTATACATCTCATTTGTCAAAAAAAAAAAAAAAATTGTTGTAAATTCTTTTATGATTAAGACATAATTGTCTCTTTTGTTTTCCTATACAAAACATCCCAACCACTTTGACATATAAATCTTTTGCTGCAAATTTTGTATATCCAAATAACATTTCTTTATACCAAGCATGCATTCACTCCCGAAAAGAAAATAATATATTGACAAGAGCACAAATTCTAATGTTTTAGGATTTATACGTAATTGTCACCCAAGTAGTTAAGTATAGGCCCATTCTTACTGGGCTTTTTCCTTTTTAGGTCTCCCCCTTCAATCTATCCTTTCACGCTACTCTTTTTCATCTTTTATTTGCGTAAGCAGCTTGTGCGACTACACATGCCCGCGCAGGGGCAGATCTAGTTAGGAGCCGGGGTGGGCTCACCCCAAAAAATTAATTTTTTGTTTCGTATAGGTTTTTGTATTTTGAATTTTTTGTGAGAGTTAGCCCACACATAGTCCACGATGACCTATTCTAGTCCACCCCAATATACATTTTTCCCTTATCCACCCCATCCCTCGGGGCACAGTTCAGATCCTGAGAGGAGGAAGCAACATGTACAACAAACGCCTTGCTATGACCTTCAGTGAGCATTTACTCATCAGTTTCTCATCCATCTCTATGGTCCTCATTAGCACCCCCCTGCTAACATCAGCCGCTCGGACCAAACTAATGGGGAGGAAGACACGTGGTACCACGGTTTAAACTGTTGTCCCCCTCGGTCGGAGAAAACTTTGATACAGAAGAAAGATACCAAAGTTTTAATACCTCTTCTGTATGACAAGTGGATCCCCCTCTTACTTCGTAAAATATGTGGACATAAAGTTTGAGGATGGACTCACTTGTCATACAAAGAAGGTATACCTTCGTTTGTATCAAAGTTTTACTCCCCTCGACTCCCCTCGGTCTGTTGGACAATATTGTTACCATAAAACAACATGTATAGAGTCTACACCAAGAAATATATTAATTTATAGTTTTATTTTGAGTAATTGTAGATGTTCTACAAAATCTCATGACTGTCATGTTTACAGGGAGCCACCAATATCCTAAGAGCATCTCCAACCCTATTGTGAGTTTGGAAAAATGGTTGCCACATATGAATGACAACTATTTTTTCCAAAAGTAATTCTCCAATGCAAATGTGAAATGAAGTGTGGAGTTGACATGACAATGACATAACAAAGACAATGTAAAGTTGGTTGTCTAGATCTAGACAATGTACTTCACAATATCTTTATGTCAACATCATCATTTGTGAATAAAAATGTTTATAAAAAGAAGTAGGAGAGTAAAAGTTGTCTTGGAAGTTGTAAAAAATTACTTTGTATTGTCTTATCAATACTTTTGCATTGGAGATGCCTTTTTAAACTCATTGTCATTTGTGAATATAATCTTGCCACCTATACAAGACATTGTCTTGTGTCCCATGCCACCTAAGATTCACAACACAAATAAGAGCATCTCCAACCCTATTGTCTTATTTTGTATTGTGAATCTTAGGTGGCATGAGACACAAGACAATGTCTTATATAGGTGGCAAGATTATATTCACAAATGACAATGAGTTTAAAAAGTCATCTCCAATGCAAAAGTATTAATAAGACAATACAAAGTAATTTTTTACAACTTCCAAGACAACTTTTACTCTCCTACTTCTTTTTAGGGATTTTTTGACTTTCATCCCACTTGCTAATATGAATTTGTACTTACATCCCTCTTTTAATTTTTTTAGACTTACATCCCACTTTTCGTCACGAAAAACATTCATTTTGTCACAAAAAGTATTTGTTTTGTCCCAATTTTTAGACTTACATCTCACTTACATCCCTTCTTTTTATAAACATTTTTATTCACAAATGATGATGTGGACATAAAGATATTGTGAAGTACATTGTCTAGTTCTAGACAACCAACTTCACATTATCTTTGCCATGTCATTGTCATGTTAACTTCACACTTCATTTCATATTTGCATTGGAGAAGTACCTTTGGAAAAAAAAAATAGTTGTCAATCCTATGTGACAACCATTTTTCCAAACTCACAATAGAGTTTGGAGATGATAGGGTTGGAGATGCTCTAATATGCATTGAAGTCGTTTTCTCTAGATATGGAAGTAATTATACGTATCTTAAAACATCTGTATTTGGATGGTCTATCATGCCTGAATTAGGTAGGGTTCATAGGCAGTGACACGAGGGAGAAAATTATTTTGGGTAACATAAGAATCTTTTGGGGAGCATATAAAATAAAATAATTTGGAGAAGGGGTCTCTCCAACTAATTCCTAATATGTATATAGATTTGGTGGCAATAATGGAAGGATGTTTGTTTGCTTTTGAAAAGCTAAAACTTGTAGGAAGAAAAGTAGACTTATTAGTTGTACTAATTACTTGCAACAGCTTTGTCATGTGTGTAACTGATAAACTAATTTACCATAATGTCACGTTTGGTTCCAGATATCAGAACTTGGAAAAGAAAAGTCTTTTTTTTTTCTTCTGTATTTGAATGTCAAATAAAAATAACAAAAACAAAATCTAAAGAAAAAAAAAAGGAAGGAAAATAGTTCTTCTCATCTGCCTCAAGATTCACTATCCCACTTCAAATATTCACTTTTTCTCTCAATTTTTCTGAAATTTTCAAATAATAAAAATTATAATTTTTGAAAGAAAAAAATGCAGTGAATTATTATTTTTTTTTTCCGTAAATCAAACGTGGCCTAAAGGAACATTGAAAACACAGCGATTAGGATAAGAACCACTTGGTAGGAGAATTTCGTATGCAATGTAGAGTCGAATAGAATTGTGATGGTGACAACATATAAGAGACACACATGTGACTATTCAATTCCCTTGACACAGTTCTATTTGGTAACATGTCTATTATGATCTAGACTTTAAATTAGATTAGATGTGTTAGTTACATGAGTTGAGAGTGACATGGAAGCCACCATGCATTTCATGAAGAACAAAAAGAGGAGAGCTTTCACAAAGACAAGTTTCCTACCAGCTATAACTCTCTCCTACTTGACTTCCCACCAATGAAATGAAAGACACCATTAATTTTAAACCTACCAATGGGATACAAAGAGGTATTAGAAACAAGTTAGCTCGGAATCTCGGACTTCACCAAATCGGACCCGGACCCATTTTTTAGTGGCCCGATCCACCAAACACCTTAACACAAACTTGAACTTGCTTACTATCTAGCAATGGTGTAAAACTTTGATATAGATGACAACCTTCTGGTGTCAACCTTCTGGAGTCAAGATTTTGCTCACCTTTTCCCTGATAGCAATATTTGGCGTTAGAGGCATACCGATCCTCTCCTCCAAGCTTGCGTGTGAAACCCACGGGTCCAGCCAAAGTGAAGTTGAATCTCAATCTTTGAACATGTGATGGATAAGAGGTTTGATGACCCTTCTACTTCACAAGATATGTTTGAAAGAGACCGACATGTTGCTATTCCAAACAATCGACCAGAAATTGTTCCCTTGAATATATTTGTACGCATCCAGATCGCCCACATCGACTCCCCAGTTAGTAATTTCCAGGTAAGCTTCATTCCCGCCACCTTCCGAAGAGTGTCCAGTCGACGGAGACCCACTCCCCCTTCCTTATGTGGTCTGCATAATTGATCCCAGGCGATGGCGTGTATCCTGCCCTTCCACACGAACTCCGCACATAATTTCTCGACCCGACTTAGAGTGTCTCTCGGAAGTAGCACAGACTGTAGCCAAAAGGATGCGATTGTTGAAATCACCGACCTGACTAACTCTAATAGCCCCCCGAAGGACAAGCATTGTGCTTGCCACTGTAATGCCCCGCTCCGCACGGTGCATTATGCTGAGTCGTTGACTCGAAGAGTATCGTTGACCCGATTTCGTATCGATGCGAGGAACGCATCGAGTAATAACGATGCAAGTGTTAAGTTGTCCCGAGCAACGCATCGAACTAAGTCGATGCGAAGAGTTGCCTAGTCCCGAAGAATGCATCGAGTGAATCGATGCGAAGCGCCGCGTTGCCCCGAAGGATGAGTGCGTTGAATCGGCTCGAAGATTCTAAGAAATCGAATCGACCAAGACACAAGTCCGAATCGATGAAGTATTGATTTTAGTTGGTTTCGTGTGCAGGTTATACTTTGACGCGAAAATATTAGAGGTCGATCTTCGGCAATATTTAGTAAGGGGTCCGCGGAACCAAATCGACGCCTTGCGACGGGTTGAGACTTGGGCACGCTAAGGCAAATTGGACGTATAATTCAACAAGCACGAAGTGCTCGAATGGCTAAGTCAGGAGAGTGGCCGTGCAACAAAGTTAGGGAATCGAGCCGCATCGGCTCGGCGAAACGGCAAAGGCATATCGACTCAAGGTGGGAGGATTGACTTCTTTTTACTCTTTCATTCGATAAGTCAAATATATCATTGTATGCTAAAAGTTAACCTATCGACGCCACGGGCGTGGTCCGATCGAAAGTAAATCATAACGTGTGTCGAACACTAAGTTAGTACAATTGAAATGAAACGTGCATCAAATGCACAAGTCGCTACGGAACATTGGATATCGCTAAGGCGAGCGTCTCGGTGCGCAAGCCGCAATAACATGGGATAACTGTACTCGGCGAGTGCCTTAGTGCACGAACCATACCGTGCCTTCGCGCACGAGTTAGAACGGCTAGAACATTGAAAGACAATAGGCGAGCGCCCTAGCGCGCAAGCCACGGACATTGAATGCTAAGTCATAGAACATCGGAATACGGTCGGAACGTGCCTACGTGCACGGGATAATAAAAGATGGCTTCGTTGCGAAAGAATACAGTTGTGGCATGAATGTGGCGGAACTGTCGGATATGACATAATGCCTCGAAAGGTGTTCGAGACCTTCGGGTCGTTCGGTTGACGAGCATTGAGTTGAGGCATGATGCCATTGAAACATTAAAACGAAGAATGAAACGTAAGAACATAGAAAGTTAACGGAGAAATGCGAGATGGAAATGCGGCATGGTGCCCTTCGAAATGTTCGCGGCCTACGGGCGTTCGTTGAGGACATTCGGGCGTTGTGCCAATTGAAATAGCGATAAGCGAACTTACTTGGTTGTATGAAATATAAGATTCGTTGCATGGCCAAATGGTCAAATGGTCAAATGGACTTAAAGATATAAAAGCCCGTGCATGGGCATCCCTCGAACGCGGCGCGCCAGGGCGCTGGGACCGTTCGGCCTAGGAGGGATTTCGTTTTCGGCATTGTTGGTGCACTTCATTTAGACGGGTAGCGACCTTCTAGTGAATGTGATAAGCCACTTGCGCGCGATTATTCGGTGGCCTCTGATTGTTGGTTAGCAACCGCACAGAGTTACCATCGTCTTATGTTTTCGATTCGATGAGTATAAGTCCATTCTAGCTGTGATAAGCTAGTGACCTTCATATAGTTAAGGGCGATGGGTTTGGAAGTGCAAGGTATGCGTATATCGGTATGCGTATATCCTGCATGGATGGATCCGAATAGAGGGCACTTATAACATGACAGGGAAAACAGATAGGCGTATTCACCTTGCGTCGGTTGCAAGGGCGGGTGCGTCGATAAGCTAAGTTGCGCCATGAATCAAACACGAGAATGCTTGCTTGCCTATTCAATTCGATAACATGCTTGCTATGATAACATGCTTTACGCTTTCAAAGATGCCATGAAATTGACCCTAAGGAGAACATAGCAAGATCATAAGCTAAGATGCATGATTCAACATAAATATTACAATGTCGGTTTGGAAAGAAGATCTTTGCTTCAGTACATGCGAGGACGAACGTACTGATCCCCCCACCAGCTTCATGCAGGGTGCAGGGAATGGATGGCTCGAGGCGAAGTGTTGCTTGAACGCGTTGAGGCTCGGAAATGCCGAAGCGTATTGAAGCGTACGATCGCTTGACGCTCGGACTCGCGACAGGATTGATGCGGCCGAGATATAGAAGGCATGATGTATGGAACGGTGAAATCCTTTGTGGGCAAGAGAGAACCTGAGTGTTGTAGCCAATCTGGCATATATTGTTAGGCTATCGAAAGCCTAGTAATCTGATTTCGAATATCAATAAAGAGATTTGTTTCGTATACTCTGTTTTCCTTTCGTTGTGAATATTAACTCAAAAGATAACCATTTGAGAACTTGTCATCTTGCCTTGCACGAGCGCAACTCCAGGCTTGTGCGGCATCACGCCCCAGCGAGGACGATGATTCGGGTGATTCCGGGTCGGGGCGTGACAAATTGGTATCAGAGCTCTAGGCTCAATTTCCTCTGGATGCTTGCTTCATTTCAATTCCAAAACGTTGCCCACCACCAATCGAAATCACTCTTGACTCTACTCGATGCCGCACTGGATGTTCCATACAATAAGTCTAATACAAATCATGTAATTTTGCCACGTGTTGTTTGGAAATTACATGATGTTAGTTGGAAAAGTCAGAAAAGGTTTGTTGCTGCAAGTGCAACAAGTTGCGAGATATGAATTCGAGAATTTGTTGCCATAGATGCAACACGTCGTAAATTGGGATTTGAGATATTCGTTGTTTACAACGAACGATACGAGAAATGTTGGTTGCATCGATACAATGATAGTCGTGGAATGTTGCTGCAGCAATTGCCACGCGTTGATTGTAAACGATGCGTTGAAAAGAAAATAAATGTTGATATGGAATGTGTCGAACGGATTCACATATCGATTTCGAATGTGCATTGCGAGGAAAAGCGATAAGTCAATATCGAATGTGTTGAACGGATTTGAGCATTGACTTTGAATGTCGGAAATAAAATGTTGCACGAGGTGCAATGCGTATCGAAAATGAAATCGTTGCACGGGGTGCAAGGCGTATCGAAAGTAAAACTTTGCATGAGATGCAACATAAGAAAATAAAAGTTATAAATCGAGAAACAAAATCAGTTCGGTTGCGCGCCGAGCTATGTTGGCAAATGAATGCATTGGCCGAGTTGCGTCGGATTTTGATTAATCAGAGTTACGGTTGTGATCAAGCAAGATCACTGCGAAAATCGTAAGTCGGAAGAGATCGTCGGTTCGTAAAGAGTAAGTTGCGACGGAAGTAACTTGATTTTCGGGTGGTATATGGCATACCACCGATGCAATGAATGGCTCGATTTCGACTGGTATATGCAATACCACTTGTGCGATAAATTGCATCGACGTTTTGTGAGAATTGCGAAAGGTTTGTCCGCAACGGACGGGATAGCGCCGAGACTCGATTGAGAATTTGTACGACGGTATGTTGATGCAAGTGTTCTTCGATGATCGGCTAGAACGGTAAGGCGGAACTTGTAACATTGAACGATTACGTCGATTGAAAATTTATGTGTCAGTCGAATGACGGGAACTAGCGAAACGATTATGCCTTGAGGCAACAATCGGATCGACGGGATAGGAAATTCGAAACGTTGAAATCGAACCGCACGACTTGCGAGCTCGATGAAAATGTTGGGCGAGGCGAATCGAATCGCACGACTTGCGATCTCGATAGGAATGTTCGGCTAGGCAAATCGAATCGCACGACTTGCGATTTCGATAGAAATATTGGACGATGCGAATTGTAATCGAATCGCACGATATGCGACTTCGGTGAAGAGTTGGTTGACGGAAGTAATCGTGCCTAAGAAATAGTTGGTTATGTTACGGCGAAACTCATTTGAGTATGACTGAAAACACGCGAAACTTAGAGGACGAGATCGTATGACTTGAGGGTTCGATGTTGGATAATCGGTAACTCAGTTACGCGATCAAAGTATAGCGGGATGTGGGAATCGGAAAACGAGTCGATGCGTATGGAAAAAGTTTGTTGCGAACTTGGATGTATGCGATGCGAGCTAAGTTGACGTTGAAACGGATTCAAAGTTGACCCTTACGTTATCAAAATGGATACGGCGTATCGAGATCGATACGTAAGGAAACGTAAACGATGTGAGAATACAAAATAGAGTGTGCCTCGCGCTATAAAATTTTGTAAGTAACGATACGAGAATGAACGAACTTGGTTGATCGTAAATTTTGTGATTGATCAGGGCGAGACTATAACTCATCGACGATTGCTCGATGCGTATAGCATCTCGTGTGTCGACCGCGAAATAAGATAGACTCGAACTCAATGCGAGTAGACGCGTCGTGAATAGCAGAATCATCGACGAAGTGCATGACCTTACTCGGAGGATAGTTGCGCTAAGATTGCACCGATAGAAATGTTTTTGTTCGGAAACTTGGATAGTCGCATAGAATCGTCAGAACGTGATTTGGCTCCGAAATAAGATATAGCATGGTTCGTAGTACACTGTCCTTCGGTGATGATCCACAATTATCGAGCGTAGCTTCGGGGCAGCTGACCCTAGAAGACTTGACCGCCAAATCAAATTGAATGCTGCAGACCGTAAGATGACCCATACGATATCGCATAAAGGAGTGCATCGATAACAAATTTACGAGATGCATATTGACGATAAGTCTAGGCGATCGAGAATTGTTGGAACAACTTTCGATTGAGAATGATATAAATAGATTTTGAGTATTCGTCGGATGGATACTTGAATGGTTATGTTGGTCGACAATAGAACTTGAAATTCACCCGCAAACTTGGTGATTCGGATAGGCGATGGCGAGAATCGTGCTATGCACGAGAGGGAACGATAAGGGAATGACTTATGAGTCATGTCATTAGATTCGGATTCACCTTGCAATTGAGCTTGCGTGAATCGAAATTATGTTCGATGTTGCGAGACGGATAAAATTTGGGAATTTGGCTAGTGAATTCCTACTTGTTAGGAATCGAACGTAAGGCGTATCGAAAAGCCCTTCGTGTC
The DNA here is from genome assembly GCA_029216955.1 of Iris pallida. NCBI lineage: Eukaryota > Viridiplantae > Streptophyta > Magnoliopsida > Asparagales > Iridaceae > Iris > Iris pallida. The sequence goes on along the minus strand of JANAVB010021796.1, from coordinate 15,139,830 downwards.
AAGGCGATCGTTGCCTTGAGTAAACCGTCGTATTGATGTAACTTTCGTGTCGAATAGATTGTGGCCTTTGTGCAATGTCAATTTAAAGTTGCGTCGGGAGAAGTTAAGCACGGTGCTAGGTAAGTCACCTAGCGGGTGTAGTCCCAAATGTTGATAAAAGAAATCGTATCGAGATAAGTTGCAGAGCAGACTTCGAAAATAGTTGGTTAACGATTTCGAACGCAAGGCGTTACGAAGGATCATTGCGATCGGATGCACGACGGCTTGACGCGACGCGTAGAACTGATAGTCCCGATGAAACATACAAAGTGAGAAATGCGATTTTTGAATCGTATCGTGTGCCTTGACTTTTGTTGGCAGATCGCGTATGTATCAATATGCATGTGCACTAGAATTGCGAGAACAAGTAATAGAGTCAAGTCCGATCGAGAATACGAGATAGTAAGTGATTGAGAATGAGAAGTTACATGTTAGCGTTGTTCCGATATCTTACAACTAAGCTTGGCTGAAATGCGTATATTGGTGGGACGCCTAAAATATGTGTATGATTCCAAACTAAGTTGTACGATCCAAACGATAGTGAGACGAGATCGTGGAACGATCTAATGAAACCCTTGGAAATTTAGTATTGGTTTCGGTTCGGGACGAACCTTGTTTTGAGTGGTATATTCTGTAATGTCCCGCTCCGCACGGTGCATTATGCTGAGTCGTTGACTCGAAGAGTATCGTTGACCCGATTTCGTATCGATGCGAGGAACGCATCGAGTAATAACGATGCAAGTATTAAGTTGTCCCGAGCAACGCATCGAACTAAGTCGATGCGAAGAGTTGCCTAGTCCCGAAGAATGCATCGAGTGAATCGATGCGAAGCGCCGCGTTGCCCCGAAGGATGAGTGCGTTGAATCGGCTCGAAGATTCTAAGAAATCGAATCAACCAAGACACAAGTCCGAATCGATGAAGTATTGATTTTAGTTGGTTTCGTGTGCAGGTTATACTTTGACGCGAAAATATTAGAGGTCGATCTTCGGCAATATTTAGTAAGGGGTCCGCGGAACCAAATCGACGCCTTGCGACGGGTTGAGACTTGGGCACGCTAAGGCAAATTGGACGTATAATTCAACAAGCACGAAGTGCTCGAATGGCTAAGTCAGGAGAGTGGCCGTGCAACAAAGTTAGGGAATCGAGCCACATCGGCTCGGCGAAACGGCAAAGGCATATCGACTCAAGGTGGGAGGATTGACTTCTTTTTACTCCTTCATTCGATAAGTCAAATATATCATTGTATGCTAAAAGTTAACCTATCGACGCCACGGACGTGGTCCGATCGGAAGTAAATTATAACGTGTGTCGAACACTAAGTTAGTACAATTGAAATGAAACGTGCATCAAATGCACAAGTCGCTACGGAACATTGGATATCGCTAAGGCGAGCGCCTCGGTGCGCAAGCCGCAATAACATGGGATAACTGTACTCGGCGAGTGCCTTAGTGCACGAACCATACCGTGCCTTCGCGCACGAGTTAGAACGGCTAGAACATTGAAAGACAATAGGCGAGCGCCCTAGCGCGCAAGCCACGGACATTGAATGCTAAGTCATAGAACATCGGAATACGGTCGGAACGTGCCTACGTGCACGGGATAATAAAAGATGGCTTCGTTGCGAAAGAATACAGTTGTGGCATGAATGTGGCGGAACTGTCGGATATGACATAATGCCTCGAAAGGTGTTCGAGACCTTCGGGTCGTTCGGTTGACGAGCATTGAGTTGAGGCATGATGCCATTGAAACATTGAAACGAAGAATGAAACGTAAGAACATAGAAAGTTAACGGAGAAATGCGAGATGGAAATGCGGCATGGTGTCCTTCGAAATGTTCGCGGCCTACGGGCGTTCGTTGAGGACATTCGGGCGTTGTGCCAATTGAAATAGCGATAAGCGAACTTGCTTGGTTGTATGAAATATAAGATTCGTTGCATGGCCAAATGGTCAAATGGTCAGATGGACTTAAAGATATAAAAGCCCGTGCATGGGCATCCCTCGAACGTGGCGCGCCAGGGCGCTGGGACCGTTCGGCCTAGGAGGGATTTCGTTTTCGACATTGTTGGTGCACTTCATTTAGACGGATAGCGACCTTCTAGTGAATGTGATAAGCCACTTGCGCGCGATTATTTCGGTGGCCTCTGATTGTTGGTTAGCAACCGCACAGAGTTACCATCGTCTTATGTTTTCGATTCGATGAGTATAAGTCCATTCTAGCTGTGACAAGCTAGTGACCTTCATATTGTTAAGGGCGATGGATTTGGAAGTACAAGGTACGCGTATATCGGTATGCGTATATCCTGCATGGATGGATCCGAATAGAGGGCACTTATAACATGACAGGGAAAACAGATAGGCGTATTCACCTTGCGTCGGTTGCAAGGGCGGGTGCGTCGATAAGCTAAGTTGCGCCACGAATCAAACACGAGAATGCTTGCTTGCCTATTCAATTCGATAACATGCTTGCTATGATAACATGCTTTACGCTTTCAAAGATGCCATGAAATTGACCCTAAGGAGAACATAGCAAGATCATAAGCTAAGATGCATGATTCAACATAAATATTACAATGTCGGTTTGGAAAGAAGATCTTTGCTTCAGTACATGCGAGGACGAACGTACTGATCCCCCCACCAGCTTCATACAGGGTGCAGGGAATGGATGGCTCGAGGCAAAGTGTTGCTTGAACGCGTTGAGGCTCGAAAATGCCGAAGCGTATTGAAGCGTGCGATCGCTTGACGCTCGGACTCGCGACAGGATTGATGCGGCCGAGATATAGAAGGCATGATGTATGGAACGGTAAAATCCTTTGTGGGCAAGAGAGAACCTGAGTGTTGTAGCCAATCTGGCATATATTGTTAGGCTATCGAAAGCCTTGTAATCTGATTTCGAATATCAATAAAGAGATTTGTTTCGTATACTCTGTTTTCCTTTCGTTGTGAATATCAACTCAAAAGATAACCATTTGAGAACTTGTCATCTTGCCTTGCACGAGCGCAACTCCAGGCTCGTGCGGCATCACGCCCCAGCGAGGACGATGATTCGGGTGATTCCGGGTCGGGGCGTGACAGCCACCCTTCAACTCGCTTGTGCACATACTCGATCAGGCTACTGCAATTCGAGGAGTTTTCGTAATTGATAGTGAGGAATTCCCAGATATCTAACTGGTAGCTCATCTTTTCCACACCTATTATCATTGCTCGGCCTTCCTTGTCTGGGCATGTGGAATTAAAGTAGGCACGGCTCTTATTTCTATTCAATTGAAGACCGGATATCTTGCCAAACCTATCTAGAATGTCTGCCATCTCCCTCATTCTCTCCCTCGTAGGCACCAAGAATACCAAAAGGTCATGTCACGATCCGCTGGACAAGCCCAGCCTACATTGGAAGACTCAACGTAGTAAGCTGTAAACATCTAAAAAAAAAACTCCAAGAATAACATGAAAGTAAATATTACAGCATCTAACCGTCCCAGAATGATCACCATAATCCACAAGTCATAATATGATTTATACATAAAAGTACCAGAGATAAATCCGGTAAAAAGAATAAAATACAACTATGAACTCTCAATATGCAACATCTAGAAGTAAAGCTAAGCAAATCTAAACTTGTAACATCTAGCTATGTCATGGCTCCATCCTGCTCAGCTAAAATTCTAGGCTCTGGCCCATAAGGTGGAACGATATCGCAAGTACACCTGCAACATATCCAGTCAGAAGCGGAGCACAGTACAATTCTATGTAATGAACAAGAACATCGCGATATGGAGAAGAGTACAGGAGAACATGAAATATAAAGTACAGGAAAAGAACATAAAAGTACAGGAATGTAAAGTACAGAAGTACAAGAAATAAAGTACAAGAAGTAAATCTTGAACCTGAAGTACAAGACATGACATGTGCACAATATTTGAAATACAACTAGCTATGTGACCGACTGGGGTGAGTACAAGAATACGTACAGGAGTACATGAATATCGGTACGGCTTAGAGTCCCACGTGTACGATGTGAGACCTAAGCTATCAACCTGAATTTTTGTTTTGGGTTTGGTCACATATCTAGTGTATTTTTCCTCCCCAAATACAAACAAATACAGGAATATGAAAGTACAAGAGTACATGATATACCGTGTCACAACGTGTCATAAGAAAAGCACAGGATATGAATGTAAATAAAAATAAACCATAGAATGTACTTGCCTTGCTCCGGGAGATCGGTAGGAAGATAATGAGCACTAGGTCCACCTGGATCAATTTAGGATTTTTAATTAAAATCTAAATGATACTAGCTAATATTTATTTGACCAGTATTAAATTGTCATATTTTCTATCCAAAATAATTAGTAAAACACAAGTTCATTTAGTAAACCCTTCCTACCAAGTTATCTATAAAATAGCTAACATATCTATTCTAATTTCGATTAGAAACAAATTTAGATGGTTTCTCTTATCAGAAAATATATAGATTTATCTAATAGAAGTTATTTTGCAAAATGTAGTATGGCTACCGCTAAATCATCAATAAAACTCATACTCCAAACCCAGCCTTACTTGAATATAGCCCACACATCAATTCACCAATTATCCCAACTTGGCTAACCCTAGCTTGGCCTGCAACCTACCAGTCCCTCCTTATTTGACTTAGCACAGTCAACACCAAAAACCCATCAATTTATAACTCAACCTGCAAAATATGTAACCCACAACCAAAACTGGCACTTAACAAAATCCCTCAACTATACACCCAACTAATCTTGGCAATATATGCAACTTAGAGTTTACAGCATCCTCCCTGACAATAAGTGTACTAGCAAGCCTCACCAATACACACACAAAGCTATCCAGAACACAAATGAATATAACAGCTACTGGTATCTCAGAAATTAGGAACAAGTATGAGAATACTTATGCAGCTGACCCCCAACTAAACCCAAGCAATTCATAAAACCAATTCAACAAAATATAGACAAGAACTTATACAACCGAACTCCCCATACCTTCATGCCTCTACTCAGCAGACAGGCTAAGTTCCAAATTAAGAGTGGAGTACATCATTCTAGTATGTAAAATCACAATTGTTGGCTGCTTCCTACAGGTTTAAACTTCTATACCCCATACAGAAAATCAAAAGGAAACCCATTCAGAAATACTATACTAGCCCAAGCCAATATTAAACCAGAATTATAGAGATAAAGTACAACAAATTGCTACAGACTCCAAATTATAGCTTCAAATATACAACCCAATTGAATCATAACTTCAAAATGGCAAAGAATTATACAAGTATTGATAACCAAAAGTCAGAATAAATATATACAAATTCATTGTTTAACAAAAAAGAAATATACCATCCAACTAACACTAAACACCAGACTTAGAAGAACCAAATTCCTCCTGCACCAAATCTGAATTTCCAATTCCTCGCTACTGCTATATTGCAATTGATCCTCTGCACCCGACATTCAACACAGGACACACACCAAATGGATACGTACACTAGCATTGAACACACAAGGCTGGACACAACCCATTGCAAGATGCGAACAAGGCTGTACACCTATGATACTAAACACGAACCATCTGTTGGACACAACTGTATGCCAGACACGAATATAACTCTTAGACACGATCCGAACGCCAATTAAGATCAAACACGAACGTACTCCGATACGAACACGACGCATGAAAGCAACATACCAATACTAGAATTGCGACCAAACATCCAAGTGTAAACTGAGTAAATAAGAGTCTTGAATAAAAGTTACCTGGAGAAATTCGACTCGGGAATAAAGGTCTGATCCACAAGGTTGGGCACAACCCAGACGTGGACGCGATCCCAAACAATCGAACTCAGTCACCTCATCCAGCCATGATCGATAGTCCCCCGCGTCATTGCATCAAGAACAGAGAATTTCAAATTAAGCATCGAATCAAGAATTTAGAACTACCAATCCTCGATTCGATCGATAGATCCGATCCGATCAAGATCGGTCAAACTAGGAAATAGTCAAAGAAAGAGGAAGGATCAAAAAAAACTCACCGCTTTGTTGATCGATTCGTTGCTGCATCAAGTGTAGACCGTCGATCATCGAGGCTCGTCGACGAAGCCAAGTGAATCGTCGAGGAGAAATATCATGCCCAGATCCAGAATACTAGAGAGCGGGGGAATGACCCAGCCATCTACGTATTACGGGTAGATGAATACCGTATAATACGATCAATGTTGTCTACAAGACAAGGGGTGCATACTATATACAAGTCTCACTAGGTTTACTCAACCTCTATTGTCCCAATCATTCAATGAAAAGCAGTAAGTAGAGAACATGTAAGAATAAGCAGTACGGCGTCCCAAATGCTCAGTCAAAATGTTCTTAAAATCTGGCTTTACAAAACATAGCCAGATGATATAACAAGGTATACACAATCGTTATCAACTTCAGTCTGACTTAGTTATAATTGTGTAAAAGTAAGTGCAAGACAGTCCGACTAACATGTCGGTGCCAAGCGGCAAAAGTAAAGTAAGTAACAAAACGAGCAGGGAAGCAAGGAACCCACTCGTGTCCTCCTGCGATCATCCCTCTAGTATTGACCATCTTGGGGGTGGAAGTAAGCTGAGTCCTCGAGAGCAGGCTCTAAATCTGGCCATGCAAAATCAGAGAAGTTAGACCTCAAATAGCAAGTACCACAAAGGAAGCACGACATGAAGAATTAGAACCAGTGATAAGAGTTAAGGATATGATAAATAGGTCTCTGCTTGCTAATAGGATTCACACAACATCACGACACTTCAAGCCAACTTTCCAACCAAACAAGGAAAGAAGTTGACTCGTCATGTCCTGACATTATGATCATCTCAGTAGTTAACATGGTAGATATAGTACACAAACAAATCAATTTAAACGACAATACAACTACTATAGCTTGCTAACTGTAAGTTCCAAGTTGTCCTGAAAATATGTAATAAGGGATTCCTCAGTTCTTACAATGTACGAGCAAGGCTAGTCTATCCAATAATCAATTGTGTCATTCATGAATTAGACGTATCCCAGCGGGACGCCCATCATTAATATACAGAAAAATATAAACATATACCACTTTCTGCCCGTGTGGCAAATTTGCAGTATTCGTGGGAACCAGCCGGCATGTCGGGACACTAATTGTCCTAAGATGGCTGCCATGTAAGAACTCAGGAATCCATTCTCTCCATGCAATAATTATTTTACTTAACTTAATAGTCCCTACGTTAATTGAAATCCCATGTCGTAGATTATGGTCATTCTGAATGAGTACTTCCGTACAGAGTACGATATGCATAACTCTACAACGATGCCCGTGCGGTTAGGTTGTAGATCTTACATAGCATAATACAACAATCAAACCTAGCCCCGGGATAATCATGCCTCGACTATAAGGTACACATGCTATTTTTGTAGAAAGAAGTTGAAGTCAGCACGTATCCATATGCCAATGTTCGGGATCGACTAGTCGATCGCAATAGTTCTTAGTTCATACATGAACGTGTCTCATTCAATTCAATAAGACGACTAGCCAGTCTTTTAGTTCCAACTAGGAATGCATGATCAATCATTTAGTCAAGGTAACAATTAATGTCAATTCGTGACAAGGTATGAAAGTCAAACTAGTATTTAGTATAGTCGAGTCTATAAGTCTCAGGGTTGAGTACCAGTGATACGGATGCCCACAAGCCAATCAAGATACGGGACACACTCCGCACAACAATATGTATTAAAATACTAACATGCATCAAGTGACGCAATCTAGCGAAATGCACGAGATAAGACGAAACGCTCGAATTTAGCGAATCGCGCGGGATAAGACAGGTGGCACAAATTTAGCGAAACATACGGACTGAAACGACTGTTATGTGTACACATCTGGAGAATGCACTAATTCACTGTGGGCTCATAGCAGTCCCTTTGGGAGCATAGATGTCCCTTTTGGGAGCATAGCTGTCCCTTTTGGGAGCATAGCAATTCCTTTGGAAGCATAACAATTCCTTTGGGAGCATAGCAATTCCTTTGGGAGCATAACAATTCCTTTGGGAGCATAGCAATTCCTTTGGAAGCATAATGCCTTTGGGCGCATAACATACCTTTGAGCGCATAGTGCCTTTGGACGTATAACATGTCTTTGGGTCCATAGTGCCTTTGGACGCATAACATGCCTTTGGGCGCATAGTGTCTTTGGGCGCATAACATGTCTTTGGACGCATAGTGCCTTTGGGCGCATAGCATGCCTTTGGATGCATAGTACCTTTGGGTGCATAACATGCCTTTGGGCGCATAACATGCATGTCTCTGCACCAGCAAGCTTCGGCCATGGAGTTTCAAAAACTTCCAATGGCCATAAATTGGGCTATCGAGCTCAGAATTGGGCAAAATAAGGTCAAAACTGACTACAATTGAATTCTCTACAACATGGAACAACTTGTTTTTTAAAACAACAAATTTTGATAGATCAAAACTATGAAAACCCATAAAATCCGAAACTTAAAACCAAGATCTACACAACCATCCATGGAAATCAAAAACTTCAAGACCTAAACTTGTAGAGAAAGAGAAGAGAAACAACATGGACTAAAAATAAATGGGGATGCATGAAATCCCTCATGGAGTGCAAGATGTACTTGTCTCTCCAAATTGGTTTAGGATTTTGGTGGAGGAAATGAAATAAGAGTTTGTGAGGAGAGAGAAAAAGGAAAGGTGTATAAATATCAAGTCAAGTTTGATCTTCACCACCCCCATACAATCTAGGCCATCCACCCCTTATCATGATGAACCAAGCCAAACCAAGTTGGTTCAACATGAACCGAAATAAACCAAGAGCTAAGCAAAAGCAAAAAATAAAATATAAAAAATATTTAGCATGTAATTAAAGGAATTAAATACAGAATAAATGCATGATAAATACTAAATAAATATAGTCAAGTAGTACATGTATTAAAAAAACGTATTCCGGGAACGTGAAGTGACATCTCTACCCTCCTTAGAAAAATTTCGTCCTCGGAATTTCAAATCCAAGCAGGCTAGAAACATCAGGGCTAGACTAATCCAACTACAAGCAATTCTAGCAAGCAAGCAATCATCCTAAAATATTAATAGCAAGTAATATATATATATATTTATCAATCTACGACATCAAGCAATTTCTACCCATAGGGTGATAAGCATGGAGAATCAAGACAGTCAAGGTACATGAAAAGAAATATACCTTGTGAGTCAAATAGGTGCGGATACCGTGATCGGATATCATCCTCAAATTCTCATATTGACTCTCCTAAGGAGTGATGACCCAAAGAAACACGGACAAGGCTAATTGTTCGATTCTTGAGTATCTTCTCCCTTCGGTCCAAAATGGCTACAGGCTGTTCCTCGTAAGACAGGTTGGTACCAACAACCAGCTCAGAATAATTGAGGATATGGCTTGGATCTGATACATACCTACGCAACTGAGATATATGAAATACATCATGCACCTCTCGTAATGAAGGTGGAAGGGACAAACGATAAGCAACATCGCCTACCCTATCGAGGATAACAAATGGGCCCACGTATCGCGGACTCAACTTCCCGCGAACACCAAATCTAATGATCCTACGAGTATGCGAGATCCGCAAGAACATGTGATCTCTAACAGAAAATTCTAATGGCCACGATGCTGGTCTGCCCAATGACGATGTCGATCTTGCGTAACTCGAAGTCGCTCTCTAATCCCCTTAACCACTTCAACCATCTGAACAATCATCTCTGGGTCTAACATCTTCCTCTCTCCGATATCATCCCATGCCAGTGGCGACCTGCACTTCTTGCCGTATAGTGCTTCGAATAGCGCCATCTGGATACTGGCTTGATAACTATTGTTGTACGAAAATTCGACTAAGTGCAGGTGACTCTCCTATGATCCTCCAAAATCTAGGGTACAAGTTCGTAACATATCTTCTAAAGTCTGAATTGTTCTTTCTGATTGCCCATCCGTCTGTGGGTGGTAAGCCATACTAAATCATAACTTGGTACCCAGGCTCTGATGTAAACTCTTCTAGAAATGTGATATAAAATAGGTATCTCTATCTGACACAATACTGACAGGGACCCCATGCTGCCTGACTATCTGTTGCATATACAACTCTGCCAACTTTTCTATAGATTGCCCTACTCTAAAAGAAAAAAATGTGCCACCTTCGTAAGCCGATCCACTATTACCCAAATAGCATCCTTACCACTTGGTGATCTCGGTAAACCGGTCACAAAGTCCATTATGATATGCTCTCACTTCCATTCCAGAATAGAAAGCGGTTATAATAATCTAGCTAGCCTCTGTTGTTCTGCCTTCACTTGTTGACATATTAAGCAACGGAAAATGAATCTAGCTATCTTCCTCTTCATTCTGTTCCACCAGAAGTGCTGCTTGATATCTTTGTACATTTTGGTCCCTCCGGGGTGTATAAAATACTGAGAACTGTGGGGTTCTGTCATAACCTCCTGTCTGATATCTCCACTTGGCACACATAGACGTGATCCAAATCTAAGTATTCTATCCTCGTGAATTTTTATCTCCTTCCTGAGTCCTGACTCATATTCTGTCCTAAGCTTCCGAATCCTTGGGTCCTGTACCTGAGCTGCCTTGATCCTGTCTACCAAGTCGGATTAAACTCGTAGACTTGCCAGAATTCCTACATCACTAGCAAGTATAACCTCGATGCCCATCTATTGAAGATCTTCTAAAATATATCTTTGTAATGTCAACATAAATGTGCCGCCTCTCCTGCTAAGAGCGTCTGCTACCACATTTGTCTTGCCTGGATGATACTGAAGCTTTACGTCGTAATCCTTGATCAACTCTAACCATCTTCTCTGTCTCATGTTCAGTTCCTTCTGAGTAAAGATGTACTTCAGACTTTTGTGGTCTGTGTACATGTCCACTCGATCACTGTACAAGTAATGCCTCCATAGCTTCAAAGCAAATACAACTGCTGTCAACTCCAAGTCATTAGTCGGATAATTCTTCTTGTGGTCTCGAAGTTGCCTAGATTCATACGCTATCACCTTCCCATATTGCATTAGGACATACCCAAGTCCCTTTTCTGACGCATCACAATATACAGTAAAACCTCCGGGTCCAACTGGTAATGTAAGAAAAGGCGCCGAAATCAACTTCTGCTTCAAATTCTCAAATGATGCCTGGCACTCTGCCGACCAAACAAATGGCACATCCTTTCGTGTCAAGCGGGTCATGGGTGCTGAGAGTCTTGCAAAGTCTGATACAAATCTTCTGTAATATCCTGCCAATTCCAAGAAACTTTGCACATCTGCTATGGTCTTAGGCATTGGCCAACTTTCTACTGCTTATACTTTCTTGGGATCCACTGCTACTCCAGCCCCTGATATGATGTGTCCCAAGAATGAAATACGATTCGGCCAAAACTCACACTTGCTGAGCTTGGCGTACAACTGGTTCTCTCTCAGAACCTGTAACACTTTCTTGAGGTGATCTTCATGCTCTTCTTCACTAGCTGAGTATACGAGAATGTCGTCGAGGAATACAACGACAAATTGATCTAAGTATGGCATAAAGATGCGGTTCATCAAATCCATAACTGGAGCATTGGTCAAACCAAACGACATAACTAAGAATTCGTAACTCCCGTACTTTGACCCGAATGTCGTCTTGGGAATATCCTCTTCTTAAACTCTAACTTGATGATATCCTGACCGAAGATCTATCTTGGAGAAAACTCTTGCTCTGCTCAACTGATCAAACAAGTCGTCGATCCTTGGTAGTGGGTACTTGTTCTTTACTGTTGCCGCGTTGAGCTTTCTGTAGTCAATGCACAATCTTGATGACTCATCCTTCTTTTCTACAAGTACCAATGGTTCTGCCCATGGTGATTCGCTGTCTCGAATGAACTTCTTCGCCTTCAGTTCCTCTATGTGCTGATACACCTTGGCCTGCTCTGAATCCGACATTCTGTAAACTCGATCCGATATCAGTTTAGTTCTAGGTTCCAATTCTATACTGAACTTAATATCTCTAACAGGTGGTAGACCTGGAAGTTCTTCGAGAAATATGTTAAGAAACTCTTCAACTACCTTTGGGACTTGAACTTCTTCCATTACCGTTACTACTCTTTGTTTATGCTGGTCTGTCTCTGACCTGACTAAGGTAAACCGCTTCATGTCCGGAATATTAAAAGATACACTCACTCTACGACAATCTATTATCGCATGACTGTCTTTCAGCCAGTCCATGCCCAAGATAACGTCAAAATTACCAACAAAAAATTTTATCAACTTGGCGGGTAAGGAACGCCCGCACACTACAACTCGACACGCTAGAATAACTTTACTAACTCCTACGAGCCCATTACCAGTGAGTATATTCAGCTTCTTTGGCAATGCCTCGAATATTATTCCTAGTCGTGTCGCAAATTGTACAGATATAAATGAGTGTGATGCTCCCGAATCAAACAATGCTACTGCGGGATATGAGGCAACGAGAATGTTACCTGCCACAACATCTTCCGATGCCAATGCCTCCTCCAATGATAGATTGAATGCCTGCCCTCGGCCTCCTTGTTGGTTCCCATGCTGTGGCCTAGCCTGGTGTTGCCACTGGCCCCTGCCTTGGTGATACTGGGGTGGTCTTTGTTGTTGCTGCTGTATCGGCGGTCCTTGCTGTCGAAATATCTGAGCCTGCGACATTAACGGACGTTGTGCCAACGGTCTTACTGCTACCGCTGGTCCTTGATACTGGCCTGCCCCTAGTGCTGGCAGCACAGAAAATTGTTGCACTGGTCCTCTGACCTCGAATTCATGGAATAGATGGAAACCCGATGATCTGGACTTCCACATATCAAACAATGTTCGTTCAATGCCCGACACATACCTCTAGTGTGCGCTGCCTTTCCACAATAGGTGCAGCTCGCCGGGGGTTGCTGGTTCTTCCTCTGTTGTTATTGTTGTCTTGTTGGTGGTGCTGGCCCTCGTATTGCCACATCGTGAATGCGAATGCCAGAAGATTGTGCTGTTATTCGGGGCGTTGCTCCCCCTCCTCCTTCAATATGATTGTGAGACCTCTTCTGACCTCCAGTCCTTGATGTGATCCTCTGGATGGTGATCTCATGCCTCCAGGTTGCCGTCAATACATCATCGAAAGTCTGGTAGTTGTTCCCCTCTATCAATTGTAAGAGTTCAAGATGAAACCCTTGTTGAAGCCTCATAGCCCTCTGGCTCTCCGTTGCTACCATCTCTGGGGCGAACCTACTCAGTCTGCAGAACTCTGTTGCATAAGCATCCACTGTTTTGCTAACCTGCTTGAGGTTGATAAACTTCTGTTGTAGCTCGAACTTCGCCACAAATCTATAGTATTTCGTCTTGAATCTCGCAGTAAAATTATCCCAAGCAATAGGACGTCTAATGTCCACTTCTTCTGATTCCCACCAATTACGTTAGAGGTCCTGAAGTAACAGCTTCACTTGATCCACTCGTTCTTCCGTCGGAACCTTAGCCGCTGTCAGAATAGCCTCAATGTCCTTAAGTCATGTATCCGCTGAAATAGTATCTTCCGTGCCTTTGAAACGACAGGGGTTGTACTTGTAGAATCTGGTTGACGCCCCTGAATCAGTCCTCACTCCTCTTTCCAAAGTCGTCTGTAATCCTTGGTTGAGTAATACATTCTGCTCTTGCAGCTGAGTGTACATGTGTTGCTGGACCAACATCTGATGTTGCTGAGTAGCCATCATCCCTTTTATGATTTTTAGAAGGGCTGGTGTGTCTACTGCCACAGGGGTAGGCAAAATTGTGGGTGGTGTTGGAACCTCCGGATACTGCGGTCCAGCTGTTGGTTCCACTATCACCTCTTCTTGGATGTTCTCTTGAGGTAGTACCTTTGTTGCTGACCAACATGGTCATGTTGTTCGTGTTGCCCTTGTTGTTGCTGTCCAGCTCTGACAGATGCAGACGATGAGCCCCTAAGAAAAGGGACAAGAGAACAATCAAACGACCGGACAGAAAAGATCAATGAAGTCAAAGTATACCGAAATGTCAAGAGTAACAAATCATGAGATTAAGGGAAAATATGTATGATTGAGACATCTTATAAATCAAAACACCCCACAAGTCTGAAATCAGACATGTATGGGCCACCACTAAAATCTTGTCACGCCCCAAATCCAGAATACTGGAGAGTGGAGGCATGACTCAATCAGCTACGTATTACGTGTAGATAAATACCATATAATACGATCAATACTGTCTACAAGACAAGGGGGTGCATACTACATACAAGTCTCACTAGGTTTACTCAACTTCTATTGTCCCAATCATTCAATAAAAAGTAGTAAGTAGAGAACATGTAAGAATAAGCAGTACGGCGTCCCAAACGCTCAGTCAAAATGTTCTTGAGATATGGCTTTACAAAACATAGCCAGATGATATAACAAGGTATACACAATCGTTATCAGCTGCAGTCTGACTTAGTTACAATTATGTAAAAGTAAGTGCAAGACAGTCCGACTAACATGTTAGTGCCAAGCGACAAAAGTAAAGTAAGTAGAAAAACAAGCAGGAAAGCAAGGAACCCACTCGTGTCCTCCTATGATCAATTTTCCTCTAGTATTGACCATCTTGGGGGTGGAAGTAAGCTGAGTCCTCGGGAGCTTGCTCTAAATATGGCCATGCAAAACTAGAGAGGTTAGACTTCAAATAGCAAGTACCACAAAGGAAGCACGACATAAAAAATTAGAACCAGTGATAAGAGTTAAGAATATGATAAATAAGTCTCTGCTTGCTACTGGGATTCACACAACATCACGACACTTCAAGCCAACTTTCCAACCAAACAAGGACAGAAGTTGACTCGTCATGTCCCGACATTCTGATCATCTCAGTAGTTAACAGAGTATGTATAGTACACAAACAAATCAATTTAAACGACAATACAACTACTACAGCTTTCTAACTGTAGGTTCTAAGTTGCCCTGAAAATAACAATAAGGGATTCCTCAGTTCTTACAATGTACGAGTAAGGCTAGTCTATCCAATAATCAATTGCGCCAATCATGAGACGTGTCCCAGTGGGACGCCCGCCATCAATATGCAGAAAAATATAAACAGATACCACTCCCTACCCATGTGGCAGATTTGAGTATCCATGGGAACCAGCCGGCATGTCGGGGCACTAATTGTCCCAAGATGGCTGCCATGTAAGAACTCGAGAATCCATTCTCTCCATGCAATAGTTATTTTATTTAACTTAATAGTCCCTACGTTAATTGAAATCTTATGTCGTGGATCATCGTCATTCTGAATGAGTACTTTCGTACAGAGTACGATATGCATAACTCTACAACGATGCCCGTACGGTTAGGTTGTAGGTCTTACATAGCGTAATACAACAATCAAACCTAGCCCCGGGATAATCATGCCTCGATTGTAAGGTACACATGCTGCTTTTGTAGAAAGAAGTTGAAGTCAGCACGTGTCCATATGCCAATATTCGGGATCGGCTAGTCGATCGTAATGGTTCATGGTTCATACATGAACGTGTCTCATTCAATTCAATAAGACTACTAGCCAGTCTTTTAGTTCCAACTAGAAACGCATGATCAATCATTTAGTCAAGGTAACAATCAATGTCAATTAGTGACAAGGTATGAAAGTCAAACTAGTATTTAATATGGTCGAGTCTATAACTCTCAGGGTTGAGTACCAGTGATACGGATGTCCACAAGCCAATCAAGACACGGGACACACTCCACACAACAATACGTATTAAAACACTAACATGCATCAAGTGGCACAATCCAGCAAAATGTGCGAGATAAGACGAAACGTTCGAATTCGACGAATCGCGCGGGATAAGACAGATGGCGCAAATTTAGCAAAACACACGGACTGAAACGACTGTTATGCGCACACATCTAGAGAATGTACTGATTCACTATGGACGCATAGCAGTCCCTTTGGGAGCATAGCAGTTCCTTTGGAAGCATAGCAATTCCTTTGGGAGCATAACAATTCCTTTGGGAGCATAGCAATTCCTTTGGGAGCATAACAATTTCTTTGGGAACATAGCAATTTCTTTGGAAGCATAACAATTCCTTTGGGAGCATAGAAATTTCTTTTGGAGCATAATGCCTTTGGGCGCATAATATGCCTTTGGGCGCATAGTACCTTTGGGCACATAACATGCCTTTGGACGTATAGTGCCTTTGGGCGCATAACATGCCTTTGGGCGCATAGTACCTTTGGACGCATAACATGCCTTTGGGCGCATAGTGCCTTTGGGCGCATAGTGCCTTTGAGCGCATAACATGCATGCCTCTGCACCAGCAAGCTTCGGCCATGGAGTTTCAAAACCTTCCAATGGCCATAACTTGGGTTATCGGACTAGGAATTGGGCAAAATAAAGGTCAAAACTGATTTGAATTGAATTCTCTACAACATGGAATAACTTACTTTTGAAAACAAAGTTTGATAGATCAAAACCATGAAAACCCATAAAATCCGAAACTTGAAACCTAGATCTACACACAACCATCCATGGAAATCAAAAACTTCAAGATCTAAACTTGTAGAGAAAGAGGAGAGGAACAACATGGACTAAAAATAAATGGAGATGCATAAAATCTCTCATGGGATGCAAGATGTACTTGTCTCTCCAAATTGGGTTAGGATTTTGGTGGAGGAAATGAAATGAGAGATTGTAAGGAGAGAGAAAAAGGAAATGTGTATAAATATCAAGTCAAGTTTGATCTCCACCACCCATTCCTTCCCCATACAATCTAGGCCATCCATCCCTTATCATGATGAACCAAGCCAAACCAAGTTGGTTTAACATGAACCGAAATAAACCAAGAGCTATACAAAAGCAGAAAATAAAATACAAAAAAATATTTAGCATATAATTAAAGGAATTAAATACAGAATAAATGCATAATATATAAATACTAAATAAATACAGTCAAGTAGTACACGTATTAAAAATACGTATCCTGGGAACGGGGAGTGACAAGAAATCAAGCCCCCATCGGCCGCCGTCGTGATGATGACCGGTTCAGCCAATAGAAAGGAGAGCCAGCGTCGTCGCTGCCGGAGAAGAACGTCGAGGTGGAGATTGTGCGTCACTGCTGCCAGAGGAAGATGAAGATCACCGACAAAATTTTTGCATCGTCGGGAATGAGCCTCCTCGTTGTGGTCGTCGTCGAAAAGCGAGGAAGTCATCGAGGAAACAAAAATCGTCGGACTCGTCGCCGAGGGAGCGTCTAGTACTGTGAGGAGGAAATCTCGGTAGGGGAGGACATCAGGTTATTGACGGCGATGGAGGTGATGGTCGCCGCCCTCCTCTACCATGGATTTTCCTCTCAGAATTAGGGTTAGGGTTAGGATTAGGGTTAGGAGGAAATTAGAAAGAAAGGGAATTGGTATGAGAGCTTCGGCTTCTCCCAATTTACAAGGGAGAGTGATTTATGAGGAGGAGAGAGAGAAAATTATATATATAGGATTTGAGGAAAAAGAAATAAATATTTACAATTAGGTATACAACAAATAGTTTATTACAACTTGACTTCAAAAATTTGTTAGAGGGGGAAGTTGGTTACAAGTATGCGAGAAGCCTTGGGGAGCACTCCAACAATTGCTAGAATCTCCTCTCAAAAAATCCTTCTAAAATATAATTAATAAACAATTATTTCAGTTATAAAAATTATGAAGAGTCACCTGATTAATAGTTATTTCTAAAATTTTGAAAATACAAAAAAATAAATATTGAATTTAATAATTCATGGAAAGCGGGGTTACAGGTCATCCGCATAAATCAAATGCGAGACGTTCGGTCGGACCTGCTTGTGTAGAGGACGGATTTTCTTCTTGTGGATCACAACATCGAGCATACAAGAGAGGTATTCCATAACCAAGGTAAACAGGTATGGCGAGAGCGAATTTCCCTGGAGGAGCCCTCGATTACTTCTTATAAATCCATGTGGTTGGCCTTTCACTAAAAGCGAGAAGGAGGCGGTAGTGATACATTCACGAACACGTGCCACCCAAATCTCAGAAAATCCCATAGCAGTCATCAATGAGCAGACGAAATCCATGTTCACCGTTTCATAGGCTTTGCGTAAGTTGATCTTCACGCAAGCTTTGTGTCCACCCGATTTATTGAAGTTTCATACCATCTCATATGCAAGCAGACTGTTTTCAGCTATGGAGCGCCCTTTTATAAAGGCCGCTTGATTACCTGAGACTAACTCCGCCATCAAACTCTCCATTCTTCGACACATGATGCCCATGATGATTTTATATGAAGTCGTGCAAGTATATATATATATATATATATATATATATATATATATATATATATATATATATATATATATATATATAATTTTTTTTGAAGCAATGGGTAATTGTGGCGAACTCACCTCCATTAGGACTCGAACTCCAACCACTTGGGCCGCATGCATCTCCCTTAACCACTAGGCTAGACGTCATTTGCCTATATATATATATATATATATATATATATATATATATATACACACACACACACACACACACACACACACACACACACACATACACACACACAAATATATATATGTGTGTGTGCGCGCGAAGGGCCTCTAGCTCATGTGGTTAGAGTGAGGCATATCCCCCCCAGAGGTTGCGGGTTCGAGCGACGAGGGAAGCACTTTAAATTCTTTGATTTTAGAATTAAAGTGAGGTGGGTGCAATGCAGCCTGGAGCGGACGAGATGCGGCGGTGTGATACAAGTGCGATGCTGGTGGAGGAGGCCTTCGGGTATATATATATATATATATATATATATATATATATATATATATATATATATATATATATATATATATATATCAAATGATCTCTAGCCTAGTGGTTAAAAGAGATGTATGCGGCCCAAGTGGTCGGAGTTTGAGCTCCAGTGGAGACGAGTTCGCAACAATTACCCATTGCTTATATATATATATATATATATATATATATATATATATATATATATATATATATATATATATATATATATAAATATATATATATATATATATATTTGCACGATTCACGAATAGAGAGGGGAGGCCCACTTGTCATACAGTGGTTGTATCAAAATTTTACTTTTACAACTTGCCAATGTACCAGTTGTTAATTGGGTCTCTTTTCATTTGTGGGGGGGGGGGGGAGATAGGATCTAATTAACAACCGGCATGTTGGCTTTTATAAAAGTATTGTACGTTCTTAGTTGTAAGCTTGGCTTTATCCTATACAATGTCATCATCCTAGAAAATTATTCCTCTAGTTACAATCATGTCTAATGACCATATTCTTCGACATCTTTTTTTATTGGTTCATGTGAATTAGGGCATAATTATGTTGTGAAACAAACTAGTTTCTTTCTATTGGAAATATTGAAAACCCAAAATTAAATAGCCTAAGCTTGGGATCGTATGGAAGGAAGTGACCAAACTAAAATATTTGTTTTATATGATAAATTTGCATAAACATACCTTCTCACTAGCATTTACATGAAACTCAAAATTTTAGATTCTGACACTTCGCCTAACCCTAATATCACGAAGATAGGGATCAATATAATATGTCGACAATATATTTGTTGGGAAAGAAGCGCGGAAACCTTTCCCCAAACCGGAGAGTACCTGCGAGAGGACCGAGCAAACAACGCACGAACCCAAAAACAAGCACACAAAAACAACCACGCAGACACAGAGAATTTTTGACGTGGAAACCCTTGGGGGAAAAACCACGGGACGATCGGAGACCAACCCTGAGAAGCCTCCACTAATGGAATAGAAGAATTACACCCTCTACAAACTCCTCCCGATCCAAATCGGATCCCCACAACACTCAGAAACAAGAACAATGATCACAAGGCTACGAAGAACGAGAACGACGAGTAGAGATTACCCGAAACACGATCTCCTTCGAAAACGACCTTCAATCCTCCGTCTTCTTCTCCGAAGTTGTAATGGCACTCTTGCCTCCTTCTCTCTCAAACTTGTGTTATGTTGCACTTGTGAATTAGGGTTGAGAAAACTCAATATATATCTCCCTAATCCCGCAACCAACCTGAACCGTTGGATTAGATCCAATGATGAAAACTCATCCAAAATCCCGCTTCAGCCCCCCGACACACAGAGTTCGGCCAGAACTCTGTGCGGGGCAACCAGCACTGGCCGACCCACTTCTGGAATGAGGAGGCAGAGTTCGGCCAGAACTCTGGCAGGGGCAGAGTTCGGCCCGAACTCGGCCCCTCTGCTTCCAGCAGCTCTCTGCAGCTCTCTCAGCAGTCCTGCTTCCTCCCCGAGCTTCTTCGACACACGAACGGCGCTCGTCGCACTCCGGGGTCTTCTCCACATAGGTTGGGAACCCCACCCACTCCAACAAATCTCCCCCTTCACAACTATGGGGAGGACGTCGTCATCCCGACGATCTGCCTGCAGTACTCAAACTTCCCCCTTGGTAGAATCTTCGTGAACATATCAGCTCCATTGTCATCTGTATGCACCTTCTCAAGCTCCGCGTCCTTCTTTTCAACCACATCCCGTATCCAGTGATACCGAGTCTCGATGTGCTTGGACCGGCTATGAAACGTCTAATTCTTCACAAGATGGATAGCACTCTGACTGTCGCAAAGCAAAGTATACTGCTCTTGCTTCAGTCCCATTTCCTGCAACAGCTTCTTCATCCACAACAGCTCCTTGCAAGCCTCCGTCGCCGCAATGTATTCTGCCTCCGTCGTCGACAAGGCAACACACTTCTGCAACCGCGATTGCCACGACACCGCTTCTCCCGCAAACATCATCACGTAGCCCGAAGTCGACCGCCTCGTGTCTACATCTCCAGCCATATCAGCGTCAGTATACCCGACCAGCTTCGGCTCGTCACCACCAAAGGAAAGTCTCCAACCAGCAGTGCCCTGAAGATATCGTAGAATCCACTTGACCGCACTCCAATGTACCCTTCCAGGATTCGAAAGATACCTGCTAACCGTACCAACTGCATGAGCAATATCTGGTCTCGTACACACCATGGCATACATAAGGCTTCCCACAGCTGAAGCATATGAAACCCGCTCCATATCTTCCTTTTCGTCCTCGGTAGATGGACACTGCTCCTCAGTGAACTTAAAGTGAGCCGCGAGGGGGGAACTCACTTTCTTCGACCCGTCCATCCCGAAACGCTGAAGTACCCGGTGAATGTACTTCTTTTGGGACAAGTGTAGCAGCTTGGACTCTCTCTCTCGGCTGATCTCCATCCCAAGAATAGTCTTCGCTGTGCCCAAATCCTTCATAGAGAAGGCCGCGCCCAGTTGGCGCTTCAACTCCGCTATCCTAGTGGCATTCCGACCCACTAATAGCATATCATCAACATAGAGCAATAAGATGATAAAATCATCATCGGCAAAATACCTCACAAATGCACAATGGTCCGACGTCGTCCGTGCATAACCATGCTCCCCCATAAACGACTCGAACTTTCTGTACCACTGCCTCGGAGCCTGCTTCAGACCATACAAGCTCTTCTTCAACCGGCAGACCAAATGTGACTTGCCCTTCTCACAGAATCCCTCCGGCTGCTCCATGTACAACTTCTCCTCAAGATCACCGTGGAGGAACGCCGTCTTCACGTCCATCTGCTCGACCTCCAAGTCGAAACTGGCTGCTAATGCTAGCACCATCCGAATAGACGAATGCTTGACGATAGGCGAGAAGATTTCATCATAATCTACGCCTTTCCACTGACCGTAGCCCTTGACTACCAGCCTCGCTTTGTATCGAGGGCGAGTAGCATCATCCGTCTGCTTCACTCTGAACACCCATCGATTCTTCAAAGCCTTCTTGCCCTTTGGCAATCGTACCAGATCATAAGTAGAATTGGTGTGTAAGGAACTCATCTCCTCCTGCATAGCCACCATCCACTCCTGCCTGTGTTCGTCTTCCATAGCCTCTGCGAAACTTTCGGGCTCTCCCCCGTCAGTCAGTAGCACATACTCATCCGGCGAGTATCTCGTAGATGGTCGACGATCCCTGTTGCTCCTTCTCAGTGGAGCCACTGGTGCTGGCTGTATACCGACAGCCTCCTCCCCTTCAGGAACTACCTCTCCGGCATGCTCATCCTCCTGAGGGACACCCTGACCACCATCAGCAGGCTGATGATCAAGGTTGGGAGCAACTCCATGTACCGGCTCCCCCATAACTGGATCCTCCGCGATGTCCTCTGGAAACTGCTCGAAGCGAAATGACTCTAACTCAGGCAATTCCTCAGCCTCAGAAGGCGTCTCGGAATCCTGAGTGTTGGTCATGGTCTGATCCTCGACGAACACCACGTCCCTGCTTCTGTAGAGCTTTCCTTCCACTGGGTCGTAGAGTCTATAGGCAAACTCATCCCGACCGTAGCCGACAAAGACGCATCGCCTCGTCTTCGGCTCAAGTTTGGTCCTCTCGTCCTTCGGTACATGCACGAAGGCTTTACAACCAAACGCCCGCATGTGACTGTATGACGGCTCTTTGCCGTACCATACTTTATCAGGCACATCACCCTGCAAAGGAGCACTGGGAGACAAATTAATAATATAAGCAGCTGTGAGAAGAGCCTCACCCCAATAACTGCCCGGCAAGTTTGCCTCTGACAGCAAACACCGCACCCTCTCCATCAGTGTCCTGTTCATGCGCTCCGCTACACCATTGAGCTGAGGTGTCTTTGGCGGAGTCTTCTGGTGTCGTATCCCTTGCTCTCTGCAATACGCATCAAAGGGACCGATGTATTCGCCGCCATTCTCGGACCGAACACACAACAACTTCTTGCCCGTCTCCCTTTCAACGGAGGCCTGAAACTCCTTGAAAGTAGGCAGCACCTGATCCTTGGTCTTTAAGGCATAGACCCAAACCTTCCTGGAACAGTCATCAATAAAAGTCACAAAGTAAGAAGCACCACCAAGAGATTTTACCTTCATAGGACCGCAGACATCCGAGTGAATCAACTCGAGCAACGCCGGCTTCCTCGAACTTGGGTGACTCTGGAAAGACACCCTACTTTGCTTCCCAGCCAAACAGTGCGTGCATTTCTCCAACTTTGTAGACTTGAGCCCCGGAATCACTTTTCTGTTCACCAAGTAGCTCATCCCCTTCTCGCTGATATGGCCGAGCCGCCTGTGCCACAACTCGGTAGACGCGTCACTGACTGCGTTCACCTCCTGTGCCCCCTCTGCGCTCCCCTCCATATAGTAGAGACCGGACTTCTTGCTTCCTCTGGCAATCACCATCGAACCTCTGGAAAGCTTCCACTGACTATTCCCGAAGAGACTGAAGAATCCCTCGTCATCCAACCTTCCAACCGACACCAGGTTGAAACGGATATCAGGGACATGACGAACATCCTTGAGAACAAGAACCGCACCCGTCTTCGTTCTCAAATGCACATCTCCAATGGCAACCGCCTTCGACACATCTCCGTTGCCCATCTTCAACACGCCACAGTCGCCTGTCGTGTAAGTGGCAAACAGTGCCCTATTGTGAGATACATGTGCTGAAGCCCCTGAGTCCACCAGCCAAGAATTGTCATCGCAGGCGAGGTTAGTAATGACCTCATCACCTACGACGATCACATCGCCTCCATGTACCGAGGCCGCCGCTGTAGTGTTCTCTTCTTGCTTTCCCTTGTCGCCCTTCTTCTCCTTCTTCCAAGCGAAACAATTCCGCTTGATATGGCCCTTCTTACCGCAATGATAACACTCTGAGTCCTCGTACCGACCCTTGGACTTCCCCCTGCTCTTGTCTCTGCCACCACCTGGACCCCTGCTTTTGCCCCTTCCGCGGCTCTCTGAAACAAGTGCCTCTGAGTGGTGGGATGTGGATGAAGTGCCCTGAGAACGTCTCCGCATCTCTTCATTCAACACCCAGCTCTTGGCAAACTCCAGACTGACCACGCCCTCTGGAGCAGAAGCGATCATAGATACTCGTACGGTCTCCCACGAGTCTGGCAAGGTACACAGCAGCCACAGTCCCTGAACTTCGTCGTCGAACTTGACTCCCATAGAAGATTGCTGGTCAACCACGCCCTGGAAATCACTTAAGTGATCCGTAATAGACGCCCCATCCTTGTATCGCAGACCCATCATCGTTCGGATCAGGAACAACTTGTTTACCCCGGTCTTCTTCGCATACAAGGATTCCAGCTTATCCCACAACGTCTTCGCGTGCTCAATATTGGCAACGTGGTTGTACACGTTCTCATCAACAAACTGCCGTATGTACCCACACACCTGTATGTGCTCGAACTTCCAGTCCTCCTCGGATTTATCACTGGGCCTCTCGGATGCAAACACAGGTAGATGCAGCTTCTTGACAAATAGCAAATCCTTCATCTTGCTCCGTCAATAATGATAGTTTGTGCCATTAAGGTTCACCATGCGCACCGGCTTCGCGTCCATCTCTCCTCTCTGGTTCCTCTGTCAACTCCTGACACCCTTTGAACCCAAAGCTCTGATACCACTCTTTTGGGAAAGAAGCGCGGAAACCTTTCCCCAAACCGGAGAGTACCTGCGAGAGGACCGAGCAAACAATGCACGAACCCAAAAACAAGCACACAAAAACAACCACGCAGACACAGAGAATTTTTGACGTGGAAACCCTTGGGGGAAAAACCACGGGACGATCGGAGACCAACCCTGAGAAGCCTCCACTAATGGAATAGAAGAATTACACCCTCTACAAACTCCTCCCGATCCAAATCGGATCCCCACAACACTCAGAGACAAGAACAATGATCACAAGGCTACGAAGAACGAGAACGACGAGTAGAGATTATCCGAAACACGATCTCCTTCGAAAACGACCTTCAATCCTCCGTCTTCTTCTCCGAAGTTGTAATGGCACTCTTGCCTCCTTCTCTCTCAAACTTGTGTTATGTTGCACTTGTGAATTAGGGTTGAGAAAACTCAATATATATCTCCCTAATCCCGCAACCAACCTGAACCGTTGGATTAGATCCAATGATGAAAACTCATCCAAAATCCCGCTTCAGCCCCCCGACACACAGAGTTCGGCCAGAACTCTGTGCGGGGCAACCAGCACTGGCCGACCCACTTCTGGAATGAGGAGGCAGAGTTCGGCCAGAACTCTGGCAGGGGCAGAGTTCGGCCCGAACTCGGCCCCTCTGCTTCCAGCAGCTCTCTGCAGCTCTCTCAGCAGTCCTGCTTCCTCCTCGAGCTTCTTCGACACACGAACGGCGCTCGTCGCATTCCGGGGTCTTCTCCACATAGGTTGGGAACCCCACCCACTCCAACAATATTGTGCAATATATTGGTTTTCTTATTTGTCTGGTTCTTATTGGCAAGGGCAGAACTACATGGTAAACATTGAGCTTACTCGTACTCACGATTTTATTTTAAATTTTTTCTTAAATTTTGTATGTATTTTTTTTTTTAATTTTAAAATCTGTCTCTACAGCCCAAGACCAAAGAAAAGAAAGAGAACTAGACAATACGTTTCCACATAATGAAATGTCTCTGCTTATTTGCTTATTGGAGTATAAAAATTTGAGTGTCAAAGTCTAGATTTATAAACTTTATCTAAGATCCTATGGAGAATAATGTGTTATTCATGGTGAGTACTTCATCAATTTTAGTCCAAAAAAAGGGCCAAAGAAAAATGGAGTTGCATGATAAAATTGTTGTACCAGTATGGAACTTAATTACTGAACTCAACTAGCTCTTGTGGTCAGCAAGGAGAGGTATAACCTTTTTGGTTAGGCGGACGGTCTCGACTCTCGAGATCGAACCGCAGAAAATGTGTGGGTGTGAAAATTGGGAGCAGTGAATCCAAATAACATGTAACACAGCATGCACAAAATTTTTTGCGTTACGACGGGCACCTAAAAAAAAATATGGAACTTAATTAAATGTACTTGGCATCCATATGCTGTTTGCTGATCCGGACACAACAGCGGATCCACCCGCGCTTACCGGTTGGGTTGGGCAGGAAAGCGGTTGTGTGATGGAGACTCCTATTTCCTGAAATGCCCCTTAAATCTAAAACCTATGTTAGGAAATAAATATAAATAAATATAGTGATATAATTTGGGCAATTTGCTTACCTTCTCTATTACGGGTCAATGTTTTGTTCCGTGAACAGCAAAAGGTTAATTGCCGACAGATTCTATAGTGTTTTGGGCTTTTTTTACCGTTTTGTTTGACAAAAATCAGTATTTAAAAATCGGACCGGAGGACTGATAGATCTTTAACCGATTTTGAATCGATTGTAATGAATATTTTTGAAAAATATAATATACAGGAAAAAAAACTTAGATCACTTAGGTTAATTCAGTAATTAAACTACTAGTTGAACGAACTGATTGAACCGATTCGATCCGATCCAATATCTTGTCTGAATCGATATTTGATTCGATTTTTAAAGTACTGGACAAACAACACAAACAGAACGAGAATCAACTGATATTCTATTTGTCGTTTTTGTTAACATCTGAAACATTGACGACTTGTTTCATACCTAGATACAAATGTATATGATTTTAAAATCAAATATCAATCGTAGGTGAAACGATGTAACTCCTTCCATCGGCTAGCTGGTTGGTATCTTCTGTTGCTATATAAGTGTCTTATGTTGCTAGAATAAGGTTCGAGTATGGAGCAATTAGAAGCCTTCAAAATTAATAAAAAAAATAACTTCAAATCCCATGTAAGCGACACAATCCGATTTTGGTATGCAATTTGTTGGACGAATATTTTCGGAAAAAAAAACCTCAAACTAAAGAATTTTGCAAATGTTACACTAAGTAAACCTAATTGATGGCATAACTAAACACAATAATAATTACAAAAACACTATCCTGCCTACAAAGAATACAAATGTTTAGGGCACTAAAAATTACTAAGGACAACACACTTTTTGACAATTATGTGCATTTTTAGGACTATCAAAATCAAGGACTGCAAATTTTTTTGACACTCCTATCATTTAAGTTAAGGACTGTCAAAATTTGGCAGTACACATGACTCTAAAAAAATGTGTTGCTCTCTAGTGTCCTTACATTTGTAATAAAAGAAAGGCTAAATTTTAACTTGAAACCCTTAACTATTCAAAATTTTCAACCTAATACCATATATTTATATTAGACAACTTAATACCTCAGCTATAATTGTACAACTTAATAATCGAACAACGTTAACGGAAAATCCAAGATGACGAAAATATTTCCTAATTCGTGATCACTTTAAATACTTCAAGGATGATGATGGGATAATTTGATCAAAAAATTATTATTTATTTTTGTTGAAACAAAAAAATTAGCCAGACTGACGGAATGTATCGGTTATCTACTTAAAATATTCAATAATTGAAAGTAACGATTGACATAATATTAAAATCTAGAATACTAAATTAAAATTTTTGAGTGGTTGATTGTATCAAGTTTAAATTAAACCTTAAAAAAAAAAGAAAAAAAACTGGTAGAAGAGCATTTGATGAAGGAAAAGTCCAACTACTGTATGACTACTACCTCACAAGGTATGTCAAAACCATGATGGATACCTTTCTC
Organism: Iris pallida; assembly: GCA_029216955.1. Taxonomy (NCBI): domain Eukaryota; kingdom Viridiplantae; phylum Streptophyta; class Magnoliopsida; order Asparagales; family Iridaceae; genus Iris; species Iris pallida. The sequence continues at coordinate 15,112,182 of JANAVB010021796.1, read as the reverse complement.
TGCCTTTATGACGTTGAAAAAGAAAGCATCACAAGGCAAGGCAGGGAGAGACACTGAAGAAAAAAACACTCCACCGCCAAACCGAAAGCCAACTCCAACCTGTCAACATTCATGGAAAAAAAAAACAAGATGGGAAGATAGCAATAGGCACAACCAAAAGAAGAATGTAATGATATATATATATATATATATATATATATATATATATATATATATATATATGGAGGAAGAAATGGAAGATGACCAAACATTTCACTTTCTATGAGCATATAGGTTCCCTTTGTCCCAGAATGCCCTTACTTTCCTCATTCTTCCATGCACTCAACCCATAAGATGCTTTGCTTGTAGATTTTTTTTTTTCAGGTGTTATTTTAGATTCTTAGCGCCATTTGGAGAAATGGGTGTTCATTGGTTTTCATGGTGGATTGGTGAGCTGTGAGAATTCTTTTTGGAGTCTCTCTCTGTCTTCCTATAGTGCCCCTACTTTCTTCATTCAACATGCACCCGTAGGAGGCTTTGCTTGCAGCTTCATAAAGTGATAGTTAGAGTCTTGGGCCTATTTGGAGAAATGGGTATCCATTAGTTTTCATGGTGGATTGGTGAGCTGTGAGAATTTGGAGCTCCTATCTCTGTCTCCCATAATGCCCCTACTTTCTTCATTCAGCATGCAGTGCAGAGGAGGCTTCTTCGAGGGGTGAAGAAAGTTGTTTTGGGGGGGTCAAGTCCCTTTGGAGAAATGGGTTTTTGTTAATTATGGTGTTGGGTTGGCGAATTTGGAGATTGGATCCATTTTATATTGGATTGATTGCATAGTTAGTTTGGGTTCAATTTCAAAGCCAGAGGTGCTATATTTTGATTTTCGTGAATTCAGAATTTATGTATGTGAGTGTTCTAAAGGTTGGATTTGAAGCTTAATATAAGGAGCAAGAATCTTGTTTGCGGAGTTGTAGATCTCAAGCTTCTTGTTTTTTAAGAGAACGTGTAAAGGTTTGGAATGGCAACAGTGGAAGAAAAGTCTTGATTCCTCCTGTTCTCAACAGAGAGAGGTCTTATGCACTGGAGTCTATTTTCAGGAACTCCTCTGCATTTGGTGTCTTCTAAATTTGAGGTATGTACTAATACGCCTTATCAAACAATAATTTGTGATTTTATCTTGGTCTAATTTGTATGAAACAAACAAGAAGTTATGTGAATTACTTATCCAAATGATTGGGTTAAGAAATCAGAAATGATTGTAAATGAAATTTAGATGATGTCCTTCTCATTTTTTTGTTTTATCTAAAAGTTCAATTCTGAATCACCAAACTCAGCTGGCTCTTGTGGTCAGTGAGGAGAGGTATAACCTCCTTGGCTAGGCAGACGGTCTTGGGATCGAACCGCGGGGGAGGCGTGGGTGTGTGTGTGTGAGAGAGAGAAAAATGGGGGCAATGGGCCCATATGGCATGCAACGTAGTGTGCACAAAGTCCCGTGCGTTACGCCGGGCATCGCAGAAAAACAAAAACAAAAAAACGAATCATGCTATCTAGGTTTGTTTGGGCGAAGTAATGATTTATATATAAGTTGACTACTTCTGTTTGATAGTTGCCATTAGTCGTATCAAGCTCAATTTCCCTATAGTTAATGTGTTATCGGAATATACCAATTGAGATGATCTTCCATGGTTATGTAGACCAGTGGGAAGTCATTGATATTGAAGTTTGATAATTAGAGTTGAGTGTACCTACTTAGTCCATAGACTTCAGTAGCCTATATAGTCTTGAAATGTAATGCCCACTCCAGATAATTGATGAAAAGATGAATGCTTTGAGTTAATTAGCAGCAAAGAGAGTTTCTCTAATTGCTTAATTTGTAGAGAACCTATGTTGCACGGATACTACTTGGGAGGACCGTATCCGTATCCAATACATATTTGGCACGATACTTCCTTGACACTGATGTCGGATATGGATCACCTATGTCTAGGCTCCAAAGTTGAAAATAATTTTGACATTTTTGTGATCATACCAATCATAATTGAGATACGACAAAGCAACATTTCTTTGCATTGAATCATTGCTAAAACATTTTAGAACCTACTTACTAGCCAAAATATGCTTAAATACAGATATCGTAATATGCTTAAATATTGATACTACTAAGATATAATGTATAAAATATGTATAGAAATATGTTTTCATGTGTACATATAATTATATCCATTCCGTACCCGTATCCTAAAATTTTCAAAAATACAATATTCCGAATCAGTATCATATATCATGTCCGTATCCGGATCCTTGTCCGTGTCTGTGCAACCCAGTAGAGAAGTAAGAATAGGTTCAGGTCTACTTGTGTATTATTTTCAGTCATGACGAAAGGTTGCCAAGATAATTTTGCTTCTGTCACTACTGCATCGACGCTTAGATAAGATTTGTCAATTTCATGGCCAATCTTTATACCTTATCTAATGTACGCCTATATGATTTCTCTTTCTACACTTTGATTTAGTATTTTTTTTTTTCCATTTCTATCATGTGATTCTTCAGACCCAAGCCAGTGTTGGTACATCCAGTTACTGATAGTTCCATCAGCTAAGGAGAGGTCAGATACACATCAACTTGAATATTATGGCAAAGAAATCACGCAAACAGCAAGTTCGGCCGAGAAAGGACAATGCAGGATGCATGTCAGGTTTGATTAGCATGTTTGATTTTCGCCAAGGCCGCTATACTCGAAGGTTACTCTCAGACAAAAAGTTCGGCAGCAGACAAGAAGGAGGTAGGAAATTATGTGGAACTGTTATTTTTCATGATAGAGAATCATATGCAATTTAACAAACTTTTTTTAAATTTTTTTAGAAGGCTAATTTGCATTTAAATACCATGAACGTCTTGCTATTATCACTTTAATAGCACAAACTTTCCTATTTTATACATGACCACCATGAACTTTACAAAAGTTGTCACTATGTTTCCTTCCATTAATCTCCGTCCAGAAAGTACATTATGTGATATTTTAAAGACATTTCTACCCCTAATAAGATGTTATTTCTCTTTTGTGTCTCCAAACTTTCATCAAAGTCAATCATATTAGGAAAAACCTAGCTATATGTATTCCTTATACAAATTCTACCCTACTAATTTCTTGTTTGATTTTTAGTCTATTAGTCTAATTTTCAATTTGTAGACTTTAATCTAATCTTAATATTGTCATTTTTCTACCTTAGCAAGGAGCAATGTCCTCAAACTAACAAGTCTCATGGACAATCTCCAATTTATCGTGGAGACGTCTATCTTTGTGTGACTGAAATTACCTCTAAGGACATGTTGGTGTGATACTTTGAGAATGTGACAAGTATACTTCTAAGAACTTATTCAATTTCTTCAATTGGAAAGATGAAGAGTTCCTGTAGCAAGCAATGATCCTCATCAATATAAACTTTTGAAAGAGAAACTTACTGATTAGAAAACAAAATCTATAAGACTTAATAAGAAAAGGAGAGACTTGAGGCAAAGGAGTCATTGTATTTGCATCTAGCAAAAGAGAAGGAAAATGTCCTGTTATGTTTGTTAAATTTATGTTGTAGCTTGATCTTTTCTATTTTGATATCATCAATGTAGTGTCTGCTAATGCAAAATTAGTACTCATGTATTTGAACTACTGAATAAATTTAATATTTAGTGTTACCTTAACGTTTCATTGGAATATATTTTTAGAAATTGAATACTTTTCTATTAGTTAACATATTCCTAATATTTGAAGTCAACATATCGCATAAAACATATAACAAATATAGGATCTCCTAAAAACTAAAGAAAACAATTATCATAGATGAAGGTATTAAATTGAAGAACTTATGTAAGTTTGAAGTATTAAAATGATCAAGTTCAGTGTATTAATGTGAACAACTTATGTAAGTTCAAGGTATTAGTTTGAATAACTTATGTAAGTCTAGGGTATTAAAGTGACCAACTTATGAAAGTTGAGATATATAACTACAAGTTTACATGGTAAAATCTGTGCAATACCAAAGAAATGTAGTCCTTACAAGTTAACAATTTCTCTACAACACAAGATAAAATCAACAAACTATTACATTCATGGATCAACATGTCTCATATATACAAAAGCATAATCATTATGTATGTATAGCTACGACCATAACTTATACGAAATAAAACATCAATAAACTATGACATTTTCAAACATTAAAGTAAACTAAATACTTATTTACCATAGAATAGGTAGAAAAAAAAAATGAAAACTACAATAAATTAAATACAATCCCTTGATTTTATTTTTCATCTATAGAAACCTAAGATTGTTACTAAAATGCATCTTTATTATGTGAATGAACATAAAAACCTACCTTTTGTCATGAAAATTAAATTTATAAACATAATGTACCTTGAATGAAGAAGAACAAGAGAGAACCCTTCAATCTGCTCTCGAGTTCCTTTCCGCAAGTTAAGACCATTGATGGAATATACATTTTTTTATTCTAACAAAGTGGATTTGGTGGACAGAATGTACAGTTTCAACTTCAAAATTATTTAAATTACAAATTTTCTTTTATTTATCTAAAATCGTGGATGGAATGTACAACTTTTCTAATCCAATTGAGTTTGATGAACTTAAGAGGGACAAAAGGATATATCATAGATTATGGATAGAAACTTCCTACAACTATCACATAAGGGTTTTCTTGGACGGAAGTTACGAGAATGTAGCATATACTGATAAAGATGGTAAAGTTCATGGTAGTAATGTATACGAAAAGAAAGTTCATGTTATTTAAATGAAAATTAGCCTTTTTAGAATATTACCAAAAATAATTGGCGACGGAACCAGATATATAACATCCTTGGACTAGTGCACAGGGGAATTATTTTCTTCAAATTGTAGTACTCTGTAGTTTTAGAAAGTCCAGAATTACTTTTTCTGACACTGGTAAATAGTATATCTTAATGCATTCGGTTACACGCTTGAAAAGAAAAGTTTTAAGCATTAGAGATAAGGGACTGAGAAACTACTTTTGTTTAATCGGGTAAAACTTCAGCATTTTTTGTTGAATTGAGAGAATTCATCTACTAAATAGGTATGTGTCCGAAATAACTATTTCTTCTTGACCAATTCATTATTTACAGCCATGAACTTTCACCATATTAATGGAAGATTAAAGTCCACTATAAATATATTTTTTGTGCATTTCCTTATTTGCATAAGTAATTAAATAAACCCTTAATATGTCCATATACATTTCAGAGCATAGGATTTTGTCATAAACATCATGTCATTTGGATAGTTCCCTTTGTTATTTTCATTTTCATCGTGGACAATATTAAAACTGGTTATATTAACAATTTGTAATTTTATGCTATTCATCTAATACATTCCCAAATGGTGAACCCTTTGTATTAAGGTGTTTTGTCATTTTTTACAGGAACAGTTTATTCCAGGAACCAATTTGATGTGCTGACTGACTTTGAGGAGGATCCTGAAAATGCTATTGTAAGTTTAGCTGGGTCTGAAATACTTGAGCAAAATGTCTCACATTTGTTTGATGTATTCATTCTACAACAAAGATTATTATGTATATCAAACAATAGATGAAAGTTGTCTGACCTTAGTTTTGATACAGAAACATTCTGGACTTAAGAACTTCTTGCAAAAATTGCAAGATATTATTTACTAAAATTTGAGGTCATTCCATA